>CAWUFW010015899.1:0-336120 GCA_963921515.1 Calotriton arnoldi | reverse complement strand
GGGCTCACACCGTCAACAATCATCAATGACACAATGACAGAAGTGACCATCAGAATGCAGACCCACATATTTGCACCAATGGGCACACACATGCAGATACCCTGTGGAGACTGCAGATGTGAGGTGAACAGATACCATACCATGGCAGCAATGGGACACACAAACCATGATCATTGTGCTGACCGATGACCTAGGAGTCCCAGGGACAGCAGGGGAAACCCACCAAACTACATACAGCCAATGGCACACCCAAGATATGCCAATGCAGTGGTGCAGATGCACAAACACAAACAGGCAGACCCACACTGCACATCATACACAACAGGTGAGGGGGGGTGCCAGTGTCCCCAGGCAACCACACAACACATGAGGAGACCTGAATACCAATCATACAGATGTGCATACAGTGCCACACAAAGGTAACTCATGGATCCAAATCCCCTATGTGGGCAAGCAGGCATTGTCAGATGAGAGGGAGCACAAATCACACATGTCACACAGGCACGTAGGGACAGCAACTGACACAGCAAGACACAGACACACCACAGCACCACCCCCAGGGCCCCCACAATGTGGTGACCCTGGGCTGCATTACAATCCCACTGTGATGACAAAGCTAAATGTGGTTCACACTGTGAACCACAGTCATGTGTCCTGAGCAACTAACTACCATCACACCTACACAAGCACAAATCAAACAGCATGGCCAGTAAGCCAAGGCCAACATGGAGGCAGGGGCCTAGCCGGGCAACAACTCTCATCTGCACACACTCAACACCACACCCCTCGACCTCCAATAATGTGCAGCAGTGAAGCACACATGCACTGGTGACATTGCACATGCACCCATGACTATTCCAGGGTGGTGGGTGGGAACCAAGGTGCAGAAACACATCACACATGGCCACTCAACAAGACTCCTGAATGTCTGACACACTGCACACTACGCTGTACATGGACATGACGGCAATACCACACCAACCAATGGGATCCCAGCCACAGTCACACACCAATGAAGAAGCCAAGGTCACCCACAAAGAACACACATAGACAACAACCAACATTGCAGCCCGGACCCTGAGGAGTGCCAGCAGTCACACACACAACGTGTCACAATCACTGAAAGATAACACAAACTGGAAATCACATGACAGGGGCAAACAACAAGTGCCAAGGGGAACCCTGACTGTGACCCATCTGCGTCTGCACACAAACTCAGCCCTGACAGCAAACACACCTATGGGTGACACCCTGATGACCAGTAATGTGCCATGCACCCACATCACAGAGAACCCAGGGAGAAGACTTTGGGGAAACATAGCTCAACTCAGCTAGCATCACAAACAGGTACAACACTAGGGATCACAGCATGCACAGCTAAACGGAAGTGAACACACAGACATGCACATACAACACACACCTTGGGCGCAGGCAATGTCACAGGAGTACACACTGCCATGAGGGGACTCCACTCCTGTGTGAGGAAAGCTGTGCCATATGTTGCCTCAGTAGGGCCCCATCATGTCAGCTGTGCACTTGGTCACACAATCAACAATAAGCACCAAATGAGGGCTCCCGTCACATTAGCCTGGTCATGGAAGTGCCAACGGAATCATCAGCACAGATCCAACACACTTGTATAGCAATGTTGCACTGACAACACAGATGAGTCCTTCCCCATTGATGCCCAAACCTGCATGTCCACTGGAGATGTCCACACGGTCAGGGAAGTAGACGAATTGAACAATGGCAGGCACAACAGATGTGCAGGGGTGGAAGCCACAGATGTGAAATTGCCAATCTAATTAGGAAATCCCATTGCCAAATACTGAACACATGACACCCTCAGATGCTGCTATGGATGACATGGATACACCACAGGATAGGACACATTCCCCCTGGACCACATGGGTTCCTGCACAGTAACACTTCATTATCATGAGACCAAATATCACCATCACTGCAGCAAGGGCATGGTTAGCATCATCAACATCATGTACATCAGAAGCAAAAGCACTAGAGAACAGAAAGTTGCTTTATTCAGCATATGTGGCATTAAAAGTAGAAGTCCGGTAGAACATAAACAAAGGCCAATGGCCAGTCTATCAACAAAGTCACAAGTGGGTGACAGTGGCAGATGCCACCCTACACATGCCTGCACAAAACCAGGGACAATCCACTAGGAGGGGCAACCGGGGGGTAGGCCAGGCACCGCAGGGACAGGATCAGGATCAGGGCTCACCAGGAGGAAGCAGGGAAGGGGTGGTGGGTGCTGGAGAGCCACTGACAACTGCAGTGGAGGTGTCTGACATGGTGTGTGCCGGCACAACTGGGGGCATGACTCAGATGTTGTGGGTGCCGGCACGACTGCAGTGGACCCTGCAGATGGAGTGGACAGGTCCGCCACTGCAGTGCCCAAGTCAGACAGGGTGGTAGTGGACTCCACTGCAGTGCCTACCACCAGGGGAGGAGAATGGGGAACAGGCAAGGTGGGCTGGACAGAGAGGGAGGACACCCTCACCACATCAGTGGCACAGACAAGCGCAGCGGGGGTGTGGTGCCGGGAGAGCAAGTGGCAGGGGGAGAAGGCCGGAGCCTCTTGGGGATGGTATATCTGTGGGTGGGGGAACCTGGGGCAGGGTGTGGTGGGGGCACCTGTGGAGTGGGGGCCTGAGGGATGGAGGAAAGAGACCTGGTGCTTGAGCTGCAGGGCGGCGGCGGGGTCTTGCTCTTACCACTCCGGGGGACTTGCGGGTGGGGGCCTCAGTCTGTCTGCGCCTGGGGGAGGGTGTCTGGGGGCGAGGGGCACTCTGCTCCGTGTGGGGGGCTTCCTCTTCACCCTGGATGCTGGAGAAGCTGGATCGGAGGGGAAGAGGCCGAGGTCACTGAGGAAGAGGCGCTGGGTCTTTGGGGTTGCAGGTGAGGCAAGGGAGGGTTCTTTGGAGGGAGAGGCAACTGAGGACTGCGCAGTGCCCGTGGATGCGTGTGTGTGTACCAGGGCCCCATCCCCTGTGAGTCTGGTTTCAGTCCCCTGACTGTGCGTGCGTGTGCGTTTTGTTTGTGGCGTGTGTGTCTGTGTGCTGGACGTGTGTGTGCTGGTGTGTGCCTGTGCCGGTGTGTGTGTGCTTGGGACGGGTAAGGTGCTGGGGAGTGTAGATGGAGCAGAGGCAGGAGGGGTGAGGGACTGTCTGAGGAGGGACACTGCTGCCGTCAGGGAGGAGTCCATGGACCTATTGCCCCTCTGTAGGTCAGACATGCCCGATGAGATGCCCTCCATGAACGACACCAGCTGAGTCAACAGTGCGGTGTGCGCATGGAGGACACTCAGCATGGCTGTCTGCCCTACATGGAGCTGGCGAAGGAGGTACACAGACTCCTCACTCAGGGCAGCAGGGGACATAGGGGCAGGGGGTGCGGTGCCTGGCCCAAAGGAGACACACTCCCGAACATGGGAGCCAGACACCATGATGCACCCATGTCCTGATAGCCATCACCACAATGGTGTGCATGTAGCACATGTCACTCCCCTGCAGGACCACCAATAATTTGACACATGCCATGGCAGAGGCATGACTGCTAAGTCATACATCACTGTCTCAGTGATGTATGACTTGGCAGCCAGACAACAACACTATGCACTGTGTCACAATAGTAGGTCATGGGGAATGCAAGTCCTGGAGCTGCACAAGTGCACATGTACATCCCCCACACAACACATCATCTTAACCCTCATCTGTCCAGGTCATACCGATTGGACATATGGGAGACCTGTGACACTACCCTCTGAACCTGAGCCCCTCACAATTTGCTGTGAATGGGGAACAGCTGCCTGAACTTCACATTCGCATACCCCAGTCTGCACGGGCAGCTGATCAAACACCTATGTGACACACAAGTATCGTCTCCTATGGTCACATCTCCAGGGGCATGCTGAGCCCCTACCAAGAAACACCCCAGCAGTCCTGGCAACTAATCCACAGCACACTGACACAGAGGCAGACACCTGAGGGCTCAAATCACTGTGCACAATGTGTCAGCTGATACACGGGAGTGGGAGTACAGAGTGCATTGCATGGCTTGGAGTAGGCATGACTGTCCTGCTCCACATGAATGAGGGATGTGCCCTGGACAGTGGATAGCTGGCTATGTATGTGTGACACACGTAATCTGCACACTCCTGGTGCCCAAACATTGTTCCCACCCGCTGCATGGGCGTGTGCCACATACCCCAGGCACATGTGGTGGCTCAGCTCAGCAAGTGGACCGCATATCAAAGCAACACGCAGATCACATGTCCGAACACAGGCGTTGTGTGAACAATGGACCCACCCATGATGCCCACAACAGAGTTAGGGAAACAGATGCTGTCCCCCACCTTTAGTGAAGCAAACTGCAAGGACACAGTCCCAAGTGACACAATTCCCTGAATGTAAGGGCCACACCTGGGTATCAGATGAGCAGTGGGCAGTGCACAATAGAGGGACATGGCTCCTGGACAACATGACTGCTGCACTGTGGCAGTTGAACCAGGCCAGAGGAGGGCACAAAGCATGTAATACAGAGTTCACAGTGTAGTCTTTGACTCACCCCCTCCTTGCTGCTGTCTGGCCTTCAGCTGCCCATCCAGGTCTGGAAACACCACCGCCAGGATCTGGAGCATGTGGGGGTCAGGGTCCGTGTTCCGCCCCTCCTGCGAGGAGGCGACAGCTTCAGCTGGACCCGTGCAATCCTCCGGGTCCAGCCCCCGAAGGTCCTGCCACCTCTTCTGGCAGTTGCGGATCCGGCGCTTGTAGACCCCCACGGACCGGAAGGCCCGGACGATGTCCTTCCAGATCTCCTGCTTCCGATGGGCATTAACCTGTCAGGATGACAAAGTGAAAAGGCCATTACTACACATGCAACATATCCGTGCATGACACAGTTGTATATACATGTCTCAATCACAGGGGCACATGATGTACACAGGCAGTGCAAAGCTGCCCATGGACAGTTTGCCAGACGTCACTACATGGTATCATTGCATGGGAAGTAGAACCTTGTTCAAATGCACTGTCATTGCACCATACCTGTCCAGTGCATGTCACTACACACTATGGGGGGTGACAACTACTCAGTGAGCCTGCTAGCCAGTGGCGTGCAGACTTCCAGCCTTGCTAGTCAGACAAAATGCACATTCAGAAAGGCAGTGCACAGAACACTCACCTGCTCCCCTGGTGTCCCATACAGCTTGCTGTACTGTGGAAGTAGGCTGTCCAGCAGGGCCTGGTTCTCTTCAAGGCTGAAGGCTGGGGCTCTCTCCACAGTACGTGCCATTGCAGGGTCCAGAGGGGCAGAGACAGCAGCAGTGCAGTGGCAGATGTCGTCCTGGAGCATGTAGTGCAGGCAAGTGAGCTCTCAGGGGAACAGCCAGCAATATATATGTGCTGGAGAGGCAGATACTGTCCCTTGTGTCCAAAGTGATAGGTCCAAGTCGTTTGCATCTTCTGAATCTGGCCAATCCATGGAATAGCAGCACCAAAACACGCCCACAGCATCCTTCAAATCTTCAACTTCATGACATACATGATTTTGCAACATTGTTGTGGGTGACCAACTGATTTTCCAGCAACCGACTCGTTCGAAATTCGAAAACGCGTCCGTTGCCAGGCAAGCCCATTGTCAATGGGTGCGCACCGATCGGTCCATTGCGGTACAACGCATACAGGGGTACAACGCGTACCCGCACACATTGAATGCAATGGGCCGGCCGGAGGCACCGATCGGTCCATTGCAGTTCAACGTGTACAGGGGTACAACGCGTACAGGTGTACAACGCGTACCCGCACACATTGAATGCAATGGGCCGGCCGGAGGCACCGATCGGTCCATTGCAGTACAACGCGTACAGGGGTACAACGCGTACCCGCACACATTGAATGCAATGGGCCGGCCGGAGGCACCGATCGGTCCATTGCAGTACAACGCGTACAGGGGTACAACGCGTACCCGCACACATTGAATGCAATGGGCCGGCCGGAGGCACCGATCGGTCCATTGCAGTTCAACGCGTACAGGGGTACAACGCGTACAGGGGTACAACGCGTATCCGCACACATTGAATGCAATGGGCCGGCCGGAGGCACCGATCGGTCCATTGCAGTTCAACGCGTACAGGGGTACAACGCGTACAGGGTACAACGTGTACCCGCACACATTGAATGCAATGGGCGGCCGGAGGCACCGATCGGTCCATTGCAGTTCAACGCGTACAGGGGTACAACGCGTACAGGAGTACAACGCGTACCGCGCACATTGAATGCAATGGGCCGGCCGGAGGCACCGATCGGTCCATTGCAGTACAACGCGTACAGGGGTACAACGCGTACCCGCACATTGAATGCAATGGGCCGGCCGGGGGCACCGATCGGTCCATTGCAGTTCAACGCGTACAGGGGTACAACGCGTACCCGCACACATTGAATGCAATGGGCCGGCCGGGGGCACCGATCGGTCCATTGCAGTACAACGCATCACTGTACATGTGACTGGCATATGTCAGCATGCCTGTCTCAGATGGACATATGCCAGCCACAGACAGCTCCCAGGGAGTGAGGGGCACACCTACATCACGACAGCCTGTCCAAACTTTATCATAAGGCATGTAAGGCTGCATTACCTATTGTGTGTATGTTGGTGTACATGTTGTCCTGTGGGTGTCACCTGTGGGCAGCCACCCCCAGGCTGTGCACGTGTTCATGGGGACAGGATCCTGGGTGTTACGTGTACATGACCACTGTGATGTGCAACTGTTCATATCTGTGCATGTGCCATGGTCACATTTCACGGTGGTGTATGTGTATGTCATGTCACATACCCCGTGAGTCCCATGTGGGACGGTATGTTTGAGCCAGGGTGTCCCAGTGGCACAATAGTGATGGTCCTCCACAGTCTTTGTGCATGTAGTGTTTACAATGTCTCTGATTTCATGTGCACAATGGGAGACAGTCTCCACATCCAGGTTGTGTGTGCATGGACTTTGATGTTGTGCGTGTGTGTGTCACAGACGTCCATGTCTGTCCTGCCGTGGCAAGTGGGGCCACTACCTGTGGGGGTCATGGTTGTTTTGCTGTGGTGTATACATGATACTCCATGTAATGCCAGTGTCCATGTGGCAATACAGGGTCCCTGGGAATGTACCTGTCGTTGAGCTGTGGTGCCTGGGGCACATCTGTCCTCACATGTCACTGTGGGGGGTGATTGTGACACGGCAGCAGGAGATGGGAACTGTGACACGGCCTCATGATATCCAATGGGCCAACCTGGGACTAATTGATGCCACCTGTTGGACCGTGTTGACAGATGTTGGCCATGTATGTACCATACATGTCCTTCCGGAACTGCACACTTCATGTAGTTGTGCCTCATAATGATGTATGTTGGGATCTTGAGTGTGTTCAATGCCGCATATGTGGGGTGACTGACAATCTTGCTTACTTCTCCTCTGCACTGCAGGGCTCCTGCTGTCCATCGACCATTCCCAGACCTGGCAACGATGGTGGAACAGGACAGCATCCGACGGTACCGCTTCACCAGGCAGCTGATTGAGGATTTGGCAGTGCAGTTGTCCCCACATTTGCAGCCTGGCCGGCCGTATCCTACAGCGCTGACCCCCAAGGTGAAGGTGATGGCAGCCCTACACTTCTTTGCCACCGGTACCTTCCAACATACTGTGGCGACTGCTGGTGGGATGTCACAGACCATGTTCAGCCGTGTGCTCCGCGATGTTTTGGCGGCAATGTTGCTATTCCTGAACCGGTACATCTATTTCCCTAGACTGCGACGACTCACTGACGTGAAGAGTGACTTTTATGCCCTGGGGAGGATGCCGCATGTCATTGGCTCCATTGATGGGACACATGTGGCTTTGGTACCACCACAGGCCCAGGAGCAGGCCTACAGGAACCGCAAGCACTACCACTCGGTCAATGCACTGGTGGTGTGTCTTGCAGACATGACCATCACACACGTGTGTGCCCGTTTCCCTGGTTCAGCACACGATGCCTTTGTGATGAGGAGTAGTCGCATCCCCAGGATGATGGCACAGATGCAGAACCAGCGTGCCTGGCTTGTCGGTGTGTACTGACTTTGTGCCATTGTGTGTGACCTGATCTGTAGTATTCCGCCCACTTTTCCAAATCAGCTAATGTGCACTTGTCTGTCCGTAGGTGACTCGGGATACCCCAACATGCCGTGGTTGCTGACACCCCTCAGGAACCCTGTGACACCAGCCCAGATGCGCTACAATGAGGCACATGGTCGGACCAGGAGAGTGATTGAGCGGACATTTGGTCTCCTGAAGAGCCGCTTCCGCTGCCTGGACAAGACCGGAGGGTCCCTCCCATATGCCCCTGCAAAAGTGTGCAAGATTATCATCGTCTGCTGCATGCTCCACAACCTGGCAGTGCGGAAGGAGTTGCCTCTCAGCCAGGATGACAATGACCAACATCCGCCACCTGTGGAGGATCCTGGCCTGGACCACGATGCCAGTGACGATGATGATGATGATGGTGATGTCCGCACACAGCTCATCACCAACTTCTTTAGCTGAATGTGAGTATCCTGAGGTGTCATGTCAATGATGTGAGTTGGCATGATGTGTGGGTGGTGCTCTGGTGCTGTTGGAGTGTGTCCATGGGCTACTTGACTGGATGTGTGTTGCGATGTGTGCTAACAGGTGGGCTGTACTCCCCAACAGTGTTGACATGCTAACTTGGTTCTAGGTGGGTATCTTGTAACATGTATTGTGCATGAGTTTTGCTGTTCTGTCCTGTACTCCATTGCTTTTGACTGTGTGTCATTTGTGTCCTTCACGGGGTACTTTCAGATTCGTTTGGTCAACTGTGTCCACCGACGACGTGATTGCACTTCCAGGGTGGTAGCTGTTGTGTCCCTACAGGTGATGTGCGCCACACCCATGGACTTCCTTCCGTCTACAGTTGTTGACTGTGTGCCCGCTGCCAGGTGAGATTACCTTGCATCTGTAGTGGTTACGACATGTTGCAACTGTGTAATAAACCTGTGCTTCACTTTGTGATGTGCGTTGTCTGTGGTCACACATTTGACTGCCATTTGCTTACTGCACCTGTGGGCTACTTGACTACAACTGGGAATGGGTGTGGTGTCTGTGCATTGCACCGTCTTCCCTGGCAACATCAGTGTAGGCAATGAGTCAGATGGCCTAGGTGTGTATGTGTTGTGTAGCCCTGGTGGTGTGTCTCCCTCATATGTGTCACGTTGCCTTTACTCACATGCCTGTGTTGTCCTTGCTGTTGCAGTTCGCATACACAGTGTAATTTTGCAGTTCATCATCCCCATAACAGCACCCACGTTGGAATCACGACAGAGGCAAGTATGGTGTATTAGTGTGTTTATTGTGATACATTTGTGTTAATAGTGCATAGGATGGGTGGTGCTGTACATAAATCTTGCAATCCGAAGTTCCTAGGTGAATTGAAAGTCCTGGTAGACAGGATCCCCAGTATCGGGGCCACAGTTGTCTGACACATTGGTCCAACTTGTACCCCCATGCAATGTGTGGGAGTAGTGTTGCCGTCAACAGGGTGAACAGTCTGTGCACAAAGGCGAACATCCAGAACAGGTTCAGGCTTCCTGGGAGTTGCGCTTGGCCATCGGCCTCTCACTTTTCCCTCCTCGGACGACCCCTCTTCTTGGGGGGGGGGCCCTCAAGTCAGGCTGCTGCGGTGCAGGGGACTCTCCGCCAGAGTCATCCTCCCTCCCTGTGGCAGTTGCAGTTTGTTCGGCACCAGATGTTGTTGGCACACAGGGAGGTGTGGACTGGTTGCTGTTCATCTGGCGGACGCATTGTAAAATGTCCCTGTGCACCGCCGTCATCTCATGCAGTGCATCCCACTTGGACTCCACGCGGGACATGTGTGAGTCCACGCGGGACATGTGTGACTCCACGTGGGACATGTGGGAGTCCAAGCGGGCATGATGGGCAGCCTGCTGATGTTTCATGTCTCTGAGGAGCCCCACTACCTGGCTGAGGTCTCCGGTGCTGGACTGGTACGCATCAGCTATGCGTACCAGTTGTGGGTCATCATGCACACCAGCAACGTCTGCAAGCAGCGACCTCTGTCTCCCACCCCTCCCACCACCCCTGCTGACATGTGTAGTGTGTGCAGTGGCACGCACAGATAACCCTGGTCCACCTTGGGGGTTGGTGGTGGTGGTGGTGTCCATGGCCCCAGGTTGGTCCAGGGTCCCTGTGCTGGTGTTGCTCCTTGTTCTGTCCATGTCGGCAGGGATGGTATTTGTGGTGACAGTCGTTGGAGGGGTGGGTGCAGGTGGTGCAGCTGGTGGTCCTGCTGGTGCTGCAGCTGGTGGTCCTGCTGGTGCTGCATGTTGACTTGCACCGGATGTGCCAGGTTGGTCTTCATCGTCCGAGGGGGACAGAGGCTGTACGACGCCAGTGAGCTCCGCATCCTCTTGAGCCTGGGACTGGGACTCCTCAGCGTCTGCTGCTGTGTCCCCATCATCACCTGTTTTTGGGAGACACAAACAATGTATGTTATGTTTCTGCAGGCATCAATGGTTGACACACATGACAGTTGTGACTGTGCCTCTGGGTGCGGGCCTGTACATTGCATAGTCCTAAGTCGTCACAGTCAGGGATTGATATTGGTGTGGCACATTGTCCTGCATTATTTGGGCATTTATATGTATTTTTTGGGGTGTGAACATGGTCTGCATTGGTTGTGTTTGGTTGACAGCCGGCCCTCCTTCCCACCCACCCAGCCAGTCAGTTATCCCACCATGGAACGTGCTTGCGTTGCAGGGAGTGGAAGTTGTCTCTCAGGATGTCAGTCAGTGGTGTCCTGCTGTTTGTTGGTGCACAGTTGGCAGCAGGGCCTTGTGCTCCCCACAGCAGTAGCCAGTGTCAGCCATCTTGTGAGTCCTTCTCCACTCCCTGTGATGTGAGCATGGTTCAGGGTGGTGTTGATGGGACAGTTGTGGGGGTGACCAATATCAGTGGCTACGATTCCCATCATGGTATTGCCTCCACCCCCCTTCCCAGCATGCCCATGCTTCCTTCCTTTTGACTCTGCTTCCCTGTGGGGTGGGCTGGCTGTGCTGACAGGATGGCTGGGAGTGTTGTCCTGGCAGTTGTTTGGCTAAAAGTCCGAAGAGTGGCCCTGTGCTTCACACAACATAACCCAGGGTGGTGGTTCTTTGTGGGATCTTGTGTTAGGTTGGGGGGCATTGCATTCTACCAGGTGGGTTCTGTGGAGTTTGTGTTGGGGTGTGTGTGAGGGGAGGTGCTTGTGACTATGGTCAGTGCTGCAAGTCCTCCTTCCCACCCAGCTAGCCAGATATCCCACCATGGAACGTGCTTGCATTGCAGGGAGTGGAAGTTGTCTCTCAGGATGTCAGTCAGTGGTGTCCTGCTGTTTGTTGGTGCACAGTTGGCAGCAGGGCCTTGTGCTCCCCACAGCAGTAGCCAGTGTCAGCCATCTTGTGAGTCCTTCTCCACTCCCTGTGATGTGAGCATGGTTCAGGGTGGTGTTGATGGGACAGTTGTGGGGGTGAGCTATGTCTGTGACTACGACTCCCATCATGCTATTGCCTCCACCCCACTTCCCAGCATTCCCATACTTACTTGCTTTTGTGGGGAGTTCAGTGTGTGTGGGTGTGAGAGAAATGGCAAGATGGCTGACAGTGGTGTCCTGCTGTTGGTTGGTGTGCAGTACCCAGCATGCCCTTGTGCTCCCCACGACACAGCAACAGTGTCAGACATCTTTGATGGGCCTTTCCACTCTCTGTGGGATGTGCATGCGTGAGTGTGAGCTTGCTGGGCCATGTGGTGGGGGATGTAGAGCTGTGACTACGACTCCCATCATGCTATTGCCTCCTCCCACTTCCCAGCATGCCCATGCTTCCTTCCTTTTGACTCTGCTTCCCTGTGGGGTGGGCTGGCTGTGCTGACAGGATGGCTGGGAGTGTTGTCCTGGCAGTTGTTTGGCTGGAAGTCCCAAGAGTGGCCCTGTGCTTCACACAACATAACCCAGGTTGGTGGTTCTTTGTGGGATCTTGTGTTAGGATGGGGGGCATTGCATTCTACCAGGTGGGTTCTGTGGAGTTTGTGTTGGGGTGTGTGTGAGGGGAGGTGCTTGTGACTATGGTCAGTGCTGCAAGTCCTCCTTCCCACCCAGCTAGCCAGATATCCCACCATGGAACGTGCTTGCATTGCAGGGAGTGGAAGTTGTCTCTCAGGATGTCAGTCAGTGGTGTCCTGCTGTTTGTTGGTGCACAGTTGCCAGCAGGGCCTTGTGCTCCCCACAGCAGTAGCCAGTGTCAGCCATCTTGTGAGTCCTTCTCCACTCCTTGTGATGTGAGCATGGTTCAGGGTGGTGTTGATGGGACAGTTGTGGGGGGGCAATATGTGTGACTGCGACTCCCATGATGCTATTGGCTACACTGACTTGGCCAGCATACACAGAATTCCTTCCTTTGAGTGGTCTTCACTGTGTGTTGGTGTTGTTGTGGTGGCTACATGTCTGGATGTGTTTGTTAGTTCTATTTGTGCCACTGCCTAGCTGTAGTTGTAGTTGTGTTTGTACATGTGTTGGCACAGTTGGATGTGACTTTTTTGATGGCATGTGTTGTGTTTATCTGACTGACATACACATTTTGGGATGATTCTGTTCTGGTTGCTGTGTAATTGCTATGAGTGCATGGTTTGACTCTCCCCTTGACAGTGATGTGTGTGTTTTGTGGCAGTATATTGTGTACATTTGTTGTGTACTCACCAGGCTCTGGGATGTCCTCTAGTCCATATACGCTCACTGGCGGAAGGATGGCCCGCACCTTCTCCTCCCAGGGCCTGAGGTATATTGGCTTGGCAGGAGGGCCACTGCCGGTGTATTGGCTGTTGATGTAGTCTTTCTTCAGCAGGTCCCGTACCCTCCTGCGCACGTCATACCACCTGTTCTGGATGTCGCTCTTTGTGCGCCGACATGGTGATTGTGCGTTCACCCTGTTGATGATCCTCTCCCACATCTTGGTTTTCTGGGAGATGGGGGTCTGTTGGACCAGTGTGCCAAACAGCTGTGGCTCTACCCTGAGGATCTCGTCTACCATGACTTCCAATTCACAATCTAGGAACTTGGGATTCTTCTTGGGGGGCATGGTGATGGGTGGTGATGGTGAGTGATGTGTGTGTTGGTGTGCAGGTGAGGGTGTGTGAGTGTGTGTTTTGCTGGGTGTATGTGAGGTAGGTATTTGTTGGTGTGCTGATGGTGTGTGGCTTGTGTGAGGGATGAGCTGTGGGTGTGTGGTTGCTTTCTCTTGGGTGCTGGCAGTGGAATGGCATTTGCAAAGGCTCATGGTTGTGATTTGTGTCCTTTATATAGGTGGAGTTGTGGGTGTGTCTTTGTTCTCTGTCCCCCCCCCAGTATTTATTGGCTTGGTAATTGCTTGTTTGGCCTTTTTTTGGGTGATTTTTCCTTTGTACTGTCTGTGTATGTTGGAAACGTTCTTGTGACCGAGTCGGACCCTGCATTTGTCTCGTACGGTGTTCTCCGTTTCATTCACGCTGTGTTTGTGCAGTTTTCTATGCTGCGTATGCGTCGGTCGCGGTGTTTTGTGTTGCTTCGGCTCGGTTTTGTATGCGTGTCGGTCGTGCGGCTTGGCCTCCGTCCGACTCGCTCGTGGTTTTCGCGCCTTGCATCGTACTTTGCGGTTTGGAGTTCGCGTGTACGTTTCGGTTGGATTTGTTCCGGGTGCGTGTCGGTCGGTTGGATTCGCGTGTTTTTCCGGCCTGATTGCTGTTTTCCGTGCGGCTTGGTCGGTCGACTTGGTTTTGGTACGTGTCGGTCGGATTTTTCACGCCTTGCATCGTACTTGGCGTGTCGGGCGCCACAGGTACGTGTCGGTCGGTATTATTTCCGGATCCGAGTCGGTCGGTGCTTTTTCCGGCCCGAATCGGAATCGACCCCTATATGATTACAAACTTTCCATCTTCATGCCTAGTTCCACATAACAGAATGATCTTTTTTCCCTCTACAGAGTGTATTAGTCACCAAAAAAAATGGCTAAACTGAGACAGATGGACTAGGTTTCCTGCCCGAAATGTGGACAAAAAGAAATTGAAGACATCCATATGTTTATGGTTTGCCCAGGTATTAAGCATTTCTGGGTCAAAGTGGGTGAGATCCTGAGTGACATATGTTGAGTCAATATCAAGGTAAGCGTCGAAATGATCATTATTGGGGGCATACCAGAGCCCATCAAACTTTGTATAGATTGCCGCAAGGTGTTGTTTTATTTAATTCTATTTAATTCTATTCTGTGATTACAAAGTTACCGTCTTCGTACCTCGTTCAACTAAACATTATTTTGGGAACAATCCAGAGCCACTGAAAAGAGCCCACTTGAAGAGACGCACATCACTTATGCAGAGTAATCCTGGGTGAGCATATTTGGCCGATATTTGTGACACACACGACGAAGCCGAATTACTGGTATCCTGGCTCTTCGGATGCAGTAGGTAACCGCGCTTTAAGTGGATGTTCTTTTGTTGCACGTTTATCTCGCCTGCGCAGTGGGTTCATCTAAGCCTAGTCTGCACAACGAACATTTCCCACGACCTGTTGGCGGCCATCTTAAGCACAGGCGGTGCAGTACTTTTATGATCCAAGATCACCAGGTTGGATATTAAAAAGGATTTAGTGACTCTTGATGTTGCGGATGTTGGTTATGCCACATTGTGGTTCCTTTCCAAGGTCAAGTGATTCATGTGGCTATTTCGGCCACATCTTCATTCTTGTTGATGTCGTCGGATGTCTGTCAACTAAGGCAGAGAGTGAAGATTCTACATGGCTAGTCAGTGCTCCAGTCTTCCATCTTGCACGTCGATTTCAGCCGCCGTGTCATCTATTTCGGTGACACTCTCACCAGTCTAGCTTTGGTTTTTATCTTTGAAGCACTGTTTGGTGTGCTCTACGGGTTGCAGCTGCATCTGTGACACAGACACCTGGTTCCATCTCCAGCTCTACAAGCGAGTTGCAAGTTCCATCGGTGACATGCAGACCTCATCCATTTTATGGTGGCACATACTTTACACGTCACGAATGACGAAATAGAGTGGGTTGGAGTAAAAATGTTCTCCTTGGAGTTTAAGAAATGTGTTTACTTCACTGTGTTTTGCATATGACTTACTAGTTTTTCTTTTAGCTGTACTGCTTCCTCATAGTATATTTTACATTTCAGCTGTTTTTTGTGGAGTTTTGGTTATTTTAATTTTTTTGCACTGGTGGTTAACTTTCTCTGCAATTAATTCTTAGTTTCCAGTAGAACTGTCCTTGTTTCAACTTTACAAATATGCAATCTGTGAATCCTCCGCCTCCCTTTCTGGAAACGCCAGGCAATTCAAACATTCCATGGAGACAGTGGTTTGACGCGTTTGAGACTTATCTTGGTGCTATTGGTGAGTCACGTTTCAGGCAAGAAAGGAAAAAGCACCTGCTTTTGCATTCTTTAGGATTTGAGGGCAGGGAAGTTTTCAAGCATCTTCCTGAATTAAGTCTGGGGGATGGTGAAGAATGAGATGATTATCAAGAGGTGGTAAAGAAATCAGTTACAAAATCTGATGTGCAACCTAGCCTGGTTGTGATATGTCACAAATTATTTAAACCTTTGCAATTTCAGAATGCAAATGTTGATATGTATATTAGTGTGCACAATGTCAATTTGGTGAGTTTTTTGACCAACTAGTAAGAGATCAGTTCATTGCTCATTGCTCCGACAGGCAAATACAACAAAAAGCTTTTAATCATGTGCAACCCGTTGTTGGAGGACGTAATTAAAGTGGCTAAGAGTGTTGAATTAGCACAGTTATCTATTAAAGAGCTCAATGTGGCAGCTATGGTAAAGGAAAATGTTAGTGCTATTTCAGTCAGTCAATCAGTCCATGGAGATAGCAAAGACCCTGAGAGAAATTTCTTTAAACACACTAACATATGTTTTAGGTGTGGGAATCCTCCTCATACTAAGGAAAACAAAGGGTGCCCTGCCAAGAGTGTGATTTGTCGCAAGTGTGGTCATATTGGCCTTTTCACTAAAGTTTGTCAGTCTGGACAATCTAGATCTTCCAAAGTCAGTTGTGTAGTGGAAGATAAGTTGGTGAGAGAACAGCACATTACCAAAGAATTTCAAGATATGATTGCGGGGGTGACTGAAGATGAAATTGTAACTGGAGATCCTAACAGTTGCGTGATCCATATGTTGATGTTGTTGGGGGTAAGACTCTCCACATGTTCATGGATTCTGGTGCTCGCATCTATATGATCACATCAGGCTTTTATCGGAAGACATGGGGTGACAAAGTGTTGTTTCCTCTAGATAGAGCTCATGTATCGTACGAGGGGAGGAAGAATTATCTGGAGGGGTTTATTGAAGACGTTTTAGATTTTAAAGGATGCAGGATTCAGGGCAAGATTTACGTGGTGGTACAGGGTCTGAATATATTGGGGTGGTACCACCAGGGCCTATTTGGATGGTGCTCAAACCAGGCCCTAGTGAACAGGTTTTGGTTATCAAGGGTATGCCCTCTTCGTTAACCTACGTCAATGCGTTTTCGAGTGTTTTCTCAAGCGATCTAGGGAGGATTGTTGGTTTCAAATACAGGATTAAGGTCAAAAGGGATGCCATACCTGTCAAGAACAAAGTTAGGTCAGTGCGATTCAGCCTTAAGGATGACCTCAAAGAGAGTTGGATAGCTTGCAGGAGAGAGGTGTCATCCAGCCCATTAAATCCAGCCTGCGGTTATCTCCTCTGGTTGTAGCGTGCAAACGCAATGGGGCCATGCGTTTGTGCATTGATCTGAGGAGCCTTAATAAGGAGATATGGGTGGATTCTCACCTCCTGCCAAAGATTGGGGATCTTCTGGAAGAACTTAAAGGTGCTGAGTGGTTCTCAAAAATTGATTTGGCATCAGCATACCATCAGGTGGTGCTGGAAGAAACGTCCCGCCATTACACGGCTTTCAACTCACCTTTTGGTACATTCCAATTCTGTAGAATACCTTTTGGTCTGGCTTCTGCCGCCTCGTTTTTACAGTGGATGATGCAACAACTTTTGGGAAGTGTAAAGGGTGTCCTCATCTTTCAGGAGGATGTATTGGTGTTCGCCAAACATCTGGAGGATCACGACAAAATCCTGAGGGTTGTATTCCACATTTTTTTATAAGAATGGTGTGGTTGTGAAGAAGGAAAAATGTGGATTTTGGAAGAGGGAGATAGAGTTTTGAGACACCTGGTGTTGAATGAAGGTATTAGTTCAAGGCCTGGTTTGGTTAATGTGGTTGTTGAGTGCCCCAGTCCCAAGAACAACAAGGAGTTACGCTCGTTCATTAGGTTGTGTGAGTTTTATTCCAGGTTCATCCCAGACTATGCCACCAAAATGAAAGTGCTTTCCAACATGTTGAAAATCAAGGTTCTGTTTGTATGGGATAATGAATGTGAGGACACGTTTGACAAGGTTAAGTTAGAATTGACGAATCTGAAGACACTCAGTGCATATGATCCAAGGGTGCCTTGCATCATAACTGTGGATGCCAGCAACTATGGTTTGGGGGCGGTGTTGACCCAGTGTTTGAATGAGAGTGAGGTTACCATTAGTTATGCTTCAAGGGTCTTACGTGAACTGAATTAAATTATTCAATGATTGAAAAGGAACATCTGGAATGCGACTGGACAAGTGAATAATTCAGGAGTTATATTTGGGGTAGAAAGTTTGTGATACGGATGGATCACAAGCCACTCATGTACATGCTGAGTGGGGATAAAGTCAAGTATACCACTCCTTGAATAGCTCGGCTTACCACAAAGCTACTTCAGTATGATTTTTATGTCAAATTTATTCCGGGAAAAGAGAATGTCACGGCTGATCTTCTCTTGAGATTACCAGTCAATGATGTGGACACTGTTGACACTGAAGAGGACAAGTAAGACTACTTCATTGAAAGTGTGGATGCAGTTGAGATCAAAGCATGTGGTGAGGGTGATTGGAAGTATGATGACATGGTGTTGAAAAAAGTCAAGGAATACATTGTAGATGGATGGCCTAAAGAAAGAAACATGTGTCCTAAAACCCAACATTTCTGCAAAATTGCGGAAGATTTTTCAATTGTGGATGGTGTGGTGATGAGGTGTGATAAATGTGTGTCGCCATATGCCATACAAGCGTTGTGGTTAATTATGCACATGAAGGGCATTTGGGCTCGACCATGAAAGAAGGAATGATCAGGGCTCACTACTGGTGATCATCTATGGATAAAGATATTGATTTGGCAGTGAAAGAGTGTGTGGTATGCAGTAGGGCTGAGAAGGGGTACAAGATAGCAACGCCGACTTTACAGCCCTTTCCCTTACCTGAGAGGCTTTGGTGGAGATAGGAATTGATATGGTCAGGCCATTTAATTTTCTTCTTTATCATTTGTGTTACACTTTTGAATTGATGGACTACCATAGCAAATTACCTGAGGTTCGTTGTTTTGCTTCTCCCACTGCGAACAATGCAGTGCGGTTTCTGAAAGGAATTTTCATGAGGGAGGGTTTCCCGGAATTGTTAGTGTCAGACAATGGTGTCCAATTTGTAAATCATGAAATGGAAGTGTTTTTGAGAGAGTCAGGGGTGAAGCAGTTAAGGAGATAGCTTTGCCAAACACAAATGAATGGCTTGGTGGAAAGAATGAATAGGGTTTTGGTGGAATGCATAAAATGGGAAAAAACCAATGGTTATGACCTGGAGGAGGTGATTAAATCTATGTTGTGGTTTTATCGCACCACTCCACATTCTCTCACCAAAGTGTCACCTTTTGAGTTGCTTAGAGGGCATCAGTCCAAGTCTATTTTGTATCCGGCATGGTTGTCTAAAGCTGTACAGAACAAGGTTATGAGTGGTGTTAATCAGGAAGCCATGTGTTCTAGGGTGGAAAAAGAACAGAGTAGAATGAAAGACAGATACGACGTTAAGATGACAAAAGGGGAGGTGGCATATAGTGACCCAGTTTCGGTCAAAAAGGTGTGTGGGAATGCTGTTATGGTCCGTGGCAGGCATTAGTGGAATGTCAGTAAGGTTGTAAAAGGTCAGGGTGTCTCTAGCACAACAAGCATGGGGTAAAAGGTAGATTTAATAGCCTCTAAAAAGGGGCCCACATGTGTGGGTCCGCATGTGAAAAGTATTTACCATGGAAATTGACATAAGGGGCATCCTTATGTTTCTCTCCTATTTGTTTTTTTAATGCTCTTAGTTCTTGTTTAATGTATTTTGGGGGGTATTTAGTATTATAAGGAGGTGGGGAATCGGTTGGTATGTTTTTGTTGTTAAAAAAGAGATAACATGTTATGTTCTGTATAAGAGTTGGTAGAATCCCCAACTCTTAGAATGTCATGATGTGTTGCCATAGCTGTGCTCTCGGTGGAAGGATTCGACCGATGGCAGTTGGTGGACCTCAAGGCAAGAGTACGGCAGTGGGTCCGTTTGTGTACTACAACTTCAAATAAACAATATATGATTACGAAGTTACCATCTTCATGCCTCGTTTGACACAACAGAATCATCTTTTCTCCTTCCATAGAGTGTATTGGTCACCAAGAAGGATTGCTAAACTGAGAGGGATGGACTTGGATTCCTGCCCGAAATGTGGACAAAGAGAAACTGAAGACATCCATATGTTTATGGTTTGCCCAGTATTCAGCATTTCTGGGCCAAAGTGGGTAAGATACTGAGTGACATATGTCGAGTCAACATCAACATAAGCCTTAAAATGATCATTTAGGGGGGCACAACAGAGCCCGTCAAACTTTGTATAGATTGACGCAAGCTGTTGTTTTATTTAATTCTACTAGTGAGAAGAGAATCTTGCAGGCAATGGCTAGCTAAGTCAAGTCCTACCAAGGCTGAGTGTCTGAGCACTGTTAAATACATTTTTAAAATGAATACAAACAATTTTAAAATATTGCACATCCTGCAAAACAATTATCTAATCTGATGAGTGACCTCAGATGGTAAGTACAAACACCAAAAAAAATCACAAAAACGATTTTGCCCATCTGGAAAAAACAATATTTCCAGTTTTAAATAAAATAAGAACTTGCCTTAAAAATTTTAAAGTAAATGTTTCATGTAGGAGCAGAAATAAATGTAAGTGAAATAGAAAAAAACAGGCAGTGGTCGTTGGCTGTCCACAGCATGTTGAGCACACAGATTGGCCCTGTGGACAACCCCTGCTCCAAATGGCTAAAAGCCATGTACAGCTGGGGCTGGCCGACTGCGTGGGGCTGGGTGCAGCTACTGGCCACATTCAAGGCCCTGCCGCTAATCTCAAATGAATACAGCCGAATGCTGTGCACAATGCAAGTAGGCCACTGATGGTGGGTTGGGAGCACGGTCTGGTCAAAGGCCAAGCTCTTAGGCTATCCCCCGATAACCATAGACAAAGTCTCTGTACAACTAACTAACCACAACTTGTGCCCCATCTTACACTGCTTCTGACATCACTCAGATCTGCTAAATAAAGTTACTGATAATATCACTAGTGACATCTTAAATTACTCTTAGTAGGTTGGGCAGAAAATCAGCATTCCCCTTTTTAAGTCCAAAGGGAATCTTTGCTCTCCACTAAAGAAAGAAATGCGGAACAGAATTACAAAAGAGATTGAAATGCCGAGTCCCACAGGGATCGTCCCTCAGCCCCACCCTTCTCAAGATATACATGACACTGCTTGCCAACCTCATCTGATCACAAGACATCATCGTCATCACTTACGCCAATGACGACTATTTCTCATCATCTCCCCGACGGACAACCACCACCAGGACCCACTTCACCAACTGCATGACCATGGTAGCAGACTGGATCCAAACCAACTGCCTGCAGCTCAACTTTGACAAGACAAAAGTATTGGTCCTTGGCAACAAGACCTTCCCATGGGACTCCACCTTGTGGTCGTCGGAGGTAGGACTAACACCCACAGACCACGCAAGAGATCTAGGGATCATCCTAGATGACAATCTCAACATGACAGGTCAACGCAGTGTGCACCTCTTGCTCTCACATGCTTTCCATGCTACAGAGGATCTACAAATGGTTGCCTCAGAACACCAGAAGGACCGTGACGCAAGCACTCAGGTAGTCAATAACTGTTATTGTATGATTAATAAAAATCTTTACAATGTCAGTGCGAATTCTCTAAACAGAAGCAATATGTGAGGCATGGATAAAAAGCAATATCTGAGTTACAGAAGCACATGAAAGGAGTTAAAATACATTAAGAAAAACTTTTAAAACAGTATCATCACATAGCATTGCATACACTAAAAAGGACTTGAAATTAGCAGCCGACACAGGAGTGCTCGACGGTTACTAAAAGTGGCTGTGAGAGTCAAGGCTATTAAGATGAGATAGTAAGACCATAGCAGCAAAAGCGCCATAGAACAGATAGCACCATAGATAAAAGCATGGAAAGATAATAATATCAGCAGCATTGAATTAAAATATAAGACTTAAGGTAGGAGTCAATATTAAAGTGCTTTGCGATAGAGCAAATAACCGTAATGATGCAAAAAGTTCTTGGAAGAGGTCCATAGCAGGAAGATTGGGCATTACACCAGTGATGGTATACGTAGTGATTGTTGAGAGGCAGGGAAAACAATGGTTTTGACAATGTTCAAATGCTGTGTGTCATATTGCAAAGTGCTAAACAAAGTTCAAATAATGTGTGAAGAATTACACATGGTAAACACCAGAAACCGCAAGCCACACCAAGCTTTCTGTGGAGAGATTTTATCTTTTCCAGATTTAAGTTTAGACAGTCGTGTCGGGGTCTTTAAGGAGGTCATGTATCACTCTAATGTATTTACCAAATTTAGTCAGTTCAGTTGGCTCCATCATAGTAAAAACAAAATTCCTAGCCTCATTACAGGTTCTTTTGCTGTGGCTTAGGAAGAGTGGTTTCAATAGAATACGCCTGGTATGGAAAAGCATCGGGCAACAGCATAATACGTGGTTAAAAGATTCAGTTTTATAGCACACAGCCGGCACTTCTCAATCTTGGAAAGGGAAGGACAGTTTGGGTTGGTTTCTTTAATTTGAAGGCCCATCAACCTTGCAGCCAATATTTGTTTAAGACAGACTTTACCAATTAAGCACTGAAGGTATAGTTGCGACTTCAAGCAGGGTGGGTAATTATTAGAGTATGAAATTGCCAGTGCTTCTATTCTCAGTGTGTTCTTAGTTTGTCCATGTTGCTTGATTTTCACAGTGCATTTGACTATTTTTTCAAAATAGCTTTAAATGCTGTGTTAAAGAGCAATAATTTGTTCAGTACAGACAGGTCTATTTGGAGAGTATCAGCTGACTTATTTATATAAATGGACCAAGGGCAACTCTTAATTTTAAATATGTTCTGGAGGGTGGATTTCAAGGTAGTAGGCGTGGCTGTAATACATCTATAGTAGTATTTTAAAATAGAGGTCCTGTTGGCCCATGCATGGCCCTCCAACCAAAATGCAAGTCTAATCAGACAACCTCTTATATATTGGGGCAGCCTAAAGACTCTCTTGTACGTTTTTAGGTGGAGCTGTTCCGTGGTTTTAGTAAATTGCCCCGGGAAAGCTTCAGGGCCATAGGTGATCAAAGGTAGTAGGGTGGCCCTGAGCACCCTTTGTATTGGGGCTGAAGAGGGACTTTCTAATATAGTGTTAAGTTGGCAAAGTCTAGTAGTGATTAGTGCAGCCTTTACTATAAGGTGGCTCAAGTGATGGCCCATAGTCCAGCAATAGCTTGATTTCTTGTTCGTCCTCCCGAAGGTTATAACTTTTTGACTAATTTGCCATCATTTTAGTTGCCTCATTGTACTTATAGAGGGCATTTAGGGCTTTCTGAATCCCAATTTTGAAATGGTCCAGCAGGACGGTGTCGTCAGCATATTGCAGTATAGTGATCTTAACATCTCTGATTTTTGGCGGGATTAGATTAGCATATTTTTGGGACACTGACATGTCCGTAATAATGTACAGATTAAATAGCAAGCAAGCAAGGACAGCCTTGCTTTAGTCCATTATTTATGAGGATTTTCCTCGTTATTACCATCTGGGACAGCTTAACCCTCACCCACGTTGAGGAGTACAAAAATATTATTGCATTTCGCAAATTATTCGGGATGCCCCAGACCTTGAGTTTTCTCCATAAGTTGCCCTTGTCCACAGAGTCAAATGTGGCTGAGTAATCAACAAAATGTGCATAGGGGAGATGACTTCTGACTGGTCTCTTGGTGAATTAAGTAAGAGAGTGCAATTATGTTGTCCGAGGTTGAAGAGTTCTACCTGAAGCCCTTTTGACAAAATGGAACAATCTCATTAGCCGCCACTCAGCACTCTAGTTCTTTTAGGAGGGCAGAAGCATATGCTTTATGTTCAATATCTAGAAGGGCAATCAGGCAGTAGTTAGCTGGATTCTGCCTATCTCCCTTCTTGAATATTTGGTGCAAAGTTGAGCCCCTCCAGCTCTCTGGTACTTGAATGGTCACTGAGCATATGTGGTACAGGGGGAAGAGTATTGTAGACCACAGGCCGATGTCATCTTTTGAAAACTTGGGCTGGGATCCCATTTGGGCCAAGAGCACCTGTTGCTCTCATTTTATACAGGATTCTTTGAATAGTGTCACTCATGAACATTGGAGATACATGCTCTTTCTGCTAAATACAGCTTTTTTACATGCTGTGTTCCCATAGCTTCATCAATTGCGTTATTTCTAGTGGTTTCCTGGCACATTTTGTTTTTAAATTATCTCCATATGTCAGCCTAACAGCGTTTACCCATAAGTGAGTATATATGTAACCGCTCTTTGTCCCTCTGTTGACTTTTCATAGACCAGACAAGTTGCTTATCTTGTTTTGTTAAGTCCCGCAGTCTTAACTGCTGATCAGCCTTGGTTTGCAGGTTGTGTGTTTTTTTCATTTAATTTCCTCAGCCTGCAGATGTTCTGCTTGCTTTCCATTATGAGGCAGTTCTTTTGAGAGTTTTTGGTGGAGAACCTCCTGGGAGCTAGTGCAGAGTCTAGAGTTAAATGGATATCCTTAATAATGGACTCCTAGTTGGCCAGCCGATATGTCACTATGAGTCGTAAGGGAGAGTCCATTGGCAGATTTAAGACTTTAAGGGGCATATTAGCAAGACCGGCGATAAAATTATCGCCGTTTTAGCGGCAGGAAACTGCCGCTAAAACGGCGATAATGGGCTTGCTAATATGCGTTATAGAATTCCAATCGAAGCCCAGGTTAGATGTCCTGCACATCTAACCTGGGCTTCTATTGGAATTCTATAACGCATATTAGCAAGCCCATTATCGCCGTTTTAGCGGCAGTTTCCTGCCGCTAAAACGGCGATAATTTTATCGCCGGTCTTGCTAATATGCCGCTAAGTTTTTTAAGGAGCCTAGGCCCCATTTTATACTCCGGATTAAGTGTAGAGTTTTGTTGTCTTGTGAGGTGCCCAGTGATATCTGGAATTGAGGTTCAATACTGTGTGAAGTGGAAGGTCGTCTTATAACGAGAGGATTTCAAAGCTCTCCAAATGCTCAAAGATTTAGACTGCGGCAAAGATGTAATCAATAGTGCCTGTTCATTTAATGTTTTTGGAAACTTTGGTGGCACTGGTGAATTTTCAACTATGTGAAGAATGGACTTGAGACCATGTTTATTTAGGAAACCTTTGAGCAAGTCAGTTGGGGAGTTTGTTCACAGACGACCAACCAAGGTTGGTCCCAATTGATGCAGGTTAAAATCTCTGCAGATTATTATGTCATAATAAACCTGGTCACATAACACTATGTCCAATTTATCACATAGCTGGGTCAACCTTTCTACTCGCTCAAAGGCGAAACAGTTAAATTAGACACTTATCATCCTTTAAGATTGTCCAGCATAATCAGTTGTAGCATTTTGTCTGGGGGGGTATGTCTTTGACTTTTAGTTCAAAGCCGATACTGAGATATATTGAAAGTCCTCCAGATGGCCTCCCACAATTCTTGGTTTTTTTGCAGCCCCATGAGGACATTGTGGCCTTGGAGTTGCTGGAGTGTCACCTGGTAGTGGAGGTCAGCTTGGGGTCTCACCCGGCTCCCGCCTGGCTCTGCCTGTGCAGTGCACCGGAGCTGACTCGGGCTCCCTGCCTTTTTCATCGGGCAGGTCTCGCCTGATCCCCGCTCCATGTCCCTTGCTAGACGGAGCTCTGAGCAGACTGAAGTTGGCACTTATAGTCAGTCTGCTTGACTTGTTTTCCCTGTTTGTTCACTCTAGCGGGGGTGTGAGTTTCCCCCATCCTGCATGTGTGCTCAGGGAGCGAGTCCTTCGATGACTACTCTCTGTGGCTGACTCCCCCACCTGGTTGCCGCATGGAGTTTTCCTCGCTCAGACTGTGTTGATGGCTGGTCTTACACACCAGTTTAAATGTAACCTCAAAAGCCAATTGACACTCTTTTTGTTTAAATTCAGCTGAGGTCCAGATCGATGAAACAATCACCATTCTGAATGTGTTGTTCCTCCCCCACTTGAGCCCCCATTTTAATATGTTGCCCCTCTGTCTTTTCTCTCCCCTGGCAGCCATCTTCTCTCTTTCCCTGCATTCGTGACCTTTCAACTTAAAGACTCCTTTAGACCAGAGTCCTTCATGTGGTTTTCGATCCTTACCTAGCCTGGAGCTCCACTTAGTGGCCTTATCTATGACCAAAATGTCACCTTATTTTCCACGCTTAGCCACTATTTATCATCTTATTTGTTTCTGAGTTTTCTTATTTGAGAAGTGCATATTGTATACCTCCATATCTTCCTCATTCACTATTTGTCCATCTTATTCGTCTTTTACCCCTAGTGTTCTGATCTTTTTAAGTATTATCCTTACCTAACTGAAGTTTTTGAGTATGATTTAAAATCTTATATTTTTGAGTAATATCCTTACTTAACTGATGTTTTAAGTATGATGTAGAAGTGTTTGTGCATACCTCCATAACTACACTACTTCCAGTCGACTAGCAAATATGCTACTTTCACAATCGATGATCCCATGCGCTGTCATATTATCAAACTGATTGCTCACTGTACAACGTTTACTATTACACAGCGCCCTGTCAAGCCCCAGGAGTGGTCCGTGCAAGTAAGAGCAGTGGAGCTGGGTTGAGGGGATTCGACAGGCAACCACGAGGGAACATTAATTAAATAATTAATTTCCCCTCGTCGTCGTCTGTCAAAATCCTCCCCTCACCTGGCCCCACTGCCCCACCGCTCTTACCTGCAGGGGCCGTGGCTGTCCAGCCCTCTTACCAACCTAGCCAAATCCCAACTTTTTGTTCACTTTATAATGTCACTCCTCCACAGTGCCGTGTCCAGCCTTCTTAGACTTCAAGTCTCGGCTCTCCGTTACTTCTCCTTTTCTTACTGTTCAACTGTAACCTGATTTTAAATGTCTCGAACAATGGCCTTCCACAAACCCCTAGACACTGCACTTGTGAGATAAGGACCCACCTCATGGAGCATCAGTTAGCCCAAAAATGTCTCCAATAATGCAAAAAAGAATTTCAAACAAAGACTACTGAAACAGCACCCGGAAACACTTATAGCCGATATCTACCACAGCGTGATCAACGGCAACAAGAAAACTAACTTTGTCTTCTACTCTAAATGCCCTGCAAAGTTGAAAAACATCTTCCTTCTCCACCTTTGAGTTACTAGATCTAGCAAAATAGCCTATGGTACAAAACTCACCACGTCCCCCTCCCCTAGCTATAGAGGGGAAATCACTATTTCTATTTACAGGACAGGGAACATACTTATACAAGCTATGGACCCTTACTTCACCATCTTTGATCAACACTTTCCGTCACTCCTCACCTCACTAGCACAACAGGGCCTTACGCCCCAAACTCCTGACTACCTCTTACCCCATACCGTCAACACAGAACCAGCCCGCCTTCTTGTCCCCTCTGATTTGCTATACACCTCTGCGACACCCTCTGACATGCCTATCAACCTTGCTGCCCCACTAACACACACCTCCTACAACTATCCACTAGATTGACTTCACCTACTTCCACCCTAACCAGCAAACACATGGTAGCAAAACTAGCAGGCCCAAACTACAGACCTTCCGCTACCGATCTCTCTGCGGATGCACCCCTCCGTACGAATTCAGACCCTAATCAGCTCACACAAACTGTCAACACTTCCCCGATGACACTGTCTGCCCCCATTACTTAGCACACTCTCCTTCCTTATACTCAGGACATGCCGCTTTTCCTCCCACTCTCAGTGTTGGAAGCCTCAATGACACACTTACTCAGATCCTGATACGAATGGAGCAAAACCTCGATTCCCTAGCTAATGACATCTTGCATCTTAGACAGGACCTCACAAGCCATGCCAAGTTATTCAGCTCTCACACTCCAGGTAATCATAAATTGTCTCCCCACACTGGTTCTCCTTCTGCCTTACAACGTACCCTCTGGCCCTCTACCCCCTTATGTCGTCAGTCCCACAGACCCCACGGAGCTCTCAGCCCCATATCCGCTTTGGAAGCTGATGTTATCAATGAATCTTACCCCACAAAGAACCAGAATATGGTTCAAAAGTCTCCCAGCATAATCCCTTCCACAATGCTGGCTCCACCTCCTGCCGGGCGGCTGAGCACTCTGCCCCACATTCTGAAATGAAAGAAGGAGTCAGAAAAACAAAGTGCTCCAGGACTGACCAGAACTGGTTTTGGACTAGGCAGAGGCCTCTCTGCCTCCAGAGAACAAAGAGAATCAGGGTATAAGAGGGGCACCCAGACCCCAGGAAGATTAGATCACTTTTGGGAACAAGAAGAAACCTTTGCTGAGGAGCGGAACCAAGAAGAAACTGAGGAGAGACTATCCCTAAGCCTGAAGTGCTGCTTGGGGGATTGGCCTGCAGTGGTTTGCCTGACTGCCAAAGAAAGGAGAAAGGAACTTTTGCTTTGCTGTGACTTTCATCAACTTGTGAAGGATCTCCAAGGGCTTGGAAGAGAGCTTGCCCCCTGACCGAAGTCCCAGGACCATTGAACTTCACCCCCTTTGTGAATTGCTGCTGGAAACTCTGTTTCAGTGGCTACAGAGGTAGGGAGCTGTGACCGACTCTCACGACCGACTCGGTGTCCTGTAAGCACCGCATCGAAGCACCGTCTCGCCCTGCAACGCACGGCCCTGGTCTCACCGACTCCGTCAATGAGCCGCTGCCTGCACCGCATCGAGGGACAACGCGTCCTGCAACGCTTCGCTACGCCGAATCGAACTGGTCCGACTGACACGGTCACTGCTGCTGAGTTCGAGTCCTGTGACCGCACCGGAGTTGGGCACCGCTCGCACGCTTTGCGACGCACCGCCCGACTCGCACCGCTGTCCGGACTGATCGGCGCCAGCTCCTGAATCCGGCTCCGTCGCCGCACCTCAACCTGCCAGCACCGCATCGAAGCACCGTCTCGCCCTGCAACGCAAGGCCCTGGTCTCACCGACTCCGTCTCGACGACGTCAACGAGCCGCTGCCTGCACCGCATCGAGGGACAACGCGTCCTGCAACGCTTCCATTTTTGCATCGCGACCGCGACGAACAGCCATCCGGCTCGCACGCCCGTGCCTGCCGCTTCAAGTAAAAGGTACTGTGACCGAGTCTGTCTACGCTGTGTTGGCCCGTCTCGACGCGGTCAGCTGGATTTGTTAGACTCTGTTTGTTCTCAACATCGCCGTAGCCGGAGGAGGCTAAGCCTTTTTTGATCAGAACTAAGCATTCTTAACAGTATTGTGGATTATTTTTGTCGTTTATGGTCTTGTGATAAATCTATATAAAGTATACCTATTTTTATAAATATATAACCTGTGTGGTGTCCATTTGTAGTGTTGTCACTCGATTACTGTATGTGTTCACAAATGCTTTACACACTGCCTCTGAACTAAGCCTGTCTGCTCGTGCCAAGCTACCAAGAGGGTGAGCAGGGGTTATTTCAGGAGTGTACCTACTTTCCCTGACTAGACTCAAGGGTCCCTATTTGGACAAAGGTACCTACCTCTGCCAACTAGAGACCCCCAAATCTAACATTGGTGGCAGCGGTGGGATTCTGGACTTGCATTTGTGACTCATGTACAGTGATTGGTGAACACTACTTAGTGAGTGCAGACCAAACGCAACCACATACTTTTATAGCATTTTTTCTGGGATTTCCTATTTTTGCAAATGCCAAGTTCAGTCACTATGGAGAAACCAGCATCAGTAGCCTCTGTTGAGTGTGATTGGGAAGAAGAGAGGCTAGAATGCTACACCCTTAAGCAGCTCAGGCAATTCTGCAAAAAGTTTAAAGTTTCCATGACCGGACTCTCCAGGAAGGAGGACCTCCAAAAGGCGCTGAGGGCCTGGGTCGAATCAAGGAGTGCCCCTGTGGAGGGGCTGAGAATGCAGAAGGGCAGCTGGAGGGGCTATTGGGTCTAGGGGATAAAGACCACCTTCCCCAGTAGGTAGCAGTGTTTCTGCCAGAGGACTGTCTCCAGAGGAGTTGGAGGACAGGAAAGAGAGTAGGATGCACGAAATGGAGCTGACCAAGCTCAAGCTGAATGGGCAGTTAGAATTCCAAATGCAAACTAGGAAATTGGCCCTAGAGGAAAAGAAAATGCAGTTTGAACATGAGAAAGTTTTGAGGGAGTTGGAATTGAAGGCCAAGAGCTTAGAGATTACTCCCTCTGGTGGCAGTGTACCGCCTGTGCCTGTTGAAGCTAGGGTGTATATTCCCAAAGATGTGGTGAAGGAGTTTTTAAAAATGATGACATAGGGCAGTGGTTCAAAGCCTATGAGGTAGCCATGTCTTCCCACCGGGTCCCTGAGAAGGATTGGGGAGCGGGGTTGTGGGGACGGTTCCTCAGTGAAGGGCGGGATACCTTGTTGGATTTGCCCTCTGAAGTCTATAATTCGTACAGCCACATGAAGGATGCCTTAATGACTAGGTATGGTTTGACCCCTGAGCTTTATAGGCAAAGGTTCAGGAACTGTAGTAAGATTGAAAGCAGTACCTGTGTTGAATATGTGACCTTCTTTTGCAGAGCCTTGGATGGTTGGGTAAAGGGTAGCAAAGCGACTGATTTTCAGGCGCTCTTTGATTTAATTGCCTGGGAGCACTTGTCCGGTAATTGTTTTCCTGAGCTACGCCAGCACCTGATTGATAGTAAGCTGACTAACCCTAGGCAGCTTGCTGAGGAGGCGGACCGCTGGGTGAGTACCCGGGTCCACAAGGGTCACGTGGGAGACTCCGCCAAGGGTGGGCAGGGTCCCCAGCAGAAGAGTGGGGGGACAAGGGTAAACAGAAGGAGTTCCATAAAGGGCCCCAAAGTAAACCCCAAGGGAACCAAGGAAAGGTTCCCAGCCTCCCCCTGAGAAGAAGCCAGTGGCCCCGACAGGCCCCCTGTTCACCAGGGACCACTGGTATGTTACAAGTGTGGCGCCCCTGGCCACAAGGCAAACGATCCTCGTTGCCCTTTGTATGGAAAACCAGCACCCACCAGTGCAGTCCCCCGGCAGTTGGCTAGTGTAGCCCTGGGGGAGGAGTTGGGTGCCCAAGGTGGGGGGATCCCACAGTGTTTTCCCTTGTCTCATTAGGAGACTCTGAGATGGTCCCTAGGACCCCGCTGCCTGAGAACACTAAGAAATACAGGCAGTGGGTGACCATCAATGGCCATAGGGTGGAGGCTCTGAGAGACACAGGAGCCAGTGTGACAGCTGTCAAGTGTCACCTGGTGTCTAAAGAGCAGGTTATCCCTGATGCATTCTATCCGGTTGTTGCCGCTGACAACACAGAGAGTCACTGCAAGGTGGCTCAGGTTCCCTTTGAGTGGGGGGGTCTCGGGTACTCTTCAAGTAGCTGTGAGGCCAGCCATGCCTGTTGACTGTTTGTTAGGGAACGATTTGGAGAGCTCACCTTGGGCTAAGGTGGAGCGGAGTGCGCATTTAGAAATGTTGGGCTTGCCTGATTGGGCATGTGTGACCACCCGGTCAATGGCAGCTAAAGGTGTTCAAGAGGACCTGGAGCCTGAGAGGAGGCCCAGGTGCCTGCCGGAGAGAGAGGAGGCAGGGGCGCGGAAACCGGCCCCCGAAGTTCCCACGGTCCAGGAGGAGGCAGACCCTGAGGGGATGCCCTGGAGCCTACAGGGGAACAGGTAGCTGAACTGGGGGACCTACCTGAGCTTACCCATTGGCAGCAAGAAGGAGGACCCACCAGGGAAGAGTTCTGCAAGGAGCAGAACACATGCCCTTCTCTCGTGGGTCTGAGGCAACAGGCCACAGACCAGGCAGCAGGTGATCAGTCTGGATCACATTGGGTTTACTGGGAGAATGGTCTCCTGTATTCAGAGCCTAAGGTTGCTGAGCCTGGGTCAGCCCGTGTGCTGGTGGTACCCCAGCGCTTCAGAGCCTTCCTACTGGGGTTGGCTCATGATGTACCGTTAGCGGGACATCTGGGGCAGGACAAGACCTTTGACAGGCTTGTTACCCATTTCTATTGGCCCCAGATGCACAGGAGTGCCGCCACTCACTGCAGGACATGCCAGACTTGCCAGGCAAGTGGAAAGAGTGGGAGGAAGCACAAGGCTCCTCTCCAGCCATTCCCTGTGGTCAGCACCCCCTTTGAACGGGTGGGTATTGACATTGTGGGGCCACTGGACCCCAAGACAGCCATGGGCAACAGGTTTATCCTGGTCTTGGTGGACCATGCCACCCGGTACCCTGAAGCCATCCCTCTGAGGACAGTGACGGCCCCCGTGGTGGGACGGGCACTGATGGGAATTTTCTCACGTGTGGGATTCCCTCAAGAGGTGGTGTCTGACAGAGGTACCAACTTCGTGTCCAAGTACATGAAGTCCCTGTGGCAGGAGTGCGGTGTAACTTACAAGTTCACCACTCCTTACCACCCTCAAGGAAATGGTCTGGTTGAGAGATTCAACCGGACCCTCAAGAGGCATGATTATGGGTCTGGAAGAACCCATGAGGCGTAAATGGGACGTCCTCTTACCATGCCTGTTGTTTGCATACCGGGAGGTGCCACAGAAGTCTCTAGGGTTCAGTCCCTTTGAGCTCCTCTATGGACACCCGGTGCGAGGACCTCTGAGTTTGGTCAAGGAAGGCTGGGAGCAATCTCCCAGGAAACCTCCCCAGGATGTATACAGTTACATGCTGGCCTTCAGGAACCAGACTAGGCGTTTCAGAGAACTTGCTGAGGCAAATCTGGAAGCCAGCCAGGAGGAGATGAAGCGGTGGTACGACCAGAATGCCACTCTGGTAGAGCTTCAGCCTGGTCAGAAAGTGTGGGTCATGGCCCCTGTGGAGCCTTGTGCGCTCCAGGACAGGTGGACCGGCCCTTTTACGGTGGTGGAGTGCAAGAGTCCAGTTACCTATTTGGTGGACTTGCAGTCTCCCAGGAACCCCTTGAGGGTCCTGCATGTGAACCGCCTGAAGCCCCACTTGGAGAGGTCCCAAGTGGGCATGCTCTAGCTACAGATGATGGAATGGAGGAGGAGACCGAGCCTCTTCCTGACCTCCTGTCAGCCCGAGAGCAAGATGGATCAGTGGAGGGAGTAAACCTCTCTACCTCCCTGACACCTGAGCAGCAGGGTGACTGTCGCCAACTGTTGGGACAGTTCCCTGACCTGTTCTCCCTGGTTCCCAGTGTCACTCCTTGGTGCGTCCATGAGGTGGACACTGGGGACAGTCTTCCTGTGAAGCACAAGGCTTACAGGGTGACTGACAGGGTCAGAGCCTGCATCAAGGAGGAGGTCTCCAAGATGTTTGCGCTAGGGGTGATTGAGTCCTCTAACAGCCCTTGGGCCAGCCCCGTGGTCTTGGTTCCAAATGCTGCCGCGCCTGGTGCCACACCAGAACTCCGGTTCTGTGTGGACTACAGGGGACTCAATTCCGTCACCAGGACTGACGCCCACCCCATCCCCAGAGCTGATGAGCTCATAGATCGGTTAGGGGCTGCGCGGAACCTCAGCACGTTTGACTTAACGTCTGGGTACTGGCAGATCGCCTTGACTGATGGGGCAAAGAGAGGTCAGCATTCTCCACACCAGATGGGCACTACCAGTTCCGGGTGATGCCCTTTGGGATGAAGAATGCCCCTGCCACCTTTCAGAGGTTGGTCAACCAGGTGTTGGTTGGACTGGAGGATTTCAGTGCCGCCTACCTGGATGACATCGCACTGTTCAGTGCCAGTTGGGAAGAACATCTGCGCCACCTCTGGGAAGTGTTGATGGCGCTGCGGAGGGCAGGCCTCACAATCAAGGCGAGTAAGTGCCAGATTGAGCAGGGTTCTGTGGTGTACTTGGGACACCAGGGGGCAGATTTACAAGCACCCTGCGCCACCAGTACGTCACTTTTCGTGACGTACTGGTGGCGCAGAGGCTCCTCGATATTTACAAGGAGAGGAAAAGCCACCATGCGTGACTTTTCCTCTCCTTGTAAATACCGTCCCTTCACACGCAGCACTTTGCGTTGAAGGGGCGTTCCATGGGTGTTGCTGTGGGTGTTCCCACGCAGCACCCATGGAACAAGACACATCTCCAGATTTACGAGAAATCGTAGCTCTGGAGATGCGTGTGAATGCTACGCCACCCTAGAGGTGGCGTAGCGAAGCACACCGAGGAGAAATGTTTTCATTTCTCCTCGTTTTCCTCTTTCAATGCGTGCTGCATTCTGCAGCACGCATTGAAAGAGAAAGCCTGTACTGATTGTTTTGTGCAGAAAGGTGCCCCTTCCTGCACAAAACAATCTCCCCATGGCGCAGGCATCCTTGCACCATGGTGCAAGGGTGCCTGCGCCGGCGCTTGGCAGCTGTTTGTGTGCCAGCGCAGAGAGAGCACAGGAATGCGACATATTCTTGTAAATATGTCGCATTCCTGTGCTCTGAAAGTGCTGCAGCGTGGCGCAGCCAAAGGGCTTGCAGCGCCACGCTGCGGCACTTTCTTGTAGATCTGCCCCCAGGTTGGGAGCGGCCAGGTGGCGCCCCTCCAACCAAAAATTGATACCATTCTGGCTTGGGAGCCCCCCAAGACCCAGACAGAGGTGAGAGCCTTCCTAGGACTCACCGGGTATTACCGGAGATTCGTCAAGGGGTATGGCAGCATTGTTGCCCCCTTGACAGAGCTGACTTCCAAGAAGCAGCCCAGGAAAGTGATTTGGACTGACGCCTGTCAAAAAGCTTTTGACACCTTGAAGACTGCCATGTGCACGGCGCCTGTGCTCCAGGCACCCAACTTCTCCAATGAGTTCATTGTTCAGACCGACGCTTCAGAGCATGGTGTAGGGGCTGTTCTATCACAGATCAATGAGGAGGGCCTAGACCAACCTGTAGCCTTCATCAGTAGGAGGTTACTTCCCCGGGAACAGAGATGGAGTGCTATTGAGCGTGAGGCATTTGCTGTGGTCTGGGCACTGAAGAAGCTGAGACCATACCTGTTTGGGACTCACTTCCGGGTTCAGACAGACCACAGGCCCCTCAGATGGTTGATGCAGATGAGGGGTGAGAATCCAAAGCTGTTGAGGTGGTCCATTTCCCTACAGGGGATGGACTTTACGGTGGAACACCGCCCTGGTACAGAACACGCCAATGCTGATGGTCTGTCCAGATTTTTCCGCCTTAGCGATGAGAACTCCCTAGGGGTAGGATAGTTCTCCCCACATTTCAGCTGGAGGGGACACGTGTTAGACCTGGCATCCTTGGCGTGGGTCTCCCTTCCATTTTTCGTAATGCCTCCACTGTTGCCGATATGTTTTTGCTGGACTAGATGCTCATGGGCACTTTGCCACTGCTAATCAGTGCCAAAGTGCAAGTGCTCCCGATCGTTAATTGATACATGTATTAGTGACTCCATGATTGGATGATTGGTTTACTTGTCAGTCCCTAGTACAGCGCACTCAGTGTGCCCAGGGCTTGTAAATCCAATGCCGCTGGTGGGCTTGCAGCACTGGTTGTGCCACCCACTGAAGCGGCTTGTAAAATGTGTCTCAGGCCTGCCATCGCAGAGCCTGTGTGCAGCCTCGGGCTGCCATGTCGACTTGGTGAGTACACCCACTTACCAGTCCCTAAACCTTCCCTTTACTGCATGTTGGTCACCCCTAAAGTAGGCCCTAGGGCAGGGTGCATTGTAAGTATAAGGTAGGACATGCCCTGGTGTGTGTGGCATGTCCTAATAGTGAATTACAGCCATTTTCGTTTTTCACTATTGCAAGGCTACCTGCTCCCCATAGGCCAGAATGGGCAGACTGACTATTACACCTTATAGTCAGAACTGACCCAGGGGACATGGTAGAAAAACGAATTTAGTATGCCTGAACTCAGGATGATAAAATACATCTTTTAGTGAAGTTGGTTTTAACATTCTGTGTTTGAAAATACCACTTTTAGAAAGTGGGTATTTTCTTGCCTAACTATCCAAGCCTGCCTCTGCTAGGTTGTGTATTCCTTGTCTGGAGATTGAGTGACAGGGGCTGGGGGTGGCTACAGGAGACAGGGTGAGTCAGCACAGGGCTGAATAGAAAGATCTGCATCCAGAGTGGAGGGAGGAGTTGCACCTGGGTCTGAATAGGGCTGTGCCTGCCTTCCACAATGCTGGCTCCACCTCCTGCCGGGCGGCTGAGCACTCTGCCCCACATTCTGAAAGGAAAGAAGGAGTCAGAAAAACAAAGTGCTCCAGGACTGACCAGAACTGGTTTTGGACTAGGCAGAGACCTCTCTGCCTCCAGAGAACTAAAGAGAATCAGGGTATAAGAGGGGCACCCAGACCCCAGGAAGATTAGATCACTTTTGGGAACAAGAAGAAACCTTTGCTGAGGAGCGGAACCAAGAAGAAACTGAGGAGAGACTATCCCTAAGCCTGAAGTGCTGCTTGGGGGATTGGCCTGCAGTGGTTTGCCTGACTGCCAAAGAAAGGAGAAAGGAACTTTTGCTTTGCTGTGACTTTCATCAACTTGTGAAGGATCTCCAAGGGCTTGGAAGAGAGCTTGCCCCCTGACCGAAGTCCCAGGACCATTGGACTTCACCCCCTTTGTGAATTGCTGCTGGAAACTCTGTTTCAGTGGCTACAGAGGTAGGGAGCTGTGACCGACTCTCACGACCGACTCGGTGTCCTGTAAGCACCGCATCGAAGCACCGTCTCGCCCTGCAACGCACGGCCCTGGTCTCACCGACTCCGTCCAACGAGCCGCTGCCTGCACCGCATCGAGGGACAACGCGTCCTGCAACGCTTCGCTACGCCGAATCGAACTGGTCCGACCGACACGGTCACTGCTGCTGAGTTCGAGTCCTGTGACCGCACCGGAGTTGGGCACCGCTCGCACGCTTTGCGACGCACCGCCCGACTCGCACCGCTGTCCCGGACTGATCGACGCCAGCTCCTGAATCCGGCTCCGTCGCCACACCGCAACCTGCCAGCACCGCATCGAAGCACCGTCTCGCCCTGCAACGCACGGCCCTGGTCTCACCGACTCCGTCTCGGCGACGTCAACGAGCCGCTGCCTGCACCGCATCGAGGGACAACGCGTCCTGCAACGCTTCCATTTTTGCATCGCGACCGCGACGAACAGCCATCCGGCTCGCATGCCCGTGCCTGCCGCTTCAAGTAAAGGTACTGTGACCGAGTCTGTCTACGCTGTGTTGGCCCGTCTCGACGCGGTCAGCTGGATTTGTTAGACTCTGTTTGTTCTCAACATCGCCGTAGCCGGAGGAGGCTACCGACTCACACAGAACCTTGAATTAAGCCTTTTTTGATCAGAACTAAGCATTCTTAACAGTATTGTGGATTATTTTTGTCGTTTATGGTCTTGTGATAAATCTATATAAAGTATACCTATTTTTATAAATATATAACCTGTGTGGTGTCCATTTGTAGTGTTGTCACTCGATTACTGTATGTGTTCACAAATGCTTTACACACTGCCTCTGAACTAAGCCTGTCTGCTCGTGCCAAGCTACCAAGAGGGTGAGCAGGGGTTATTTCAGGAGTGTACCTACTTTCCCTGACTAGACTCAAGGGTCCCTATTTGGACAAAGGTACCTACCTCTGCCAACTAGAGACCCCCAAATCTAACACCCAGTAATAATGGGTACAAATAGAATCCCTCAAATTATCTACTCACCCAGACCTCCTGCTGAATACAGCACAATTCAAACACTATATTCCACTTATGTGAATCCTTGCCCTCTATCATGCATGCTTCTCAACTGTAGATCAGCAGTTCAACTCTCTACATACAGATATTTCTGAAGCTATACTCACTGAAGAAATAGATATTGCTTTCCTCACTGAATCCTGGTTTAATGACCACTCTACTACACCTGCTTACACCACCTGGTTACAACATCATAAGACATGACAGACCTAAAAGAACTGGTGGTGGACTAGCTGTCAGTCACAAAGAAGGAATACTTCTTTCCATCTTAAAAACCGAAGAATACTCGACTTTTGAATACATAGGAGTTGAACTTACTGTCAAAGGCTCCTCTCCTATCAAACTGCACACTATCTACCACCCCCCAGGTGATCACGCCCTCTTCGCAGAAGAGCTAACTGACCTAGTAACATGGTTCTACCTTACTGACACGAAGGACGTATTCATGGGCTATTTCAATATTCACTGGAACAATTCAAAAGACTCCACATAACGGAACCTCACAAACCTTCTTGAAATGAACGACCATAAACAACTCTGCAAAGAACCAACACATATTGAAGGCTCCACTCTAGATGTGATTATCACTAATAATTAGCTTGTCTCACTTAGAACCATCCCACCCATTGACTGGTCTGACCACTATCTCATACTGTTTAATATCAATATCCACCTCCAATCCCACCTGGCCTTAACAGATAAACCTAAGCACTGGACTAGGAACATCAAACAAGTCCCAATAATTGAACTGGAATCCAGGATTTGTGCCCAACTAAAGCATCACCCCCTCACTCAAGTGTTGATGGCCTTACTGCCCACTATAATGCAACGACCAAGTGGCACCGCTCAAACTAAAACAATTGAGATCAATCCAATCTAAATCTTGGTTCAACTCAGATCTCAACAATGAGAGGAGACAACTCAGACAGGCAGAAAGGGCATGGAGACAGAACCCTTGAACAATGTACCTAGCACTACTAAGAAATGCACTGCTTTCATTTAAGAAGCACATTTTCAGAGAAAAAGCCTCTTTCTTTTGCAACCAGCTTGACCGTGCTAAGAATAGACCCAAGGAGCTCTTCAAGATTGTTAAAAGTCAAACCACCCACACATCCCCACACAAAGTAACAGCCTCCAAAGAACGATGTAAAGAAATTGCCAGCTTCTCCACTGACAAAGTCACAAAAATTGAGCAATACGTTATCCATCTCAACTCTGCCATCCCCCTAATCTTCCAACTGACACACTTCCCTCCATGGTAGCCCCGCCTCCAAAACTAACTATTGACTAAATGGCCTCAAATAAAACGAACGCCAACCATGGTCTCACTCAACTGAAAAACAAGGCCAATTGGTCTGACTTCAAACTCATGACTGAAAATGAAGTCTTCAATATAATTGTGCACTAAAAGCCCACTTCCCACTCTACATATACCCTCTCATCACAATAGTACAAAATCTCAACCATATCATTGCCCTGTTCTGGACAAAAATCATAAATACATCTCTCGCCTCTGGCTGTGTACCTGACTCCCTCCTACCAGGACAAATCACACCCATACTCAAAAAACCAGGGACCGACCCTTATGATCTCAAAAACCTCAAACCTATCTCTACCTTCCGTTCCTAGTTAAAGCTATGGAGAAATGCATCCTACAACAACTTAACCAACATATATGTGAATTCAACCTCCATGACACCTTTCAATCAGGATTTCGGTAAGGCTGTAGCACAGAAACTGCCTGGCTCAATGTCTCAGATGGCATCCACAGATCCTTAGATGAAGGTGACGTATGCCTTCTTATCCTACTTGACTTATCAGTGGCTTTTGATACAGTAAATCACCCAGCATTACTTGAGACACTGAGGATCCACTCTGGTATCAGTGGAACAGTCTTAAAATGGTTCACATCTTACCTTGAACACTGATCACAACAAATTGAAATCAATTCCTGTCTCTTCAAACCCACACCAGTTACTCTTAGTGTATCCCAAGGCTCAATTCTCTCCCCTTCTCTTTTCAATCTCTTCATGGAACCCCTTACAAGCACCCTGAAGTAAGCAGGGGTTAAATATCACCTATATGCAGATGACTATCAACTCTACTATAAAATCAAATCACCCAGTGACGTCCTACTTCTCAACGACGCACTATTCAAGATACAAACCTGGTTTGATTCCAACCACCTAAATATGAACAAGACTCAACTAATTATGTTCTCCCCTAAAAATAACCCTTTATCAAGAATCTGGATGCCCTAATTAGCTCCCTCGCTCTTTCCAACTCAGTAAAGTACCTAGGCGTTCCCCTGGACAAAAACATGTCAATGAAGGATCACATCAAAAATTCAGTCAACGGAGTGCTTTACACACTAAAACACCTCAAGAAAATTAAACCATTTGTTTCCCCTGATTATTTTAAGACGGTAGCACAATGACTAGTCCACCCTACACTGGACTATAGGAACGCCATCCTCACATGGGCACCAAAAATTCACCTCGCCCCCGTAAGACCAGTTCTAAACAAGGCAGCCCGACTCATAACAAGTGTTAAGCGGTTTGAACACATCACACTGGCCCTCAAGACCCTCAGCTGGCTTCCCATCAAAGGAAGATGTATTTACAAGACTGCTTCCATCACCCTCAAAGCCCTTCACACATATACTCTGTACTATCTAGAGATCAAACTTTCGAGAGCAGGAAGAACGGCAACTCTGTGAAGCTCGAACTCACATCTTCTCATACCTCCCAAACTGACCTCCTCTTGACTCACTCCTTTTCTGTAAATGCACCAAGGATATGGGACTCACTCACCAGAGATCTCTGATGCAACTCCTCCATCTCCTGCTTTAAAAAGGACCTGAAGCGCCTTCTCCTCAACAAGTACTTTAACACACACGATATATATGAACTGTGTTCCAATATCTCACTCTCCTTAAGACTAGACCCTACGTGACTGTCGCCTGTTTGGTTCTTTCAGCTGCCTAATATGTCATTTACTACCTTAACTCTTGCTGCTCTAATTGTCCGCATATTGTACCCTCCCTAACTTGTCTAATGATTCTCTTTGTGTCTATTTATGCTTGTACCTAACCTATATGTCTTCTATTTTATCTATACCTATTTTCTTATTTTTTATGCTCATTTTGATGTAAAGCGCTCTGATACCTTCTGGTCTAGCTAGCGCTATATAAAACCTATAGATAAATATATGAATAAATAAATAATAATAAATGTATCTCGCAGAAGCTGGGGATAGTTATCAAACTTGTTGACCATGTTTCTTGGAGACAAAGTAAATAAGCATTAGGAGTGAGTTTGCAGATGAAACTTTTAATAGTATCGACAGCCCTGCAACATTCCATGACAGTATCTTTAGATACTGATGTCCTTCTGGGGCATAGTTGCTGATGCTAGGAGCAGTTCTGAGTAACACTGGACAGGGCAGACAGTATCCAGCTCCAATCTGTTATGTGCTTTACTTCAGGTGATTCTATGGCAACTTTCTTAGTTGGGCCTCTTATGGTTGAAGATCGGGCTATACGCATATTTCCTTGGGGTAGATTATGTTGAGAGTGACCAAACACCTTAAAGCACTGTATGGACGAGCTGTAGAGTTTGACAGTTCATTTTGGTGTTTCAGTGGGGCTGCGTACTTTGGAGCTGTAAGCAAGATCTCATCACCAACAGGCTGGACTATGTCAACACTCTACGCCGGAACCTACAAATAACTCCTACTTAGACTTCAGACCATCCAGAACACAGCTGCAAGACTTATACTCGACCTCCCATGCCATGCCCACATCACACCGTGCCTCAAGAAGCTTCACTGGTTCCCCATTTATAAGCACAGCCAATTCAAACTTCTCTCACACAGACATTCAGAGCCCTACACAACACAGGACCAGAATACCTGAACAGCTGCATACACTTTGGATTTCACCTCACACCTACACACCTGCCCAAGTGCCTGGATACCATTTCCGGTGATTGTTGCACTATTCAAAACAAGATAACATAACATAACATAACAAACCTGGAGTGAAACTGGAACTTTGCTAAAAAGGTGTTGAATATTGATATAATGTGTTTTCTTTTTGTTTGTTGCTCAGTTCTGACTTTCTAGCCCAGATCACTTCCCTTTGTTAACCGTGTACTGCTCTGCCTAAATCAGTCAGGTTTCATATTGTGAATTCTTTGACAAAAGCACCACGATGGGAGTTTACATTGTAAACTCTGAAAATGCAAGAGGTAAGTGTTTTCAACTATGAACCTTTTGACAACTTCAATAGGAAAAATGTCCCGTTGTTCACTCCTTGGCGAACACCATAGTGAGGGGCTATTCATTGTTTATCACTAAGAGACCTTCTGACACAGATCTATTGTTCAGCTGTTTCTGACTTTCCCCTTAAAAGTCAGGAATATCTTGCTTCTGTTTGATGGCCAATAACATTTTGAAATTGAATGCAAATAAAACTGAGATAATGGTTCTAGAGCATAATTTTTAGAAATGACTCATGATTTGATGCTCACTGGTTCCTGCCATACACCCAGGCCTGCAAAAATAAAAATAAACGTTGTTGCTACTGTTAACACTGAATTTACATTCTGCTTGCACATCATCAAATTGCTGCTGCATGTTATTCCCTGTATAGAAGCATAAGGAAAATTCTTCCTTGCCTCTGACTAGAACGGAGAAAGTTGGTGATTCCGGCCACTACTTCATTCTGTTTGAATATAGGAATGCACTCTTGCTTGTCCATCCTAAATACCTTATTTGTCATCTTCAGACTGAGCAAAATGCTTCTGCCATATCTGTTACTTATTTTACCTCAGTGAGCTTCTGCTAAATCACAGTTAGACGTCTGCCACAGGTCACCAGTAAATGAAGGGATCTTGTTTAAAACACTTGGCATGGTACACAAAGCACTTGCTGAAATTTGTGCTGAATATCTCAGCTCTCAGCTTCAGCCCTAAATGCCCTCTTCCATGCTTTCTTCCTCTTCTCTTGCACTCTTAGGTGTTCCCATGATCCCCCATCACACAACAGTATTCAGGTGTCCTTTCTTAGTCCTCACTCCTTTCCCCGGTAGAATAGAGTTAAATGCCTCTGCATATGTGAATGCAGGGTGTTGACCTGTCAGTCTTAGGGTGGTCTCCCCTCAATCATTTTGCCTTCCTCCTCCATTTTTGCTGATCTTGTTTTTGCTGGCCTTAGGACTCTGCACACTTCACCACTGCTAACCAGTGCTAAAGTGCTTGTGCTCTCCCTCCTAAACATGGTAATATTGGCTTATACCCATTTTGCATAGTTAATTTACTTATAAGTCCCTAGTAATGTGGTACTACATGTACCCAGGGCCTGTAGATTACATGCTACCAGTAGGCCTGCAGCACTAATTGTGCCATTCACTTAACTAGCACTTTAAACATGCCTCAGGCCTGCCATGGCAGCCTGTGTGTGCAGTTTTTACTGCCATTTTGACCTTTCAATGTAAACTTCTTTTGCCAGGCCCAACCCTTCCTTTTTAATACATACAAGTCACCCCTAGGGTAGACCCTGAAAAGCCCAGAGGACAGGATGCAAAGTATTTAAAATATAGAACATGTGCTTTTAAGTCTTACATGTCCTGGTAATGAAAAACCCTTACATTATTTTTTGACTACTACAAGGCCTACCTCTCCCGTAGGATAACATTGGAGTTACCTTATTACATTTTATAAGTATAATTTCCAAATGGGAATAGTTAAGCTGTTTATGTTAAGAGTCTCTGAACTCCTAATTTAAAATCATAACTTATGGTGAAGTCAGATAGTAAAATTACAGATATGAAAATGCCACTTTTAGAAAGTTGGCATTTTTCTGTCTTAGCCATTTAGTGCCCGTAGCCTGTCTCTGGTCACATGACTGGGTGTAGCTGACAGTTGGACTTTGTGTATTCTTTATAGACAGATGTTGCCTGCTGCCCTCCTGACTGGGTGCATCTCCTGAACCCAGAGTCCAAAGTGACTCCAAGGCCTAGTTGGTGGGTCTTCTGATCTGAGGCCATAGGGACATAAGAGGTTTCCAACAAACCTTGCACCTGCCCCTGAACTCTGTCATCTGTGAGTCTACCCTTCCAAGGGGTGCCACCCCAATCCTGGAACCTTGGAAGTGTGTATAAGGTGCTCTGCCAGCCTCTGTGGATCCAGCGGAACTGACACATCTCCTCTGCTGTGCGGCGCAACCTAGACCAGAACCAACACATTGCCGCTAATGCTTGGATCAGAACCACCGCAAAGACCTGCATCGCATTGCAGCCTATCTCCGCAACCAAACCACCAATGCACGACACATCCTCAGTGCAGGTCCTTGCATCTCTCACCGAAAACAGCCTTGATGACAATGCCAGATTCTGCATTGCAGCCTCACAGCTCATCTGAACCGATGCATCGCCCCGACTGCGCAACACATCCCTGACTCTAGACTTCGCACTGCAAGTCCTCGTCGATGAAATCCTCGATGATGATCCAACAGGACCTCATACCACAGCCTGGCCCCATCTCGGAACCGACACATCACTTCATCCTCTCAATGCTCTGCAAACCAGGATTGAAGGTACTTTGTTCAGCAGGTCTTACTGAGTCCCTGTATTCGGTCCACGCTCCATTGTGGTCGGCCTGAACTTGTGACTTTGTCCAAGCTTGGCACAACCAGATATCCACAGTTGGCGCTTTATGCCTTTTGGCGCTATTTTTACTATAATCTTTAAAATGTAATATCTCTTGTTCTGCTGATTGGATATTTGTTGTTTTGGTCTTATTTTATTGATTAAAATCACTCTAATTTTCTAATTCTGTTGTGGGCTTCTTTCGTGGTGTGTTTTCACTGTGTTACTGTCTGAAGTGTTGCACAAATACTTTACAAATTGCATCTGGGTTAAGCTTGACTACTCTGTGCCAAGATCACCGAGGGTTGAGCACAGGTTAATTTAGTGTTTGATTGTGACTTCACCCTGGGAAGAATTTTGGTTGCACACCCCTAAACCAACAACACAATTCCTTACAAAGGGTGAGTGTCGTGCTTGTAAAACTACAGAGAACACAACATTAAAGCCAGACCTAATGGCAATGCCAATGCTTGTTACACTACTTTAGCAGCGCTAACCCCAATGTGGATAAAATAAAAACGATACTGATTCTGTCACAGAGAGAAACATCTAAGCTATTCGATGGAACTACTAAAGCGTAATTAATAGTTGCCATGGTTAGCAGCTAAGTAGTAGGCAATTAACTAAATAATTGACTGTAAAAGAATTTTGGGAATCCAAATTAAAATAAAGGAAATTCTCAACAGTTAAATGCTACATAATAATCACTGATGAGACTTTGTCGCGCAGTGCTTTGTGCATCGAAATGAGAAACAATTTAGAACAAATAGTCAAAAGACACATCTGGGTTTTCATTAATAGCCGAGGGAACAACAGGCAGCCTCCAAAACACTTAATGAATCTTTGTTCACAAATATGTCTGGTTTCCAAGAAAACAGAACTAGACGAATTCAGAACGGATGGAGAACAAGGGGACACTGTTTTCATGTTTACAGATGGGACACAAACCCAACATACTTTCGAGCAGTTACCCTGAGGTTCCGTATAAGTAGAAACTAAATACAAAAAGAGTTCAATTAAATAAGTTGATAGCTAAAAAATAGTTATAAAATTTCTCAATTAAATATCATTTAGTGGTAAGCAGTAAAGAGGGTGTAAGGATGTGTAGGCTGTGAGAGAGAGAGTGCTTTACTCAAACACTGCTCTAGTTTGTTTATTTATTTATTTATAAAGTTTTATATAGCGCAAACAAGATCCCAAGGGATAATAGAGCGCTTTACAATATGATGGGAGGAAGGACAAAAGCAATATCTATAACAATATCCATAAGAGGAAGGGAGAGAAAGAAAATGCAGTGCTACTCTATAATCATTTTTTAAAGTTTTTTGGAGGTATATCTTTCTCCTTTAATTTCGATACATAGCAATCAATTACTCAGCCAATCAGGCCCGATTTACAAAGTTGTTCGTACAAGTAAGTAGAATTTATGGTTGGCAAAAAGTTATCTGCAGTCAGAAAAGTCCTGGTACTGATCAGTATCCACAATTGCGACCGTAGGGTTAGGGGTGTAAAAGAAAGCATTCCAGTCCATTATTTTTAAAGATTTCACTATATAGCATTATGTGATTTACAATTTGTTTTGTGAATCAAGCCATTGTCTTTAGGTTTTAATATCAAATTACGTAATTTTGAATATAAATTGATTGTCGCATAAGTAATAACAAGCACAGGCAAAGCTAATGGTTCTCGCTTTGCCAGTGTCATGCCCCTAAATCTCTCTTGCATAACATAACATGTATTTGTAAAGTGCACATTCACCCAAGGGTATCTTGGCACTGAATAACAGATGGTTATTGTTACCCATCTCAATGGCACAAATGTTATCGACATCAGAAGGATGAAAGGACCCACCGAGACCCGCCGGGATTTGAAACTGTGACCATGAGGTCGAACACAGGCCCCTACAGTGGACTCATTAGTCCACTAAGCCACCCGACCCGGCGTTTTCCTTCTGCTACAGAAAAATGTTGCTGCCTGACACAACTCTCAGAATTAAATAACATCTTAGATGATGCTTAGAAGGGTTTTTGTTCTGATGTAGGTACTGAATCATTGTGGTGTTTTTTTTAAACGAACTTGGCTTAGTGGCTGATGGCAACTGTGTCTGCATCCTAATTTCACTCTGTCAATGCCATTTGGCATCCACTCTCCTATGATAAAAGAACTAGGCAAAACTGGCATTGGTGGTGTGGTCTTTCAGGAATTGTGTTCTTTTCTTTTGGCCAGAACCCAGATGGTTGCTGATGGTCCTTTCTATTCATATTCTTATAAACTCTCCTGTGGATTCGTGGAGTTCCAGAGGGTTCTGCTCTGTCACTTCTCGTAATCAATATGCAACTGAAATCTGTTGTTTACCTTACTGTTAGAGCTGCCAGCCTTAGGTTGGGCCTACCCCAAACGTTTTGCCTCTCATTCCCTATTATTTATATTGTTCTTAAGACTCTGTGCACTTTACCACTGCTAACCCATGCTAAAGTGCCTGACCTCACTCCCTAAAACATGGTTAAATTGGCTAAAAACTGCTCTGAGAACCAGGAGAAGACTGGGATCAACCTGCCCGCCTATCCACCCAAAGTACATTTGGACTGACTTCGCGGCTTCTCCCGCTATGTTCTTCTCTGCAGCAGCAAATCCTGTTCAGTGGCCCTTCATTGAAGGGTTATCCAGCATCATGGAACTGTCTGAGGGCAACAGCCCTTTGCCTCATCTCGCTGGAGATGTTCGACTTCCATTTCAGAGACTAAGGACCTGATTTAGATCTTGGTGGATCTGCTCCCACCGACACTTTTCCAATGGTTTCACTGCCCGCCTGATTGGTGGTCCGTCCGCTCTATGTAGATGTTGGTGGGTCTATGGAGGATAGTCCATCCGAGTGCCGTCTTCTCCGCCAGAATTTTCCTCCCACTTTGACAGCATCATAGGCAAAAGCGGCTGTTAGAGGGAGTCCAGCCAAGATTACTGCCAGGCCAATCACAATCTAGCTTTCTGTCAAGGAAACTGTCAAGCGTAAACCTCCAAACTTGAGTTGGCAGAATCGAAGAAAATGAGGCTGAAACGTACCTTTTTTCTGTTTTCCACTTCCATTTCCGTCTTGAACCCCATTGTCCAGGTCCTTCTTTTGCTGCTACTACTTGACCATGATGCTAATCAACTCCGTTGTCGCCGGGATCTAAAGTAAGCTTCTTTTCACTTGTTTTACTATCAATCGTGTGTGTTAACAGTTGCTTTGCCTCGTGCATTTTTACATTGCTCTTACATGCAATTTTTATCTTAAGCGTAATGCAGTGGTGTTCATTTTACAACTTATCAACATAAAATGAATACACCTGTATAGAAACTTAAAACAATATTTGTTTGTTGTGGTGATTGTAGGTGTTGTGCCTGTGGTGCCTGTGGGTGTACATTCAATAGTGTCTGTATGTTGTTTATGTGCTATGCTATATGTAAAAGAAGTGGCATAACACGTTACCTACATATATTTTTAAAGCAAGCACAACATATATGAATAATGATACAGTAATAAGTAGTACTTACCAGTCTCCACTCCACCAGGGGCTCACTCCGTCAGTCATCCACCTCTAGGGCAGCACCAGCACAACAGGGAAATGTAAATAGGCTCGGCGCAAATCCGCCAGCCTGATCGTGACGGAGTACTGTTAGCCAGCAGAGGAGTCTGCTGCATCGACAGAGGTGTAATATGCGAAGTGTCTGTTTTCTGGATTTGTAGAGCTTCTAAGAATTCCCTATTCCCCATATTGCAACACATAGGTTTCATCCATTTCTTTCTTGAGGCAGTGTTTGGCAGACAAAAGAACAACACGTGCAATACGTTCTTCCCCGTTTAAAGTGCATAATGTGCAATGGGCCTCCCCATCAGTAGTAATACCTGATGACCATCTAGACATGTTTGATTCAATCTGAAAAACATTGAAACGAAACTTCAAATATATTTATTTTGCCACTTGTGGTTGTACATTGCATAAATAAGATTAGAAATCTGGGAGCAGTTTAACACTCAGAAATTGTGTAGTGAGCCTGCCTACTCTGGAATTGGCGTGAATGCTCTTTAATATGTATTCCCAATAGGAGTGAAAATGGACACGTCCCATATTACAGTTTTTGCTTTTAGTAAATACATTTTTGCAGTAAATTTAGTACAAAGGCTTGAAATTTTAATGGTTAAACTAAAATACGATCATTTTATAATATTAACTGCTTTTAATGATATTTAGTTTTAAAGAACTTATGATGAACTATGATTGTTTTAAGATTTGTAGTATATGAAATGTTGTTGTATGATTTTTATGGTTTCCAACCGAAATAAAAGGTATTTGGATTGATTGATTGATTCAATAAACAGTGTTTGAATTACCCAAAACATTCTATCATTCTTGTAAGAATGTAAGTCTAATTAGACCTGCTTTCACTGAAACCTGTGATAAGGAGGACACTGGGCGGTTATTTAGCCCAGTGGGCTCTCTTTCATTCCCACTGGTAAACCGTATTTGCTACACAACTGTAGGTTCTTGATGTGGAACAGGACTGAATAGGTGTACTCATGCTTTCATGGGGATAACAGTAGAAAGAATGTTTCCTTTATCACCCATACTCATGCTGCTGCTCAACTTGAATGCTGCTTTTTATGAAGTGATTTACTACTTCACATGTGGCGAAGGGCACACCATTACCTTCACTTTAGTTCCTCTCATCCCAGTCATCACCAGAGTGTGAGGTGTCCTCACCCCCAGACAGTTTTCTGCTAACTCAGCTCTGCCCGCTGGGTGATCCGCGCACATGTGTGAGAATGGGATGAGGAGCGGACAGGGAGTTCTGCGGGCAGATTGTTTCAGGGAGCATAGAGTGGTTTCCTGTGTCTTGCGGAATGTGTGTACATGCACAGGAGACAGAAAGGCTGGTTATTTGAGCTCCCAAGTCTCATTTTTAGTGAGACTTGGCTGCTGGTTAAGCATTATAAATAAGACATTTGCAAGTATATCTCAACTTTGATATCCTCAGTTATGGAGTACACAGGTTCAGGTAGCAAAAGGGCTGCAGAGCTCTATATTGTAGAACAAAAATGCCACAGCTCACTAAGCAGGCATAGATTCTGCTATTAATGAACCTCTGACTAAGAGGCAGAGATTGGACTCGGATGAGGATTTAGATACTTCTCCAAATGGGAAATACATTCAAGGGAAGGTGATTCCTATTATGCCAAGTCATATAAGGGATGTTTTGGAGTTTGAGAAAAATTGCAAGATGAGGCATTCTACACTCAATATGGTGGTGCAGCCCTGGAGGATCTTCCTTTCCACGATGTGATCAAGGACATCAAGGACATTGTGCTCAAAGAGTGAAAGGATGTGGACATACAAAATATTCTATGATTATTGAATAAAAAGTATTTAATTGAGCAATTCGATGAGAAGCTCCCTTAAGTCCCAAAGGTAAATTCAGTCCTGTCCTCAATGGCTTTCTCTTTATCTTTCTCATCAGAGGTATCACCGTTAATACAGTAGACAGAAAAATTGTATCTGAATTAAAGAGGTACTATGCACCAGCTAACTTTGGGATAAGGGCAAGTTCGTATTCCATATATACTTCTCAAGCTTTGTTTAAGGACTTTCAGACTTTATATGATTGCACTCAGGAGAATGAAGATCTGACTGCAATTTTGGCACAGATGGAAGTGTTGTAACAACTTATGGGCTTCTGCATCATCAGCTGGCATAGCCATAGCTAGAAGGAGAACACTTTGGATGAAACCCTGGAAGCTGGAGAACCCACAAAGATCTCTACTTCAAAAACTACCATTCTCTGGCACAAAGGTTTTTGGGAAGGAGCTTAATGAGATGTTATAGTGAGTGGCAGAGGAGAAGAAGATATTAAAACCTTTAAAATTTTTGCAAGGGCAAAAATATTTTGTGCAGAAGCAAAACCAATAGTGTCAAGATAACAAGCATCCTTTTCCCTTTCATGGCCGGCCCAAAGTCAGGGAGCCTGATTTGCCAACAAGTCCTTACCACAAGGACAAGCCGATAAGGACTCAAATCAAAAGTGACTATATGGAAATAGGAACAAGACTGAAGCTGTTTCTTCCACAGTGGCTGGCATGTATAAGAGATCAGTGGGTTCTCTCAATAATTCTGGAACGATAACAAATTCCTTACTGAACCTCTCCTCCACCCCTGTGTTTCAAGCCTACACCATTATCAAGGGACAAAGTAAAGAGAGAGGAAATGTTGTACAGAATCTAGAAGTTACTCAAGAAAAAAAGAAGAGTTCCTGTAACTCAGTACCAAGAAAAATACGGATTTTATTCAAACCGGTAGTGAATTTGAAAAGGACTAAACAAGTTTGTTCAGTTTTTCCATTGATCAATGAGGGCGACTTTCTGTCTATACTAGATTTGGAAGATGCTTACTTCCATATTACGATCCATCTTGAGAGTCAACCATTCTGTGTAGGTTGAAACCATTTCCAATTTCAAGCTCTTCCCTTCAGTCCCTCAGTATCCCCAAAGACCTTCACAAAGTTATTGCCACCTGTAGTGGCAGCTTTACATCTTAGAGGTTTCCCTAGTTTTACCTACTTGGATCACTGGTTAATCTGTGCTTCCTTTTTCTCAGAGGCTCAGGAAACAGTTCTGGCGACAACAGATGTTTACCAGCTGGGCTTTAGGTTGAACATCACAAAGACACATTTGACACCTGTCCAAGTAATAAAGTACATTTGAGCAATCTTTGACACAGAGAATGGCTGTGTGTTTCTTCCACAGCACAGGATTGAGTCACTTCAGTCAAACCTCCGGATGTGAGTATCCCTTCTCTCAACATCAGTGAGGTTTTGGATGACAATCCAGGGATATATGTTATCCATGGCTGCAGTTGTTCCTTGGTCTTACTTTCATCTAAAGCCATTGGTGAATCACCTAGTAAGTCATTGGGATAGTGCCTCATACACTTTTGAAAACAAGGTTCCAGTCACACCATTAATAGTTCGGGACATGTACTGGTGATTATGCAGACCAAATCTAGAGAAAGAAGTTTATTTTCAAGGTCCTGCCTCTCTACAGTTGAAAACAGATTCCAGTCTTGGGGGCATACTCTGGGAGACCCTGAATGGCAATTGTCCGAGGAGGACAGAATACATTCTCCAACTGGAGACAACTGGCTACAGTCCTGAAAGCACTTAAGTTATCTCAGTTGAAGGGGAGAAGACTGGCTGTTTGGACTAACAATTAACTGGCATGCTGCTACTTGAATCACCAGGGGAAACAAGGAGTTCTCAGCTCAATGTGTTTGTCAAACAGATATGTTACGGGGCGGAAGCTCAACTGCAGTCCCAAGGGGCACTATATTTTCATTCAGACTGTCTGAGTCACAAACTGCCTTCCTCAGCATTGTTCCATCTTGCTGGTCCCCAGTTCAAGCAGATTTGTCTCCAGTTCGGAACACCCTGGATAGACATGTTTGCATCTCCACAGAATGCAATCTTTTTTATCTTTTGTCGGAAAACAATTTTCCTTGGGTATGGGGAGTGAATGCCTTGGCGATACAAGGGCTACAGGGTCTCCTATATGCATTCCTCCCGATTCCTCTCCTCCTAAGAGTGCTTCAGAAGATATGTGGGGAGAGAGGATCAGTAATCCTGGTGGCACCCTTATGGCCGAGGGGTCCATGGTATTCCCTTTTTATTACCCTTTCCAGGGGCAAATTTCTCAAACTCCTGTTGATTCAGTTCCCTCTTCAGTATCCAGATATGCCTCTGTGCCAAGAACAACAACTCAAGCCAACAGCCTAGAACTTGAAAGATTGAGTCTAGAGAATTTAGGATGCTCAAGAGAGGTGGCAGAAGAGATCCAGTTGTCACCGAAGAAATCCACTGTGGTTTCATACAAAAAACACTGGGTTTCTTTCTTATAAAGGTATTCATCAAAAGGCTGGCATACAGTAGTGAAAGACCCTTTTCATATTCTGAAATTTGTGAGGGAAGGGTTTCCTTAAACGTTTGCTCCATCAACACCTTCAGCACAATGGGCAAGTATAAAAGCATGCAGGGGTGTTGAGGGAGATTTGGTCAAGTTAATGCCTCTAGTTTTGAGATTTTTAAAGTGTTTTCATCTAAGAAAACCAGTTTTACCAGTAGCAGTCTCCTCCTGGATTTACCAACAGTACTTAGAGTGTTACAGATGGAGCCATTTGAACCTTTTGAAATTGCAAATATGATTTGGTTGTCAGTAAATAAAAAATACATTCACTAGGGAGATTGGGAGTGTTGGGGTCACTGGTTATCTTTTATCCCTATCTCAAGATTTTGCCAGATAAAGTGGTCTTTAAACCTGATGTAAAATGGATGCCGAAGATCAATTCTAAATTTCATTTATAGCAGGAAACAGTGCTTCCAGTTCTCGATGTAGAAGAACATCAGCTAACTCCTTCTTCCTTAACCCTGAGAAGGGCATCATTAGTTTACATAAAAATTACTAAAGACCTGAGAATCACTATTTTACTTTTTGTTTCTTTTGCCACTCTTTTCTCCTCCTTTTTCTTCTTCACGACGAGGCAATGTAACATCTTGCCATACTCTTCACCTGGATTATTTCACGATGTGGCATCGTGCCACGCTCTTCTCCATTTTTCTTGCGCTGTGGCATTGTGCCATGCTATTCTCTCCTTCTCTTGAACTCCTCCGTAATGTGGCATTGAGCCACGCTTTTCTTCTTTGTGTGGACCTCTCGCAGGTTCGATCCCTTCCTCAGGGATCTTCTAGGTGCCCCACTCTCTAAATGGAGGGTCACATTTCTTCCATCTTCTTCACTCGAGAGCATAGTGCTTGCGCCTCATGCCTGCGCCATTGTAGCACCTGCTCCTGCCTCCATTCAGCCATATTTGGCAGGATCGGTCACTCTGTGTGACATGCTCAATGCAGGGCCAATGGTGGCCATTCAGTGCTGGGGCAGCCAGCTAGCGTGGCCTCTTCCATTCATCATTGCTTCTTCCTTCTCTCGGAGCGCTCTCTCTCTGCAAGACTTGGAGAATCACCCTCCCAATGATCAATCATGTCGTTGAGATATGTTCATGACAGAGAGGAGCTGCCTAGTATTACACTGCAAGAAGTCAGAACTGTGATTCTTAAGATCATCGCCAATAAAGCACGAGGCCCAGATAAAATCCCGGGTGACATTTATAGAGATGGTGAAATGATTACGAGGGCTGAGCAAAGAAGATGAAAGAGATGGAGAAAGGGAAGAAGAAAAATAACTATGTTATAATACTATTTCTATTATGAGTTAGTTAATTTCTGTAGATCTGTAAAGCTATGACCCCGAGTAGCCTTTGTTCTGCTTGTCACACAACAGTCCTCTCCTACACTGTCTTGGTAGAGTCAAGGGCGCGCAATGTCACTCCACTGACTCTTGCATTACTGATGAATCAATGTCTGTGAAGTGTGTGAATGTAAATCACAATTCTATATGAACTGGAACTTGATACACATTAGTGCTATGGAGAGTGCCTAAGGTAACCTTGGTTATACTAATCGCTGAATTAATTAAAATACATCATGCTCATTTTTTTCTGAATCTTTACTCATAAATAGTACTGTATTTCCCCAAAGCCATTGCAAGTTTCACAGAAAAATATTGAGCTTGACCCAGTCTTTAGCCAGAGCAGAGTTTTGATCCCCATAGAACCTCCTGATTTAAATGAGTCTACTTAGTTAGAATTACAGTGGATGTGTGTGATTCGAAGTATGAAAATTAAAGTTCTTCTTTCATTTTATTGTTGGCTAGAATTCTTACGACTACTGTTCTAGGAAACTCTTGTATCAAAATACATCTGTTGCAATCAATACTTCACCATGCCTGTTCTCCAGCCCCACACACAATCACATTTCACACACACACACTCGCACACACCACTTATGCGCACCCTTCACATGCACACATGTGTAGACTGTAATATAACCGTCAGAGCACCTTAGATGGTTCTTCCTTTTACATGCAAATATCCTGCGGGATTCGTGAACCTACCTTTATATATATAAAGAGAAAAATACTGTCACTCACTCAGTGGTATCCTGTTGATCTGTCTCTTTTTCCTTCTTCCATCTAAATGGTTCAAAATGAATTCTCTCACTCGGCCTTGACAGGCGAAATATGGAGAGCGGCACAAAGACAAACTGACACTCACAGACGCCGGAACTGACAAACAATCACTGGTGCGGACTGATAGTAACTGACAATAACTGACACTAACACTAACTGACATTGGCTGTTGCTGTCTCTCGTGAGCTGACAATAAGAAAGCAATAATGTAATTCTTTGTAAAAATACACTGAAACACGGCCATCTCGTTTACAGGTACCCTGGATCAAAGACACACCGGGCCAATAGAGAAAAAAAATTGCAAAAATATCAACGTGAGCCCTGTGAAAATCTGCATCGTCTTATGTGCCTACTCTGGTAGAAAACATACAAAAAGAGGGGCAGATTTACAAGAAAGTGACGCATCTGTAGAGATGCGTCACTTTACCTGCGCCACCCTGAGAAACCCTTGCGCCACCATGGATGCGCCGTATTTACAATACGGCGCACCATGGCGCAAGGATTGACAGATGCGTCAGGAATTCTGACGCATCTGTTGGCGCGAAAGTCACGTATTGCTGGAGTCGTGTTGCAAGCACGACGCAACTCCAGCAATACATGGGGAAGCCTATCCTCATTGTGCTGCATCACTCCTTACGCCTGCTCCAAGCAGGCGTAAGGTTTTGACACAGTGGCGTCCTAGAAGTGGCGCAGTGAAATCTACAAGATTTCACTGCGTCACTTCTACGAGGCTTTTTTGCATGGGAACGACCACCCTGCATACATTGGGGCAGATTTACAAGCCTCTTGCGCCACTTTTGCGTCATTTTTCTCATGTTAAAAATGACGCAAAAGTGGCGCAAGGGGCTTGTAAATCTGCCCCATTATACCTCACACAGGTACAATGTGACGCAGGGCTTTACAACGTGCGTCACGTTGTAAATAGGCCGCATTTTTACACCGCCGCTGCATCACAAAAAGTGACGCAACAGCGGCGCAAAAATGACGCAAGGGGCTTGTAAATCTGCCCCTAGGTGTCCAACGCGACTCAATCAAACACACGAAATGTATTACAAAAGAAACACTGTCTGCTGCCCCAAATGCAACAGGTGATAAAAGACTTGCAAGTAAGCATGGACATAAACAATTGCAGCTTGATTTCCAGATTTGCAAGATATGTAAATTCTGCACATTTGCAAATAGTTCTCGACAAGTACACGTTGTGCAATGCAAATGGTGCCTACCTTGCAAGGTGAAACCAAAACAACCCTCGTATGCGAAACTGACCTTTAGCCGTCACCTTCAAACACATTAAAGAAATTATATGGAGAGAGGAAAATAGTAACGAAGGAAAACAGCTGAGGAGGGAGTATGCATTGGTAATTGTTGATATCACGATGGTTCATGAGTCTGAGAATTCAATTTAGGTAAAAGGCCTTTTAGTAATGTCCTACGAACTATGCTGAAATAGGACGTCCTCACCTCATCAGCCGAGGCAGTTAAAGAAGAGGGTGGCGTTAACAAATTGATGTCACTTTCCCGCGACAGCATCACGTGTGCTAACATTGACAAGCACACTACAGTCAGCAAGATGGCGCCTTGTTTTCAGCACTCACTACTGTCTTCTGCATGTAGTGCCACAAGTTCACACATTACTTTGCCAGGAATCCTTACTCATACCTTCAACCTTTTTTGGACAATGAACTGAATAGCTTTAATTTGGGTATCAGTGACACCTATTTCGTATTTAATGGGTTTTATCTAGTTTATTTATGATATGATGGCTATAAACTAAAGTGATGCAACAGAAACACCCCCTGACTAGCAACAATAGAAGACACACCTAAACAGGACTGTCACAGCCTTCACGTGAAAGCAATGAAATAAATGCGTTAGTGAATATATAAAGGTTATGAGATCCAGAAGAGCAGCACTAATACTGCAACCATATGATTAACTCTGGACGTACATCTGGTTGGAGGGAGTATTAGATAAACTTGTCTAGTTAATGAGCAATGTCTGAATTGGTTGGTGCCTCTAAACTTTAATATCGAGGTAACGGGGGTCTGAACCCAATAGATGCTAGTGTATAAAGCACCAAAGGTCATTCACTTTGTCGCTCTTCTTCATAACGAAGGTCAGACAGAGGGCAGTGTTCTGAACTAGCTGTAGTTGAAGTTGTTAGGCTAATGCCCCACCTAGAAATTATTGCATAATCAAACTTCGAATTAGTGAACAACAATCAACTAATGTAGTTGTGCGAAAGGGAAAATGACTAAGCTGGCAAACCTTATAGAAAATTCTCCACAGAACATCTCTACTGCTATCTTCTAGAAAGATGTCAGTGCAGTTAGACATCCTACTTTAGGAAGCTTGATGAATGCCTGAAGTTGTTTCACCACCACATTTTCTGAGATTTTAGAAGCCAAAGCAAACTGGCAATAAATGCCCAACAAATGTATCTTCAGAAAATGGGTCAACTTTCAATTTCAGCTTGGGTAGGGCAACTTGCAAACTCATATCACTATTAACAGCTTTGATTGCCATTTAAACCAAGATGATGAAGAGCTTTGCAGGTTGGGAGTCTTCTGAAATTCAGGTGTGTTGGGGGTTATTCAGCATAATCTTATGCTTCCTTTACTTGTTTTGGATGAAAACTGCATCAATCTTGACCAAGACAATGTCCAGCAGCTATGTGACTAGCATGCTGCTGCATTGACACTTGCAGTGAAATCATGTCTTCGCCACACACCACCTTGTGTTTCAAAGGCAAATATTATGAGACACTCCCCTTTAAAAAGCAGAATTACCCAAAGCATGATCTACCAGGGGAGATGAAATCTGGAGCACCATGAAGCCAGGCTGCGGTACAAATCTTGGCTTTTTTTCATGGGCGATGGGCTGCTTCCATGATAGGGAGACCCATCTTAATTTCTTTCTTTTTCATCTGATGGTCTTCACTAAAGCAACAAAAGAAGACTTAGGTGCACATGCATCAAAATAGACAATAGCGATTCTTTAATTGCGATTTTTAAAGAATCGCAATTAAAGAATCGCTACTGCCTATGCATGTTGGAATCGCAAAAAAAATTGCGATTCCTACCCATTCCTTAATTGCGACTCGCAAATTGCCAGTCGCAATTAAGGAATTGATACCCATTCATTCCTATGGGCATAGAGGCCCATAGGAATGAATGGGAATTACATGCGCAATTTGCGAGTACCCAATAGGTACTCGCAAATTGCACATGCAATTTCAAGGGTGCCAAAAGGACACCCTGTTGCACCCCTGAAATTACAATGTATCCACATGTTATGCACACACATGCCCCAAGGGCATGTGTGTGTGTAACAGAAATCATAAATTACCATCAACTTTAGATTGACGGTAATTTGCAATTCATATTTGCGAAATCGCAATTTTTTTTTTAATGCATTGCATTTAAGGAATCACAATTTGCTATTTCTTAAATGCAATTGCAATTTAAGTAATCGCAAATTTTGTGATTTTTTAATTTGCGATTTTTGCATTTGGGATGATGCATCCCAAATGCAAAAATACCGGTCGCAAAGGGGCAGATTCTGCAAATCTGCCCGTTTGCGACTGGTTTTTATGTTGATGCATGTGGCCCTTTGGGAATTGCAGCAGAGAAAATAAAAGATATGAAATGTTTGTGGTATCAGTAAAAAAGTTAGAATATTATGCCTCAAATGACTAAAAAAATTCATACCTACCCTCATATTTCGTTAACCAGCTGGTGTTTTATCTCCAGTAACGCCTCTATGTTCATTATTTCAGCCTGCTCCACAGGCAAGACTTTAAATTCAACAGCTCCTGTTCTAACAAAATTGGGTCAAGGGGGCCTCACCTTTGAATTGAATAGAGACTGTAAGCCCTCTAGTCGTTCATTAGATCTCTGTGGTGAATTTACAGTAGCTTACTGCGGAGTCAACTGACTGCAGCTGGTGTTGGACCTAGGTTTTACTCAGTGTACCAGGCTTTTTTTCTGCCATAGATGGTTAAGATATTTGAGAATGTACAGAAATGAGACCTCATTTTAGCTTTTCAAACGACTATTCATAATACCCATGAAAAAATAAAACTCATCATTTTGTTCATTTACAGCAATTTCACTCAGAGGAAAAAAAATAATTTCTATAGCTTTTATTCCAAAAACATGGTTTCAGACATGCCTAACATTTGTCATGAATATGGAATGTTAGTACTCATGTTGTTTATTAGAATTTTGTGGTGAAATTGCAGCAGAACATTGGGGAGTCAACTGATAGACTGCTGCAGGTGTTGGAAGTATATGTTCAGCCTTGTGATAATACCTGTATGGGAAAAGAGTTCAATTCTATTTACTTGGAGAGTGCCCAGATTCCAGATTCGTGCAGAGAAGCCACCTTCGTGCTAATTTTAAAACCTGCCAAGGTACCGAAGAAGGTGGACTCAAATTGGCCAAATTCATTGTTAAATGGTAATTATAAGGTATTCTCTAGTATACTTGCCAGTAGACTGGCCAATTTAGTCCCGCAATTAATCCATCCTGACTAGAAGGGCTTTGTTCCTAAAAGGCAGATTCACAAACTTACTCAACAGCTAATTGGCTCAATCGATCTCGCCTCCACCCATTCGGATCCCTTGGCGGTGGTAAAGGTTGACACTGCCAAGGCCTTTGAAAGAATTTGTTGGGAATATCTCTGAAAGGTTTTATTGCCATTAGATTTTAGTCTAACTTTTATCTCTAATGTTGAAATTGGGCTCTCTGTTTGGCAGGTTTGCACTCTGTGCAAGTAGGGACCCTTCCTTCTAGTTAGGGTAAGGGGAATTACAAACCCTGCTCACTCTTTTGGTAGCTTGGCACAAGCAGTCAGTCTTATCTCAGAGGCAATGTGTAAAGCATTTGCACATAACATACAGTAGTACAGTGAAAACACTACAAAAGGACACCACACTAGTTTTAGAAAAACAGCCAATATTTACCTGTGTAAAACAAGACCAAACAGATAAAAATCGAACATACAGTAATAAGGATATGAATATTGCAAGAATCAACTTAAAATACAGTTCCTTGAAGTCGATAGCTCCGTCCGGGGCTATCACAGCATCATGAACAAACAAATCCAAAAGTTCAGGCTGACTGCGAGGGAAGACCCACAAACAGTGCCTTGGAAAAGCAGGCCATCATGGACCTTGTGATGAACTCTGAAGAGGCCGCATGGTCGGCGTCTGCAGGCGTCGGTTCCGGAGGTTGGTGCAGGCATTTTCTGGCCCTTGAAGTCACACACGTTGCAGATCGAACTCTGTGGGTTGAAGTTAGGAGCGCAGGCGTCGGCAGGTGTCGGGGCTGTGGTGCGAAGTGGAGCAGTGCGGCGTGCTGTGCCCTCAGGTCATGGTGCAGTCAGCAGCTTGGTGAAGGCATCCAGCAGCGTCAGTGAGACCAGTGTTGCGGGGTGAGGTGGGGCGGTGCTCGTTGCGGTGCTGACAGGTCATGGTGTAAGCAGCGTCATCGTCATTGCTGAAGCACTGTCGTCGGTAGACGATCTGGAGTCAATGGTGCTCGTGTCGGGGTGCCAAGGCTGCAGTGTGGGATGGGGCGGTGCATTGTGTAACTTATGAGCGGTGCCCCCAGGCCATGGTGCAGGCAGCGGTGTCGACGTCAGCTTCAACCGTCATTGTCAGTGAGACCAGGGCGGCAGTATGAAGTGAGGCGGTGCGGCTTGCAGTGCCCACAGGTCACGGTGCAAGCAATGGCTCGGTGATGACATCGGAGGGCGTCGGTGTGACCAGGGTTGCAGTGCAAAGTGCGGCGGTGCTTGTTGCGGGGCCAACAGGTCACGTATCTGGCATTGGCATTGTTGACGGCGTCGGGTTGCTTTTTCTTCTGTTGCAGCACAAAACACACAATTCCCAGTGCTGTTGGCAGATGAGGATGAAGTCTTTGATGTTCCTGAGACTTCTAACAGAAGGCAAGCTCTACTTCAAGCCCTTGGCAATGCTCAGGAAATAAGTTGCAGAAAGTTCAGTCCAGTCCTTTCACTGCTCAAGGCAAAAGCAGCAACTGCAGGCCAACCCAACAAAGCAACACACAGCAAAGGGGCAGTACTCCTCCTGGCAGCTCTTCTTCTTGGCAGTGTCCTTAGTCCAAAAGTGTTCTAAGGTTCTGTGGTCAAGGCCCCAATATTTATACTACTTTTCACTTTGAAGTCTTAGGCAGAAAGTCCCTCTTGCTCAGTAAAAACCAGTTCTGTTCTCCCTGGTCCAGCTTCACTATAGGAGATGGAGACAGCATTGTGCAGAGCAGCCACAGCCTATTCAGTTGTCACTGACAGCTCCTCCCACCACTCTATCCCAGGATGGCCCATCAGCATATGCAGGGCACACCTCAGCTCCCTTGGTGTGAGTGTCTAGAGTGAATGCACAAACAGTCCCTGTCAGTCTAAAACTAGACGGTGAATCCACAAGCAGGCAGAGGCGCACAGGATGGTTAAGGAAGAAAATGCCCACTTTCTAAAAGTGGCATTTTCAAACACACAATTTAAAAACACCTTTACTAAAAGATGTGTTAATAAATTCTGAGCTCAGGGAGCCCAAACTCAATTTTTCTATCTTTTCCGAATTGAAAGTCACACTTGTAAAATGTTACAAGGGAGCTCCAATGGTCATCTATGGGAAAGACTGTGTTTCAATAGCGAAAAACGAAATGCCTAGTATTTCACTATCAGGACATGTAAAACACACCAGCACATGTACGGCCTTACATATACACTGCACCCTGCCCATGGGGCTACCTTGGGACTACCTTAGGGATGACTTATATGTAATAAAAGAGAAGAGTTAGGTCAGACAAGTGGTTGCACTTGCCAGGTCGACATGCAGTAAAAACTGCTCGCAGACACTGTTGATTTACAGGCCCTGGGCACAAGCAGTGCACTTTCCTAGGGACTTACCAGTAAATCAACTATGCCAATCATGAAAAACCAATCATACCATAATTTACAATAGGTGCACTTGTACGTTAGCACTGAATTGCAGTGAAAAAGTGTGCAGAGACACTAAACTAGGAAAAATGAAGTCCAGCATACCATTAAAAACGGAGGTCAGAAAGCAAAAAGACTGGGTAAACATGCCAAAAGATCCTAGGACTAACATCTACCCTCCCGAGATTATTTGGAAATTCATCTGCCCGCATTATAGTTAATGGATCCCTGTCTAAGAGATTTAGTATCTCTAGAGGTATGAGGCAAGGTTGCCCTCTTTCTTCTATTTAGTTTAACATCTATATTTTACCAGTCGCCCAGCGACTAAGAAAGGATCAACAGATAATCCCCTTTATGTCAAAGGGGTTTCTGCAACAAGATAGCGCTGTATGCAGACGATTCTATAATCTACATGTCTGACCCTGCTAAAACAATCCCAATAGTAGAAGAGCTAGCTGAGGAATTTGATTCTTTATCAGGATATGCCATCAACAGAGCAAAGTCGGAAATCACGTGCTGGAATATAACTGACTGTGATAGGGAGGTACAGGCAGAGATTAAATATCTAGGAATTCCTATAGTGCACCCCTGGAGGAAATTGTGGCACACAACCTAGGGAAGGTAGCTAAAGACATTGATATGCTGCTTGACAAGTGGAGGAATCTTCTGCTGACAATATATGGCCGGATTAACTTAATTAAAATGTTGATACTCCCTAAAGTGACATATCTTTTAAATTGCATTCCACTTCCCTTCCCTAAAACTGTTATTGCTAGACTACAGGGGATGGTGACAACTTTTATCTGGACTTCTGGTGCAGTCAGGCTCTCTTGGAAGAAACTGAGATGTAGATTGTACAAAAAGGGGTCCTGCATTGTCTGATTTGAGGTTTTGTTGTGATGCTTTCCAATTTAAGAATTGCAGGATGTTGCTAGGGACCCCGAATAGCACAACTTGGGGTAGGATTCTAGCAGTAATGACTAAGGAGCTGGGAACCACAGTTTTTTTTATATTAGTTTGGGGTGCCAAAATATTTTAAGAAAGTTTGCTTAAAAGTCTTGAAAGCCCCACTTAGTCTGTGGTACAGAGTCAGGAAGACGCGAGGCATTAATTATTACTCCAATTGTTCATCTATGAGAACTCCCCGGACAGCCCAGAGTGTCTTTTAGATAGCTTGAGCTATCCCTTGAGGAATGCTGGTATAACAACCTGGGGGAAATATTAACAATACAAGGTTTGTTACCCTGGAAGGTACTTAAGATTAGGACTGAGGGTCTTTTATCTAGATTTAAATATGCGCAGCTTACCTCTTTGTATGCAAGTGAGAGACAGGAAATTGGGAATGTTTGGGAAGAATGAGTCAAGATTGCAGGACGTGAAGCCCATAAAACAAGAGGTCTCTATTTGGTATTGGAAGCATTTGAATGCAGACAACGAAAATTTGAAGGCTCCCCATCTGGTCTGGGAAGAGTTGAGGCCTGGGTCAGAGCTCCCGTAGCTGTGGCAAGTATCTTTACAGTTACTGTATTATAAGGTTAAGCCTGCAAATCTTCAAAAGTAAGTATTTATTTACCATTAATTGGATATTCTTGACCCCTCAAAGGATTGCAAGCTTTTCACAATACTATTCTCCTGGATGTAGAAGATGTGGCTTCTCTGCAGCGAATGATGAGCACATGTTTTTCACTTGTAATTTGATAATCAGTTTCTGGGAGTCTATGAGTAACATCATCACTGAAATTCTGGGAGCCCCAAACAAGGTAACCTCTGGTCTTGTATTGTTCGGTGTCAACATTGAGACATATAACCTTCTTGACAGATCCCAGAGGTGTTTGTTATTCTACCTGTTGCTTCTTGATAGAAGGGAGATTTGCAAAAACTGGTTACATTCAATCCCTCCTTCTCCTGAGGCATGGTTGATGGCTTCCCATGGGACTTGAAGGTTAGATCTAGAGAGTATCCCAGGCAAGGCAGTTTTTGGGCTGGATTCTTGAGATGGAACGGGATGCTGGCTCCGTAAAATCGAGTAGTTCTATGATTACACGAAGGCACCAATGCAATATGGGTCTTCAGGCCCGTTCTCCTTGGTGGGGCCACCAGGCCTGTGGCTGCCTCCATCGCCCTTTAGCCTGAGATTGCAGATGTTTCAGAGATATGAGAATTAAGAAGAAAAAAAAAAGTATATACTTAGCTTCATTGTTATACTTCAATGGGGACTTAAAATAAGGACATTTGCCTCAAACTCGGGTATACTCTCAATGATCAGAAATTGGCACTGTTCAGATTGTTGATGCTGATGCAATGTTCTTGTTGCTTTTGATATATGTAGATGCCAATCAGGATAACAGGTGTAGCAGGACATCTGCTTGTGATTTTCCACAGTGAGTTGAGGGCCAGCATTGTATATTGAAGCATGTGCTTGTAATTCCATGAGCAAATCCTTGCAGTGTCACTGGTCCAGTCACATGAGAAAGGACTCAAGATGTTATCTAAAACAGTATGAAATATGTGTAGAAGTTGGACAGTGCTTTCTGGTTCTAATGTTTGATGATCTAACTCCTCCCTACAGATATCATTTTGCAGCACATTGTCTATCATTCTCTGATGACAAACTCCTCGAGTAAGTTTATATATTTCACTTTTATTATTTAGCTCTCCATTCCTTGCAGACAGACATTATATTTCTGGAATATACTGTCCATGCACAATCCTTACAATAAAGACCACCATTATTAATCATCCTATTAATGAAATCAATGTTAAGCCAAGCCAGATATAAGTCTACGGTGATCTGGTATATTCTTTTTTGCTATATTTAAATCTTCCCATTTCTTTTGTAAGCAAGACTTTCCATCAGTTTTATTTTTATGAGTTGACCATCCACCATCAAATCATTTTAGGGAACAGTTGTGCATTGTGATATTTTTGTGCTCAAGTCTTGGGAGGCACAGTCACTGGAAATCTCAAAATGTTCACTTATTTCATTTTTTGTTTGTAAAGGTGGTGCAGTTGGGAATATCACATTAGCAACAGTTCTTTCAGTATTTACTGTTTAGTTGATCTGTGCTTTGGGCTAATTGTTTGTCATTTCTATGGGGAAATCTAACTAGCACATAGTCTGTTACAGTTGTCGGTTGCACAGTCAGTGTTTTTTTCCAGATGTTGCATTGGTCTGCCATGTACTATGGACCACATGAAATGGTTTCACTGTGTCTACCAACACAAACATTGCTCTCTGACTCCCGGGCAGCAGTGGTATCATTGAGCTTGTTCCTTGTTCTTGTTACTTGCACTGGTACAGAATCACAATAGGTCAGGTCAAACTCGTCCTTCAACCCAAACCCAGTACCACAAGTTCTCCAATCTCAGTAACCAGCCAGCTAGAAGAAACAGGGGCTGATTCCGATGTCGTCCGGAAGCACACCTAACACTATTCGTCCGGAAAAAAACCAAGCCGAACGCGTGTTTTCCGACCGATTCGAATACCCCACAGAACAAACAAGTACGATGCGCACAACAGCCCAGATTCCGAGCGAGCCGTACTTACCCAATCCAGCTCCTGTTCCCCGCCAGAGCCGGATCCGCAAACGCCGATTCGAGCCGCACGGAAGCAAATACACAGCACCTTCCGGCCGGACTAGTACGATGCGCGCTCCGTACGCGCCGAACCCGTCGCTACGTCCGGCACGTTTCAGCATCCGGGAGAGCCGCACATAAGCTCCGATTCGTGCCACAAGAAGATCCACGGCTACGAGACGAACAAGCCAGAGACGAGTACGAGTCGAAGACACGCGAAACCCGAACAAGACGACCCAACCATGAATCCCATCGCGCAGGTCCTACCTATACTCTACATCTATTACCGGGACCGGTTCGGACGCGTACAGCGCAGACGGTAAGTCAAACACCCACAACACAAACAAACGACACGTACCCGAAATATGTCACACACACATAGGGATGCACAAATGACGTACACTAGCAACAGCACAATCATAGGGGTGGGATGGGCATCACCAATGCCATACACACCCATAGGGGCCTGGATGCCTGCCACCACCACCACCCCTACTCAGGGGGCCTGGATGCCTATCACTACTACCATCCCCACTCATGGGGGCTGGATGCCTATCACTACTACCATCCCCACTCATGGGGGCCTGGATGCCTATCACTACTACCATCCCCACTCATGGGGGCTGGATGCCTATCACTACTACATCCCCACTCATGGGGGGCTGGATGCCTATCACTACTACCATCCCCACTCATGGGGGCCTGGATGCCTATCACTACTACCATCCTCACTCATGGGGGGGCTGGTGCCTATCACTACTACCATCCCCACTCATGGGGGGCTGGATGCCTATCACTACTACCATCCCCACTCATGGGGGCCTGGATGCCTATCACTACTACCATCCTCACTCATGGGGGGCTGGATGCCTATCACTACTACCATCCCCACTCATGGGGGGCTGGATGCCTGCCACTACTACCATCCCCACTCATGGGGAGCTGGATGCCTATCACTACTACCATCCCCACTCATGGGGGGCTGGATGCCTATCACTACTACCATCCCCACTCATGGGGGCAGGATGCCTAACACTACTACCATCCCCACTCATGGGGTGCTGGATGCCTGCCACTACTACCATCCCCACCCTTGGTGTGATGGATGCCTGCCACCACCACTACCCCTACTCATGGGGGCCTGGATGCCCATCACTACTACCATCCCCACTCATGGGGGGCAGGATGACTGCCACCACTACCATCCCCACTCATGGGGGGCAGGATGCCTATCACTACTACCATCCCCACTCATGGGGGCAGGATGCCTATCACTACTACCATCCCCACTCATGGGGTGCTGGATGCCTATCACTACTACCATCCCCACTCATGGGGGGCTGGATGCCTATCACTACTACCATCCCCACTCATGGGGGGCAGGATGCCTATCACTACTACCATCCCCACTCATGGGGGCTGGATGCCTGCCACTACTACCATCCCCACTCATGGGGTGCTGGATGCCTGCCACTACTACCATCCCCACCCTTGGTGTGATGGATGCCTGCCACCACCACTACCCCTACTCATGGGGGCCTGGATGCCCATCACTACTACCATCCCCACTCATGGGGGGCAGGATGCCTATCACTACTACCATCCCCACTCATGGGGTGCTGGATGCCTATCACTACTACCATCCCCACTCATGGGGGGCTGGATGCCTATCACTACTACCATCCCCACTCATGGGGGGCTGGATGCCTATCACTAACACCATCCCCACTCATGGGGGCCTGGATGCCTATCACTACTACCATCCTCACTCATGGGGGGCTGGTTGCCTATCACTACTACCATCCCTACTCATGGGGGGTTGGATGCCTGCCACTGCTACCATCCCCACTCATGGGGTGCTGGATGCCTGCCACTACTACCTTCCCCACCCTTGGTGTGATGGATGCCTGCCACCACCACTACCCCTACTCATGGGGGCCTGGATGCCCATCACTACTACCATCCCCACTCATGGGGGGCTGGATGCCTGCCACTACTACCATCCCCACTCATGGGGTGCTGGATGCCTGCCACTACTACCATCCCCACCCTTGGTATGATGGATGCCTGCCACCACCACTACCCCTACTCATGGGGGCCTGGATGCCCATCACTACTACCAACCCCACTCATGGGGGCCAGGATGCCTGCCACCACTACCATCCCCACTCATGGGGGGCAGGATGCCTATCACTACTACCATCCCCACTCATGGGGGGCAGGATGCCTATCACTACTACCATCCCCACTCATGGGGGGCTGGATGCCTATCACTACTACCATCCCCACCCATGGGGGGCTGGATGCCTGCCACTACTACCATCCCCACTCATGGGGTACTGGATGCCTATCACTACTACCATCCCCACTCATGGGGGGCTGGAGGCCTGCCACTACCACCACCACTACTCATAGGACGGGTAATGCATGACACAACCAGCATACTCCCACATAAGGAATCACAGAAAATTACATCCACCCAAACAACATGACAAGCGTGTGTAGTCCATGTCAAATGCCAACAACACAAAACATGACAATGAACATACAATGTGACCCACTATCACATGTGTGACACATAAAAGTGTGTGGCCTCCACAATACAAGCCGACCATGGCCAATGTGGCAATGGGGCCCAAAGCCCCATCACCACAGTCACCAAAAGGTAAGTGTGGGGTCCATGGCTGATGCACCTTTTGATCAGTGTGGCAATGGGGCCCAAAGCCCCATCACCACAGTCACCAAAAGGGAAGTGTGGGGTCCAAGGCTGATGCACCTTTTGATCAGTGTGGCAATGGGGCCTAAGCACCATCACCACAGTCACCAAAAGGTAAGTGTGGGGTCCAAGGCTGATGCACCTTTTGATCAGTGTGGCAATGGGGCCCAAAGCCCCATCACCACAGTCACCAAAAGGAAGTGTGGGGTCCAAGGCTGATGCACCTTTTGATCAGTGTGGCAATGGGGCCTAAAGCACCATCACCACAGTCACCAAAAGGTAAGTGTGGGGTCAATGGCTGATGCACCTTTTGATCAGTGTGGCAATGGGGCCCAAAGCACCATCACCACGGTGATCATAAGGTAAGTGTAGGCATGGTAAAAGCTGCCAAAGACAAACTGTATGGATGAATCCTGGTCACACAACAACTAAAACATCTGTGGCATAGTAGTGCTTGTGTCCCATTGCAACATAGATTGGGCGAGGCTAACAGTGCAGTGACACAGAAACATCGTTTTGGCCATGTGCATACAAACATCACACATGGGGGACCACATTGCCAACAATCAGCCAATTACACAATGACAGAAGTGACCATCATGATGCTGACCCACATATCTGCACCTATGGACACACAAATGTATATAACCTGTGGAGACTGTCGATGTCAGGTGAACAAATACCATACCATGGCAGCAATGGGACATACAAACCATGATCATTGTGCTGACTGATGACCCAGGAGTCCCAGGGAGAGCAGGGGAAAATCACCAAACAACATACAGCCAATGGCACACTACAGAAATGCCAATGCAGTGATGCAAATGCACTAACACAAACAGGCAGACTCACACTGCATATCAAACACAACAGGTGATGGGGGTGTGTGCCAGTGTCCCCAGGCAACCACACAGCACATGAGGAGGCCTGAATCCCAATTACACAGATGTGTATACAGTGCCACACACAAGTAACTCATGGATTGGATTCCCCTATGTGGGCAATCTGGCATTGTTAGATGAGAGGGAGCCCAAATTACACATGTCACACAAGCTTGTAGGAACAGCAACTAACACAGCAAGAGACACACCCACCACAGCACTACCCCCAGGGACCCCACATTGTGCAGACACTAGCCTGCATGACAATTCCACTGTGATGACAAAGGTAGATGTTGATCACACTGTGAACCACAGCCATGTGTCCTCAGCTACAAACTACCATCACACCTACACAAGCTCCAATCAATCAGCAGGGCCTGCCAGCCAAGGCCAATATGGAGGTAGTGGTCTAGCCGTGCAACAACTCACATTTGCACACTCAACACTACACACCCTGATCTCCACCAATGTGCAGCAGTGAAGCTCACATGGACTGGTGACATTGCACATGCACCCATGACAATCCCAGGGGTGGTGGGGGAACTAAGGTGCAGAAACCCATCACACATGCCCACTCAACATGACTCGTCTATGTATGACACACAGCACAGTACGCCGTACATGCGCATGATGTGAAATCCACCACAAACAATGGGATCCTGGCCATAGTCACACACCAACGAAGAAGCCAAGGTGAGACACAAAGAACACACGTACACAACTTCCAACATTGCAGCTCTGACCCTGAGGAGTGGCAGCAGTCACACACACAACGCGTCACAATCACTGAAAGCTACCACAAACTCAAAATCACATTACTTGTGTAAACAACAAGTGCCAAGGGGAATCCTGAATGTGTCCCATCAGCATTTGCCCACATCCCCAGCCCTGACAACAAAGACAACCTGGGATGACAACCTCATGAACATCAGTTTGCCATGCACCCACATCACGGAGAAACCAGGTCCAAGATGCTGGATGAACACATACCAACTCTGCAAGCATCACAAACAGGAACATCCCTAGGGACACAGCCTGTGTATGAAAAGGGAAGGGAACATGCACAGACATGCTCACACAACACACAACACGGGCACACGCAATGTCACCAGATTACACACAGCCATGAGGGCACTCCACTCCTGTGGAAGGTCCACTGTGCCAAACCTTGTCTGTGCACGACTCAAACATATCAGCAGGACACTCCGTCAGTGAGTCAACAACTACAACACACAGAAGCCTCTGCTCACATCAGCCTAGGTACGGGAGTGTCACGTCAGTCATCTGCATACACCCAAAACATGTGGCAATCCAGTTGTACTGTATACACAGATGAGTCCTCCAAAATTGATGTGCAAAACTGCATGTCCAGTGGAGACGGGCACACAGTCAGGGTACTAGGAACATTGGACAGTGGTAACCCCAACAGATGTGCAACAGTGTAGGACAAAGATGGTAATCTACAAATGCTAAACGTACATCCCTGTGTCAAATGCTGAACATTACACCCTCAGACTGCAGAAAGGGATGCTATAGATCCAGACTAGATTAGGACACATATCCCATGGATCACATGGAGCCCATCACAGCAAAACTTCATTTACCTGATCTGAACACAATTACAACAGCAAATGCATGATTCTACACATCTACATCATGTACCACCAAAGATTAACCACAAGTAAACAAAAAGAGGCTTTAATCAGCAAGTGTGCAACTGAAATCAAAAGTCCAAAATTAACTACGGCCAATGTCCAGTCCAAATACACAGTCCCAACAGGGTGATGTGTGACAACTTGTCACCAATTGCTTGCCTGCACAGGTACCGACAGGGGACATCCCCCTTGGAAGGGCATACGAGGGGCAGGCCAGGCACCGCAGGGACAGGATCAGGGGATGCCAGAAGGAGGCAGGGAAGGTGAGGTGGGTGCAGGAGTGTCACCGGCAACTGCAGTGGAGGTGTCTGACTGAGGGGGGGCCGGCACCACCGCAGGGCTCAAGTCCGATGGTGTTGGTGCTGCAACCACTGCAGTGGGCTGGTCAAATGGAGTGGACTGGGTCCCCAATGCAGTGCCCGAGTCAGACGGGGTTGTTGTGGACTCCACCGCAGTGCATGACTCCAAGGGAGTGGAAGGGGGCAGAAGAGCTGGGCAGGACAGAGGGGGGACACGGTCTCCACACCAGTGGCACATACAGGCAGAGAGTCTGGTTTGGGGGTGGAAGAGCAAGTGGCAGGGGGGAGGGCCTGAGCAGTTTGGGGATGCGGTATCGGTGTGTGGGGAACCTGGGGCAGGGTGTGTCGGTGGAACCTGTGGAGTGGTGGCCTGGGGGATGGAGGTGAGAGACTGGGTGGGTGACTTGCAGGGGCGGTGGCGGGGTCTTGCTCTTCCAGGTCCGGGGGACTTGCGGGTGGGGGCTCACTCTGCCTGCACCTGGGGGAGGGTGTCCGGGGGCAAGGGGCACTCCCCTCTCTGTGTGTGGACATCCTCTTCCCCCGGTATGCTGGATCAGCGGGATTGGAGGGGAAGAGGCCGAGGTCAGAGAGGAAGAGCTGCTGTGTATGTGGGGTTGCAGGTGAGGCAAGGGAAGGGGTCTTGGAGGGAGAGGATGTTGAGGATTGCAGAGTGACTGTGGTTGCCTGTGTGTGTGTCAGTTCCCCATCCCCTGTGTGTGTGGAATCAGTCCCCTGAGGATTCTTGTGTGCACGTCTTGCCTTGGTTTTGGGTGTGTGTGTGCTGCTCGTGTCTGTGTGTTTGGGTGATTGTGCAGGTGTGCATGTGCTTTGGACAGGTAGGGTGGTAGGAAGTGTGGATGGGGCAGAGGTGGGAGGGGTGAGGGACTGTTGGAGGAGGGACACTGCTGCTGTCAGGGAGGAGTCCATGGACCTATTGCTCCTCTGTAGGGAAGACATACCCGTTGAGATGCCCTCCATGAATGACACCAGCTGTGTCAACAGAGTGGTGTGTGCATGGAGGACAGTCAGCATTGCTGTCTGCCCTACATGGAGCTGCCGAAGGAGGTACACAGACTCCTCACTCAGGGCAGCAGAGGACACAGGGGCAGGGGGTGCGGTGCCTGGCTTGAAGGAGACACACTCCCGAGCACGGGAGCCTCCACGGACCTCAGGAATGGGAGCCAATGGGAGGGCGGTGGTGGTGGTGGTGGTGGTGGTGGCGGGGTCAGACAGACTAGCTGGGGTGTTGTGGCTGCTGACACCCGCATCCACAAGGGAGTCATCCTCTGAGCTGCTGTGGTCCCCAGCTGAGGTGGATGGTGCTGAGGACTCCTCGGTGTAGCTCCCCTCGCCCTCCGTGCCACTGGGTCCCTCTGACCACTCGTCGGACGCTGACCCAGTCTGGCTCCGCTGCTCCTCCTGGTCCATGGAGCTGTCCCCTCCTGTGGCTGTGGATGTATCTGCAAACAATTAGGGAAACAGACAAACATCAGTCACCTGCACTGACCGCACACACCACAGTAAGTACAGCACATCACAGAGCAAGCCCTGGCATCTCTAGTAGAACATTGCCAAAAGTCATCACACAGATTAGGAGAAGCCAATTGTCAGTCTGATGGTCAACCATGGAACAGACACCCCTCCTGCCCTTGCACCCATCTGTCTGGTGCCTGTCTGATGGTAAGACCCCAGTGTGGACACATGCACCACCTACACAGTAGTTGGACATTGCTGAGAACACGGTGAAGTATGTGAACATGCCCACGTCACATCTCTTGCAACTGAGTCAGTGCAGGTGTCTGTATAAATGGACGGCCAGAGTCTAAATAGAAATGCATGTGATGCATACCAGCACCAGACCCCATGAAGCACCCATGTCTGGATAGTCAATGCCACAATGGGGTGCATGTTGCACATGTCACTCCCCTGCAGGATCATTCTTAGGAAGTTTAATGCCATGACACAGGCATGCCTGCAAAGTCATACATCACTGTCTCCAGTCACATGGCCATGGCAGCCAGCCAACAACAGTCTGCACTGTGTCACAATCCTAGGACATGGGGAAGGCAAGTAATGTAACTGACAAGTGCACATGTCCATCCCCCAAAAACCACATCATCTGAACTACTATTTGTCCACGTCATACCAATTGGACATATGGGGGACATGAAACACAACTCTCTGAACATGAGCACCTCACAGTGTGCTGAGAATGAAAAACAGCTGCCTGAAAGTCACAGTGGCATACACCTGTATGCACAGTCATGTGATCAAACACCTATAAGTCACAGAAGTCTTGTCTCACATGGTCCAATAGCAGATGGCATGCTGACCCCTAACCGATAAACATCACAGGAGTCCCGACAACGTAGTCACAGCACAACGACACAGAGGCAGACACCCGAGGGAACATTTCACTGAGCACAGCATGCCAGCTGATACACGGGAGTGGGAGTACAGAGTGTATTGTATGCCCTGGAGTAGGCATGACTGTCCGGCTCCACCTGCAAGATGGATGAGCCCTGGTCAGTAGGCAGGTGGCTAGGCATGTGTGACACACTTGACATACATACTCCTGAGGCCCAAACATTTTACCCACCCGCAGCATGGGGGTGTGGCAAATACCCCAGGGACATGTGGTGATTCTGATCTGCAAGTGGATCACATATCAAAGTTACACCCAGACTACATTGCACGACTCAGGCATTGTGTGAGCAATTGACCCACCCATGAAGGCTAACACAATATCACGGGAACAAAAGCTGTCACCCACCTTGAGCAAAGCAAAATGCAAGGACCCTGTACCCGAGTGACACAATTATCCTGAGCGTAAGGAGCACACCGGCCTATCAGATGGGTAGTGGCCATGTCACAATAGAGGGACATGGGTACTGGACAACAAGACTGATGTACTGGGGAAGTTTAACCATGCCACAGGAGGGCACATAGAATGTCAGACAGAGTTCACAGTGCAGTCTTTGACTCACCCCCTCCTTGCTGCTGTCTGCCCTTCAGCTGCCCATCCAGCTCCGGGAAGACCACCGGCAGGATCTGGAGTATGTGGGGGGTCAGGGTCCGGTGTCCGCCCCTCCTGCGAGGAGGCGACAGATTCAGCTGGACCCTTGCAATCCTCCGGGTCCAGCCCTGAAGGTCCTGCCACCTCTTCTGGCAGTTGCGGATCCGGCGCTTGTAGACCCCCACGGATCTGACTGCCTGGACGATGGCCAGCCAGATATCCTGCTTCTGATGGGCATCAACCTGTGAGGATGACAAAGTGAAAAGGCCATTACTACACATGCACCATATCCGTGCATCACACAGTTGGAAATACATGTCTCAATGACAGGGGCATATGATGTACACAGGCAGTGCAACGAGGGCTATGGACAGTTTGCCAGCAGTTACTACATGGTATCATTGCATGGGAAGTGAACCTTGCTTGAATGCACTGTTACTCCACTGTACCTGTTCAGTGCATGTGACTACACACTTTGGGGGGTGAGTACTACTCAGTGAGCATGCTAGCCAGTGGTGTGCACACTGTAAATCCTGCTAGTCAGACAACATGCACAATTAGTAAGGCAGTGGACAGCACACTCACCTGCTCCCCTGCTTGCTGTACTGTGGAAGGAGGTTGTCCAGCAGGGCCTGGTTCTCCTCATGGGTGAAGGCTGGGGCTCTCTCCACAGTACGTGCCATTGCAGTAGCCAGAGGATGCAGAGACAGCAGCAGTGTAGTGGCAGATGTCGTCCTGGAGCATGTAGTGCAGGCAAGTGAGCCCTCAGGGGAACAGCCAGCATTATATGTGTGCTGCAGAGGCAGATACTGTGCCATGTGTCCAAAGTGATAGGTCCAAGTCGTATGCATCTTATGAATCTGACCAATACATGGAATTGCAGCACCAAGACACGCCCACAGCATCCTTCAAAAATGTCAACTTCATGACACCCATGAATTTGCAACATTATTGTGGCTGGCCAACTGAATTCACTGCATCAGACTCGTTGAAGCTTGAAAAACGCGTCCGTTGCCATGCCAGGCCCCAGCCAATGCGTGCGCACCGATCGGACCATTGCTGTACAACGCGTACCCACGATACAACGCGTACCCGCTCACATTCAATGCAATGGGTTGGCCGGGCACACCGATCGGTCCATTGCTGTGCAACGCGTACCAGGCATACAACGCGTACCCGCTCACATTCAATGCAATGGGCCGGCCGGGCACACCGATCGGTCCATTGCTGTGCAACGCGTACCAGGCATACAACGCGTACCCGCTCACATTCAATGCAATGGTCCGTGCGGGCACACCGATCGGACCATTGCTGTACAACGCGTACCCGCTCACATTCAATGCAATGGGCCGGCCGGGCACACCGATCGGACCATTGCTGTGCAACGCGTACCAGGCATACAACGCGTACCCGCTCACATTCAATGCAATGGCCCGTGCGGGCACACCGATCGGACCATTGCTGTACAACGCGTACCCGCTCACATTCAATGCAATGGGCCGGCCGAGCACACCGATCGGACCATTGCTGTGCAACGCGTACCAGGCATACAACGCGTACCCGCTCACATTCAATGCAATGGTCCGTGCGGGCACACCGATAGGTCCATTGCTCTACAACGTGTACCAGGGCAGGTCACACTCATATGTCACCATGCTGGTCACTGGTGAACCTATGCCAGCCACATTTACTTTCCAGGGACTCAGGGGCACACCTACAACACCACACCCAGTCCACACTGTCTATTCTGTGTATGGGGGTGAATATGTGGATTTTGGGGTGGCACTTGGGGGCAGACACACCCAGGCTGTGCACGTGTTAATGGGGACAGGGTCCTTTGTGTGTTGTGCACATGACCACTGTGGTGTGCAACTTTTCATTTCTGAGCATGTGTCATGGTCACATTTCCAGGTTGTGTATGTGTATGACATGTCACATACCCCCAGGCTCACATGTGGGAAGGCATGTACGTCACAGGGTGGCCAATTCCAACAATAGTGATGTCCCTCCACAGTCTGTGTGCATGTTGTGTATCACATGTCTCTGACTCCATGTGCACAATGGGAGACAGTCTCCACATCCACGTGGTTTGTGCATGAACTTTGATGGTGTGTGTGTGTGTCACAGACGTCCATGTCTGTCCTGCAGAGGCTACAGGGGCCACCACCTGTGGGTGTCATGTTTGTTTTTCTGATGGGTACATGATACGCCATGTCATGCCAGTGTCCATGTGGCAAGACAGGCTCCCTGGGAATCTACCTGTCAATGAGCTGTGATGCCTGTGGAGCATCTGTCCAGACATGTCACTGTGGTATGTGTGTGGAACGTGAGAGCAGTTAATGTGTACTGTGACACAGCCTAATGGTGTCCCATAGCACACCCTGGAACCAGTTGTCAACACTTGTTGAACAGAGAGATGTTAGATGATGTCCATGTAGATGCCATATATAAGCCTGGGCGTAGTTTGCGAAGTAGCGCTACGCAAAGCTACGCAAAGTGCAGTTCGCACTACGCGAGCTACGCGTAGCACTACGCGAACTGCGTAGTGCACTGTTCGCAATGATTGCACAGTGCCGGAAGCTTGTCCGCACTGTGCAATCATTGAAACGGCATCTTGCACAGTGCGAGCTGTCTTTTACTGCCGCTCGAGTAGATTTTTACTCGGCGGCAGCTTTCTCAACGCGGACTGGTAGTTTCTCATCGCGGCGGTCGCGAGCATACGCGACCACTCGCAATGAGAAACCTGACCTCCCCGCGTTGAGAATCTCGCTGGGAGGTTTATTTTCCACGCTCGCGATCGGCAACTTGATGTTGCTGATCGCGAACGAGAAAAGTCTCGCCGGGATGTCATTTTGCTTGCTCGCGGTCGCCAACTTGACGTTGAGGACCGCGAGCAAGCAAAATGACCGCTGCACTACGCTACGCTACGCGTGTTTGCACTGTGCTACGTGCAATTCGCGTTGTGCGAAGTAGCGCAAACTTCGCAAACTACGCGAGCGTAGCGTAGTGCTTTGCCCAGGGTTAGCCATATATGTCCAAACGGGACGACACACACATCAAGTACTTGTGTATGTTGATGATGTGTCATGTGTAATTGAGTATGGTGAACGGCACATTGGTGGGGTGACTGACAATCTTGCTTTCTTCACCTATGCACTGCAGGGCTCCTGCTGTCCATCGACCATTCCCAGACCTGGCAACGATGGTGGAACGTGACAGCATCCGACGGTACCGCTTCACCAGGCAGCTGATTGAGGATTTGGCAGTGCGGTTGGCCCCACATTTGCAGCGTGGCCAGCCGTATCCTACAGCGCTGACCCCCAAGGTGAAGGTGATGGCAGCCCTACACTTCTTTGCCACCGGTACCTTTCAACACACTGTGGCAACTACTGGTGGGATGTCACAGACTATGTTCAGCCGTGTGCTACGTGATGTTTTGGGGGCAATGTTGAGATACCTCAACCAGTACATCTATTTCCCAACACGTCAACGACTCACTGACGTCAAGAGTGACTTCTATGCCCTGGGGAGGATGCCACATGTAATTGGCTCCATTGATGGGACACATGTGTCTTTGATACCACCACAGGCACATGAGCAGGCATACCGCAACCGTAAACATTACCATTCGATCAATGCTCTGGTGGTATGTCTTGCAGATATGACCATCTCACATGTGTGTGCCCGTTTCCCCGGTTCTGCACACGATGTCTACGTGATGAGGAGTAGTCGCATCCCGAGGATGATGTCACAGATGCCGAACCAGCGTGCCTGGCTTGTTGGTGTGTACTGACTTTGTACCATTGTGTGTGTTCTGCTATGTTGTTTTCCGCACACATTTTCAAATCGGCTAATGTGCAATTGTCTGTCTGTAGGTGACTCGGGATACCCCAACATGCCGTGGTTGCTGACACCCCTCAGGAACCCTGTGACACCAGCCCAGATGCGCTACAATGAGGCACATGGTCAGACAAGGAGGGTGATTGAGCGGACCTTTGGTCTCCTGAAGAGCCGCTTCCGCTGCCTGGACAAGACAGGAGGGGCCCTCCCATATGCCCCAGCAAAGGTGTGCAAGATTGTCATCGTCTGCTGCATGCTACACAACTTGGCAGTGCGGAAGGAGTTGCCTCTCATCCTGGATGACGATGACCAACGTCCGCCACCTGTGGGAGATCCTGGCCTGGGCCACGATGCCAGTGAAGATGATGATGATGATGATGGTGATGTCCGCACACAGCTCATCACCAACTTCTTCAGCTGAATGTGAGTCTCCAGAGGGTTGTAATGTCAATGATTTGAGTTTGCATGATATGTGTGTGTGGTGCTCTGGTGCTGTTTGAGTGTGGCCATGTGCTACTTGACTGGATGCGTGCAGCGATGTGTCCTTGCAGGTGGTCTGTACTGCCCAACAGTGTTGACATGCTAACTTGGTTTTGTGTAGTTATCTCGTGACATGTATTAGACATGAGTATTGCCGTTCTGTGCTGTTCTTCAGTGGTTTTGACTGTGTGTCATGTCTGTCCTTCACAGGGTGCTGCTGGAGTTGTCTGATCAACTTGGATCCCCCGAATCCATGATTCAACTTCCAAGGTGGAAGCAGTTGTTTCCCTACAGGTGATGTGCCACACACCCCTGGACTTTCTATCTTCTGCACTTTTTGACTTTGTGGCCACAGCCAGGTTGGATTAGCTTGCATTTGTAGTGGAAACTACATGTTGGAAATGTGTAATAAACCTGTGCTTGACTTTGGGATGTGCGTTGTCTGTAGTCACACATCTGACTGACATTTGAATACTGCACCTGTTGTCTAGTTGACAGTGACTGTGAATAGGTGGCGTGTCTGTACATTCCACTGTACTTCGTTGCAACATCAGTATAGGTGATGAGTCTGATGGCCCTGGTGTGTATGTGTTTTGTGGCCCTAGTGGTGTGTCTCCCTCATATGTGTCACGTCGCCATGACTGACATGACAGTGTTGGACTTGCTGTAGCAGTTAGCATGCGCAGTGTAATTTAGAAGATCAACATCTACATGACAAAAACCACGTTGGAATCACAACAGAGGCAGATATGGTGTATTGGTGAGTTTATTTACATACAGGTGTGAGGATGGTGCACAGGATGGTGGGTGCTGTACATAGAAATTTGGATCCAAAGTTCCCATGTGAATTGGAAGTCTTGGTAGCTGAAAAGTCCAGAGTAAAGTCCACAGTCATCTGATACATTTGGTCAACTAGAGCTCCCCATGTCATGTGGGAGAGTTGGCTTGGCTTCAACAGGGCGTGCAGTATGCACACAGAGGAAAAGTTCCAGAACAGGTGTTGGCTCCCAGGGGGATGTAGATGGCCATCGGCCTCTCAGTTTGGCCTCCTCGGACGGCCCCTCTTCTTGGGGGGGGGACCCTCAGGTGCAGGCTGCGGCGGTGCAGGGGACTCTCTGCCAGAGTCCTCCTCCCTCCCTGTGGCATTTGCAGTTGTTTCAGCAGCAGATGTTGTGGGCACACAGGGAGGTGAGGCCATGTTGGTGCTGATCTGGCAGAGGCATGTCAGTATGTCCCTATGCACCGCTGTCAGTTGTTCCAATGTGTCCCACTTGGACTCCATGCCACACATGTGTGTCTCGACACGTGACATGTGTGTCTCGATACGGGACATGTGGGAGTCCAAGCGGGCATGATGGGCAGCCTGCTGCTGTTGTATGTCCTTGAGGATCCCCACTACCTGGCTGACCTCTCCGGTGCTAGTCTGGTACGCATCCGCGATGCGTGCCAGTTGTGGGTCATCATACAGTCCAGACCCCTCTGCAAGGAGAGACCTATGTCTCCCACCCCTCACACCACCCCTGGCGACACGTGCAGGACCTGCAGTGGCACGCACAGGTGACCGTGGGCCCACTTGGGTGTTGTTCCTGGGCTTGTTGTCAGCAGCTCCAGTTTGGGCCTGGGTCCGTGCGCTGTTGTCATCTGTGGTCCTTGGTGTGTCCGTGTTGGCAGGGGTGGCCTGTGTGTTGGCAGTTGTTGGAGGGGTGGGTGCCGGGGGCGCAGATGTTGGTCCTGCTGGTGCTGCATGATGACTCACACCGGAGGGTCCAGCTGGTTCTTCGCCATCCGAGGAGTGCAGAGGCTGATCCACACCAGTGAGCTCAGTGTTCCCCGGAGCCTGGGACAGGGAGTCCTCCTGGTCTGCTGCTGTGTCCCCATCATCTCCTGTTTTGGGGAGAGACACAGATTGTATGTTATGTTTCTACTGGCATCAATTGTTCAAACACCTGACAGTTGTGACTGTTTCTCTGGATGTGGGCCAGGACATTGCATTCTCCTAAATAGTGACAGTCAGTGAGTGATATTGGTGTAGCACATTGTCCTGCCAACCTGTGGCATGTCAATGTGAATGTTGAGGTGTGTGCATGACCAGCATTGGTGGTATTTGGTTACCATCCAGGCCTCCTTCTCCCCCAGCCCAGTTATCCCACCATGCAACGTGCTTGCATTGCAGGGAGTGCAAGTTGGCTTTCAGGATGTCAGGCAGTGGTGTTCTGCTGTTTGTTGTTGCACAGTTCCCAGCAGGGCCTTGTGCTCCCCACAGCAGTACCCAGTGTCAGCCATTTTGTGAGTCCTTATCCACTCCCTGTGATGTGAGCATGGTTGAGAGTGGTGTTGATGGGCCAATTGTGAGGGTGAGCAATATCTGTGCCTACAACTCCCATCATGCTATTGCCTCCACCACCCTTCCCAGCATACCCATCCTTCCTTCCTTTTGACTCTGCTTCCCTGTGGGGTGGGGTGCCTGTGCTGACAGGATGGCTGGGAGTGTTGTCCTGGCAGTTGTTTAGCTACAAGTCCCAAGAGTGTCCCTGTGCTTCACACAGCATAACCCAGGGTGGTGGTTCTTTGTGGGATCTTCAGTTAGGCTGTGAGGCATTGCATTCTCCCAGGTGGGTTATGTGGAGTTAGTGTTGAGGGGGTGTGTGAGGAGAGCTGCTTGTAACTATGGTCAGTGCTGTGAGTCCTCCTTCCCACCCAGCCAGATATCCCACCATGCAACGTGCTTGCATTGCAGGGAGTGCAAGTTGGCTTTCAGGATGTCAGGCAGTGGTGTTGTGCCGTTTGTTGGTGCACAGTTCCCAGCAGGTCCTTGTGCTCCCCACAGCAGTACCCAGTGTCAGCCATCTTGTGAGTCCTTATCCACTCCCTGTGATGTGAGCATGTTTGAGAGTGGTGTTGATGGGCCAATTGTGAGGGTGAGCAATATCTGTGCCTACAACTCCCATCATGCTATTGCCTCCACCCCCTTCCCAGCATGCCCATCTTTCCTTCCTTTTGACTCTGCTTCCCTGTGGGGTGGGGTGCCTGTGCTGACAGGATGGCTGGGAGTGTTGTCCTGGCAGTTGTTTGGCTACAAGTCCCAAGAGTGTCCCTGTGCTTCACACAGCATAACCCAGGGTGGTGGTTCTTTGTGGGATCTTCAGTTAGGCTGTGAGGCATTGCATTCTCCCAGGTGGGTTATGTGGAGTTAGTGTTGAGGGGGTGTGTGAGGAGAGCTGCTTGTAACTATGGTCAGTGCTGTGAGTCCTCCTTCCCACCCCAGCCAGATATCCCACCATGCAACGTGCTTGCATTACAGGGAGTGCAAGTTGGCTTTCAGGATGTCAGGCAGTGGTGTTGTGCTGTTTGTTGGTGCACAGTTCCCAGCAGGGCCTTGTGCTCCCCACAGCAGTACCCAGTGTCAGCCATCTTGTGAGTCCTTATCCACTCCCTGTGATGTGAGCATGGTTGAGAGTGGTGTTGATGGGCCAATTGTGGGTGTGACCAATATCTGTGACTACCACTCCCATCATGCTATTGGCTACACTGACTTGACCAGCATACACAGAATTCCTTCCTTTGAGTGAGCTTCCCTGTGAGGTGGTGTTCTAGTGGTGGGTAAATATCTGTGAGTGTTTGTTGGTTCTATTTGTGCCACTGCCTTGCTGTATTTGTTGTTAGGTTTGTAGATATCATGACACAGTTACATATCACTATGAGATGGCAGGTATTGTGTTTGTCTGACTAGCATTCACATCTTGGGATGAATATCTTTTGGTTGCTGTGTATTTGCTAAGTGTGCATGGATTGCCTATCCCTTGACTGTGATGTGTGTGTGTTGTCACACCATATTGTATATATTAGTTGTGTACTCACCAGGCTCTGGGATGTCTGTTAGTCCGTATACGCTCACTGGTGGTAGGATGGCCCGCACCTTCTCCTCCCAGGGCCTGAGGTATACTGGTTTTGCAGGAGGGCCACTGCCGGTGTGCTGGCTGAGGAGATAGTCCTTTTGAGTAGTTCCCGGACCCTCCTGCGCACATCATACCACCTGTTCTGGATGTCTTCCTTTGTGCGCAAACATGGTGATTGTGCGTTCACCCTGTCGACAATCCTCGCCCACATCTTGGTTTTCTGCGACATGGGGGTCTGTTGTACTAATGTACCAAACAACTGTGGCTCTACCCTGAGTATCTCGTCTACCAGGACTTCCAATTCACAATCTAGGAACTTATGGTTCTTCTTTGGGGGCATGGTGATGGGTGGTGGTGGTGATGATTGATGTGTGTGTGTGTGTGCAGGTGGGGGGTGTGAGTGTAGGTTTAGCTGGGTGTGTGTGAGGGTGCTATTTGTAGGTGTGGTAATGGTGTGTGGTTTGTGTGATGTATGAGCTGTGAGTGTGTCTGTGGTTGCTGTGTGTTGGTGTTGTGTGCTGGCAGGTCAGTGGAATTTGCAAAGGATCATGGTAGGGATTTGTGGCCTTTATGTAGGTGGAGTTGGAGGTGTGTCCTTGTTCCATTTTTTTTCCATCCCTGTATTTATTGGCTTAGTGGTTGCTTGTTTGGTCCCTTTTTTTCTAATTTTTCCTTGGTGTTTTTGGTGCATGTAGGAGTCGTTCTTGTGTCCGAGTAGGACGCTGCAGTTGTCTGGTGCGATCTTGTCCGACTTGTTCCCGCTGTTTGTCAGCTAGGTTTCATATGCGGCGTACGAGTCGGTCGCGTAGTATTGGGTTGCTTCGGCTGGGTTTTGTATGCGTGTCGGTCGTACGGCTTGTGCTCTGGGCGAGTCGGTCGTGTTTTGCACGCACAGCATCGTACTACGCGAGTCGGAGTTCGCGGGTACGTTTCGTTCGGGTTCAATCCGAGTGCGTGTCGGTCGGTTCGTTTCGCGTGATTTCCCGGCCGGATGGCTTGTTTCCGTCCGGCTCGGTCGGTCGTTTTGTATTCCGTCCGAGTCTGTCGGATTTCACATTCATTTCATCGTACTACCCGGGTCGTGCGGTGCCGGTCCAAGTCGGTCGGACTAAATTCCCGTACCGAGTCGGTCTGTATGTTTTCCGGCCCGAATCGGAATCGGCCCCACAGTGTTGGACCTGAAGTCTGATTTAGACTAGTCCGGATATGCTGTGAGATATGATTGATCATCCCTACCTTCCTGGAAGGTCGAGTGGTTGGAAAATATGGATCTTGGCATATTGTTTATTGTTCTCTAAGCACCTAATAGATTTTGTACCCATAATCATCCATTGTCTGAGACCTTAAAGACCATCACTGTCAAGGCTTGCTTTAACGAACTCATAGTTCTCTATATGACCAATTTTGAATTGCGCTTAAAGGGTTGCGAGAACAGGAGACTTATCCCCACCTTAGCAAGTGCCTCAGCTATTCAAGTAGAGGGCAAAGGTGGCCTTTAGTCAGAGGAAAATGTGTGAAATCGACCCATTTCTACTAAGCCTAACAAATCTTTTATGACTGCATGAGCCATAACCTGGTGTTAGGGTCATACCCACATAAATTGGGTGCATATGTCAACCACTATTAATATATGCTTTGTACCTTTCTACTGGTTATAAAGGAGAAATGTAGTCCAGATACACAATTGAAAAAGATGCACAGCTTTCTACAATGGAACCAGTGGGAGTCTAACAATCATAGAATGTTTTTTCCGACAAATTTCAAATTATACACATTTTTTATTTTGTATTGATATCAACAGCCACCAGTAATGCTCCTATAGAATGCATAACATTCCAGAAATCTCAGCATGCACAGAGCCTATTCCTATTCAATCTGGTAGATTCATTCGGGATATAATGTTCCCATATGCTTCAGGTAGGAAGCACATTTTGTCCCAATAATTAATTGTACTTCTCAAGAAAGCCAGTAGGCAGGGAGTGTTTGCCATGCAATAATTGGAGTGCTGAATGTATGTCCTCGGTGTTTCCGTTTTTTAACCATGTCATCACCACTACTTTACAAACCTGCACTTGTACAGCAGATTGCTGAGCTGATCTGCAGTGGAATTGGCTTTGGAGTGAACTCTTTCACTCTGGTGTGCCAGCGTGTGCTGAGTGTCAGTGGATACAGAATCACGGAATGACACTGCACACACACGCAAGTCCTAGCCTCACTACTGATCACCAATGTTAGAAATTGGGTTTCTGGTTGGCAGAGGTATGCAACCTGCCCAAGCAGGAACTACAGTCCGAGTCAGGGTAAGTCACAAACACACCCTAAATTAACCTGGGCTCAGCCCCTGGTAGCTTGGCACAGAGCAGTTAGGCTTAACTTAAGAGGCAATGTGTAAAGTATTTGCACAACACTTCAAACAGTAAAACAGTGAAAACACAACACATAAAGATACCACACCTGGTTAGAACAAAGAGCTAATTTTAATGAACAGAACAAGACCAAAACGACAAAAATCCAATACGTCCAACTGGCGTTATGGATTTTTAAAAAATAAACTGAAATATAGTGCTTAAAAGCATAAAGCACTAACCCAGACTGTCTGGTCGCGCTAGACCGGGTCGAATCCAAAAGTTCAGGCTGACCATGATCAAACACGGGTCAGATACAGGGCCAGACTTGAACTACAGCAAAGTGCCTTGGTTGTAATGTCATCGAAGACGAGATGCGGGGTGCAGGTGAGGCGAGGCATCGTCGTCGTCGATTCCAGGCAGGAAGCTATGGGGTCGATTCCGATCTCGGCCGGTAGGGCTCCGAATCGGATTCGGCTTTACCGGATCCGATTCGGAGCCCTGTTTCCCGACCGATCCGTACGCGCGTCCGGACGAGCGAGTACGATGCGAAATCGCCGACCGACTCGTCCGGGCATCCCGACCGCTCCGACCGACTCGTTCCCGGCTCGAACCACACCGACCGACTCGCTCGGACTCGACTCGCACCGCGCAATGGAGACGTTCCCGGCCAGGTGAGTACGATGCGCGCCGCGAGCAGTCCGACCGAGCCGCACACTCCGGCTCAGAAGAGCTGTCGGAGCCGTGCTCGGGGGTCCGTGTCGGACCCCCTGAACAGCGTAGCCGCGTGAGTCGCACACAGGGGGACCCATGGGTCCCCCTACCTGTGCGTGTACGGGGCGAATCGGTTCGCCGCGTACACGCTGTGGGGCGCCCTTGTCCGCATCGCACCCATTGAGTCAATGGGAGCCCGTGTACGCGTCGTACAACAGGCTCCCATTGACTTCAATGGGAGTCCGACCGAATCGAGTCCGATAGCTTACGGACGCATCGTACTCGTTCGGTCGGGCTGCACGGGTCCGATTCGGTCGGAAATCTCTCCGGGTCCGGCTCGGTCGGAGTGATTTCCGGCCCGAATCGGAATCGGCCCCTTAGTGTCAGTTCCAAGCTGCGCAATGGCGATGATGCTTCTAGAATGGAGTTGATGCAGTGCACAGTCAGCAATATGTTGGAGTCAATCATCGCAACTGCAGTGATGCATCCGCAGTGGAGAAGATGCGATGGTTCAAGTCCCTACGGCGATGGGTGGATTCTGCTGGAGCAGAACTTATAACCCACTTCGAATGGTTCAGGACTGGGTTGGCACCACTTGGCAGGGCATATTCACAGATGGCAGAGTCCAAGTGCTGTAGCAGGTGAGTTGGAATTCTTTTATGTCCCTGAGACTTTAATCAGGAGGCAAGCCATCAAGCCCTTGCAGTCACTCTAGTCTGGGTTCTAGTGGGTGAATAGACATAATATCGAATCCTAAATATCGAATTGCAGTAATATCGAAGTTGTAATATCGAATGTCTCATAATATCGTATTAAAGAATATCGTAGTCAAAAATATTGTTTATTTTTTATTTAAAAAATATTGAAGTATAAAATATCGAACAAGTAATATCGTCAATAGATAATATCGAATAGTTAGTGTTGTAAAAAATATCGACAAAAAATATAGAAAGTGCAAAATATCTTTTTTTTTTATATTTAAATATTCTGTATTGTTATTAATTTTGTATTATTTTAATTGTTTGAATATTTATTTGAAATTGTATAATTTTTTTTTTTGTAATACATGTTTTAGGAGCAGGATGTTTGGTTATTAGGGGATAAGGGTGGGGAGTATTTTAAAAATATTAGTGTAAATTTTCATATTAATTAAAAAAATTTAAATTAGAAATTAATTTCAAAAACGAAATTTATATTAAAAATATAACATATATGTTTTTTTAGGAGCGGGATGTTGGGTTATTAGGGGATAAGGGTGGGGAGTATTTTAAAAATATTAGTTTAAATTTAGATATTAATGTAATTTTTTTTAAATTAGAAATTAATTTCAAGAACGAAATTTATATTAAAAATTTAAAATATATGTTTTGTTTTAGGAGCGGGATGTTGGGTTATTAGGGGATAAGGGTGGGTAGTGTTTTAAAAATACTAGGGGGCCCATTACGATACCCGGCGTAAATAAATCCACCAGGCATGGAAGCGGCAAAAATCCGCCCGCACACACCGTCTGAACACCGACCACGCCATTACGATTACACAAACCGAAAACCGCCACCGGCGGAAAAATCACACAAAATACCGCCCGCCATCGTCCGAGTCGGAGTCAAACCGCCCGCCACGGACGGAAACACGCACGACAACACAAAACCGCCCGCCCTCACGGCCGACACACCGCACGTGAAATTACGATCGCACCGCCATGAGCGCGGGAAAACTACAAATATACCGCCCGCCAGCGCAAACAACGCCGATGAGAATCGACACGGCAGAAGCCATGGCGCCCACGTCCCTGCACAGAAACCATCCGCTCACAAAACCAATAGCACACAACATGGCCAACAAGTCCACACAGCAAGGCACGCACAAATACACAAGCACAGTACACATCCCGAAAACACCCCCGGACAAACAAAAACTACAAAGGCCAGAACCCCAGACACAACACACCTGAAAACAACAGACCATGAGGACACACCCACATAGGTAAGTACAAAAGCAGCACTCCCACAGACCACAACCCCTTGCAACATTGCAAACCAGAGAGGAGAGGAGAGGACACAGTGACACAGCAAGGACAACAGCACACCACAGAAACGCACACATCACAACCACCACCACCACCACCACCACCACCAAACACCGGCACCACAAACCCCCTGCACATTACACAACACACACCGCACCAGCACCACAAACACCATGGCACCACAAAGAATGCCCAAGTTCACGCCCATTGAGCTGACGGTCATGGTCGACGAGATCATCAAGGTGCACCCACAAATCTATGGGAACATGGTCCAACACACACCACTAGCCACCAGAAACAGAATGTGGAACCGGATCGTAGACCAGGTCAATGCAGTCGGGACCCTGCCCAGGAACAGAGTCGAAATTAACAAACGGTGGAATGACGTCAAGAGCCTGGTCAAGAAGAAGGAGGGCAAAAACAGAGAGCTGGCTGCCGTCACTGGCGGAGGGAATCCCGCGCTCTTCAAGACCTTCAAAGCGTGGGAGGAGAAGGTGCGAGTCATCATCCATCCCGAGATCCTCGCCGGATTAGCAGGGGAGTGGAGGCTGGTAAGTACAAACTAATGTATACCAGCACACCGCTATGTACTCACATGCACTACCACCATGCCACAGCTCCCAGGGACAAACACCCCCATGTCCAGCACACAATACACAACACACACATGCAACAGACACCACCACACACAGCCCAAACAGAACAACTGTAAGATGCATGGGGACATGTGTACATTCAGCCAGCCACGTAACCACCAACAGGTCCCCAAATATGCCAGAAGCGCCACAACGAGCACCCACCACACCCATGTGTCCGCCACAGCTGCACAAACCGACAAGTAACAGGTAAGTGGCAGGAACACAAAGTGCAGTGGGTGGGACGGTGGACAGCCCAAGTACAACACACACCAGGCCCCTAGTCCCACAGCACAGCAAGGAGGAGCATCCCCCACACCCCACAGCCACGTGTCAGCCACCGCAGTGCACAACGACAGCCGAAAGGCAGACATCACGGTCCACAGCAATCGGTGTCAGTGGGTGTCCAGCCACCCCACGACCCACAACACCCCCCACCCCCACAGACCTGCAACATGGAGCACCCCCGCTTAGAGCCATGTGGCATCCAGTACAGTGCACGCACGAACAACCTGCAGGTGGGAAACTGGACAGGGCTGGATTACTGGAGGCATGAGGACCGGTACACGACCAACACATGGGACATGTCACGTAGCAGACGAACACGCAGCACCGCCCACCGTCACGAACAAGTGAACAATGTGCACACGGACATGAACAACAGACTCACACCCCACATGACCCATCACAGACATAGCAACACCCAAGGAGCCACGTCTGCATGCACAAGCCACACTGAATATAGTACCACACGGCAGCCACTGTGCAACTCATCACACACAACCGAAACACCATTGAAGTCCTGTCCATGTAGCCCCTACTGCCTGTCAACCACACACCCCACAACTACGCCTATGTAAGACAAACAACACTAGACGCAACAGAGCGGAACAACATAAATGCACACGAACACCACTGAACCCATCAAACACACAGACACACCATGCACATACAACATACCATCCATCCCATCCGTCAGCCCCAGTCTCATGAAAGGCATGTCATCCGCACAGCTGCCACACATACAGCAGTCACGCTAAGATACATGCCCATGACCAACCATGTGCCAGAAGTCAATGAAGCGCACGACACACTGTGAGCAACAACACACAACATGGGCCACACCCCCCACGAGCACTGCAGTGATGCACATGGCACAGGGCAGCACGCACACCAAGGAGATGGGACAACTGCAATACGTTGGCTTTCACACACAACCATCACTCACTCATAACGATGCGTCCAATGCCATGTCCAGTAATCACAACAGACAGCAAATATGCAGGCCATGTCAAGCATGCACACACCTCAAACCATGCACTGTCATGCTGCCACAACACATGTCACGTTCGGCACCCATGGCTCACAGCATGTACCCCAAAAGCATATTCCCTCCCAAATGCGAATCTGGGGCATGGCCCCCATGTTGCCATATGCGTTCCTAAGCGTTCCATTTGAACCCCAAAAGCATATTCCCTCCCAAATGCGAATCTGGGGCATGGCCCCCATGTTGCCATATGCGTTCCAAAGCGTTCCATTTGAACCCCAAAAGCATATTCCCTCCCAAATGCGAATCTGGGGCATGGCCCCCATGTTGCCATATGCGTTCCTAAGCGTTCCATTTGAACCCCAAAAGCATATTCCCTCCCAAATGCGAATCTGGGGCATGGCCCCCATGTTGCCATATGCGTTCCTAAGCGTCCCATCTGAACACCAAAAGCAAAGTACAAACCAGACCCAGGATGGGCCAGGAGCCCGCATACACCAGAGTCACAATAAGTAGGGGCACAGCAACACACCCATCGGCATGGCCAATCCGTCCCATGCCACATGTGCACAGCACACAGTCCCATTGCCAAGCACACACAACTACAAATGCTACAGCCACACACACGCCTCCGGGAAACCCATGTACGAGATTGCACGAACTGTCAATGTCAGACGACAAATACATACTTCGCCAGGTGCAACACAATAACAAATCTCATTCTCTCCACAGGTGACGAACTGCCGGATGCTGGGGATGGAGACAGCAGCCAGCACAGCCAGCCCACAAGCCCCCAACGAGGACACACGGATGTGGAGGATCTCACCTCCTCTTCGGACACGGACCACCAAGCAGGCCCATCTGGTGTGGCAGGGCCCAGCCGCTCCCCAGGACCCCTCCTACCCACCAACCCATCATCCAGGGCTGCTGAACATTCCCAGCCCCCTGCTGCCACTGTCGTTGCGGCCACACCCACGGTCATTGCGGCCACACCCACGGTCATTGCGGCCACTACCACTGCCGCAACCGCCACCATCGCCGCACCGACCACCACCGCCGCCACCACCACCACGTCTTCGCTGGCACCAGCCCCAGCGCAGGTGGTGGCCCGGCCGACTGGATCCACCCTGGGAGCCACAGCGAGGACCATGGTGAGCAATGTGGCTAGTGGGCAGGCCGGTGGCAGCAGAACTGGTAGGAGGAGCAGGGTCAGGGAAACGCAAGTCTCCCCTGGGAGCCATGCCCTGCCTCAAATGGCCAGAGTCCTTGGGGCCTATGAAGAGGCCCAAGAACAATGGGTCAGGTCTGCTTCAGACACGCTGGAGGTGCTGGGGGTGCTGAGGTCCATGGACGCCCGTATAGGTCAACTCGTGGACCTCATGGGCCAGCTGGTGGTGGCGGTGAGGACACAGCCAGGGACAGCAGCTCCCCTCCGCCACCACCTGCCGGGGCGCAGGGTCGAGCAGCAGTGTCCAGTTCCCCTGCGTCCACAGCCAGTGAGCACACCTCAACCACCAGCATGTCGCAAGCAGGCACCCCCTCGCAAGCGTGGAAGGGGCCGTCCGAAGTGGAAACCGATCTCCCGGGAGGACTTCGCACGCTCCAAACGCAAGTGAGGCAGCCAGCCAGCCTTCCTTGATCACCCACTGCATTGACTTGGACTACGATCCCACTCCACACAGCCATCTGGATGGCATGTGTGTGTTGGACCATGGACATAGAACCAGTGGGTACACCCTGAGCATCACGCAGCCATGACCGACAGCTCATTGTCACTGCACGCACCACTTTTGTCATCACCTTACACACAATCACATGTCACAGTTTGAAATAAATGCACCTCTTACACAAACTGCTGTTTGTGCCCTGTGTTTTATTTGTATGGAATACAACGGCCACCTTGGGCAGAAAGGCACCTGATGCGTGGCATGGCAATGGAATCCGGAGGGCCTGTAGGGACCTAGGGGTGGGAGACAGAACAGGAGCACATTCAATGAGTGTGTCACACACCCATCACACAGTACATGTCAACAACTACAAGCAATGTACACACATCGCACAGAGCAATAGGGCACAATGCCACAGCCACCAACAGTGGCATACTACCCTGGCCATGGAGCGTTGACACACAGCACGCAGTGAACAAACGGCCACCCTGACACAGCACACACACACCTGCACAGATACAGCCACATCAGCCGTCGTACATGGACACTCACCGTCAAGTGAAGTAGCGGGCGATGAGCTGCTGCCGCACATTCCCAGCTTCCTCCTCTCCGCTGTCCTCCTCACTCGAGCTGTCCTGGTCTGCGGGCTGGGGCCCTGGTTGATCTCCGTCATCCACAATGAGGGGGATCTGCTTCCGAATGGCCAGATTGTGCAGCATGCAGCACGCCACCACTATCTGGCACACCTTCTGTGGGGAGTACGCCAGTGCACCCCGGTGCGGTCCAGGCACCTGAACCTGGACTTGAGGAGGCCAAAGGTACGCTCGACCACACGTCTGGTCCTCCCATGTGCCTCATTGTATCGATCGTCTGCTGGGGTGCGAGGATTCCTCAATGGACTGAGCAGCCATGCCCCATTCGGGTACGCAGAGTCACCTGGGTGTGAGGGACACAGAGAACCGTTGCTATTCCAACTGGACAGGGGACAGCATCGCACAACCAGCACGCTACACCACTCCACATACTCACCGACAATACAGCCACGATCCTGTTGCAGATTGGCCATCAGTCGTGGCAAGATGCTGTTGCGCATTATGTGTGCGTCATGGGCCGAGCCTGGGAACTTTGCACACACGTGGGTGATCACCATGTCCGCAAGGCACACCACTTGCACATTCAGGGAGTGCGTGTGCTTCCTGTTGCGGTACAGGTGCTCAGTGGCCTGTGGTGGAACAAGGCCAACATGTGTGCAGTCAATGGCTCCAACGACGTGTGGGATTCTGCCAAGGGCATAGAATGCACCCTTCACTGCCGCCAATTCACGAGCCCTGGGGAAGCGGATGTACCTGTTTCGGTACAGCATCATGGCTGCCAGTACATCCCTCAGCACCTTGCTGAACATGGGCTGGGACATCCCTCCTCCACTGCCCACTGTGTGCTGGAATGACCCAGTGGCGAAGAAATGCATGGCGGCCATCACCTTAGCCGTGGGGGTGACAGCAGTCGGATACACCCTGCGGGGACGGAGATGGGGTTCTAACATGGCACACAGTCGATGCAGGGTTGGCCTGTCCAGCCGAAACTTCCTAATAACCTCTGTATCGTCCATGTCCGCCAGCAATTGGTATGGGCGGTCAATGTTCGGTCTCCGCCTAGGGACAATGGCAGAGGACACATGTCAAAGCAACACAACACATAGCAATTTCGCATACACATCACTGACATGACTGAGCAAGCACATGAGCCACAGCCCAGCTGTCAAGCTGGGACGGCACGGCCACAATACACTTACACAGGTCTCCCAACAATGGCAATGGCTAGTGAGACATACCACTGCCATGTGCATGCACATGGGGATCTAGGCCCCAATGACTTGCGGGGCGTGCTGATGGGGACTGACTGCATATTCGTCAAGCGGCAACGCCACGGCAACATGAATGTCTGCTGAGCATGGAACTGCTTCCGAGGCTGGATGAGTATGGCACACGACGACGACGATGTGGGCACAGGCTGAGCGGCCAAAACAAGTGGGACCGGTGGCACGAGGGGATATGAGACAGTAGTAGGTGTCAGCACTGCACCCTATGTACAGCACTGTACGGATCACACCTCCCGAAACATTGACAGGTGTCCACATTGACAGCCCCATGCCAAGACGGCTGTGTGCTTGCAGTCACACGTCACAGGTGAGAGGTTACATTGCACGTGCCAGGTGGCAGACGTACATAGTGGGAGCTGGCATGTGTGTGCATGTGTCTCCTGTTCAGGATCCACCAGATGGGCGCTGACTCTGTACTGACCATTGGACACAGCATGTTCCGTGGAAGGCTTGTGTGTGGGATGGTGGCACTGGATGTGCCTCCGTTGGGTGGGGGGCCATGCACAGGGCGGGTACGTCGATGAGTGCGCATTGTTGGTCACGGTGGGTGCACCCACTGAGATGTGTTGCCCTGTGTTAAATTCCTATGTCCGCATGATGATGGACTGTAGATGTGGGCAGACTACACATTGGTCGATGTGCTGTCTATATGCATGTGCCCTCACACCAGGCACAGCTGCCCCTGCACATGTGACCCCTGCTGGACTCGCTGCTGGGTCTGTGGAGCTGATGCACCTACTGTGCGTGGGGTGGACAGCTCTCCTCACTTCCCTCATTGCGCATGTCATGACTTTGCCGCAGGTGACATGGATCATGGAGGGCCCACATGTACGCGTGGGTAGGCTACACATGATTGTTCACTGGTCGCCACCCCCAGTCAGTGTTTCGAATGGGAAGGTTGTCGTGCTGGTGGTATATTCGATGTGGCGGATGGGCGGGCCTAGGTGCGGGCCTACATTCCGGACATGGGGGGTAGTTGGATTGGCGACTAGTTGCAGTACACACGGGACACGTCTCTTCCTTTCCACATCTGGGTCATCCCTTGTGCTCACTGACAGTGATACAGTCATCTTCGCTCCAGCCCTCATGTCCTCCCCTCGCTCCCCCAATATGCATGTGCACCTGCGAGGCTAGCGCTTGCACAGGCAGCCCCAAGCTCGCACCAGGGAGGGCAAGGAGTGTATGTGTGGGTCCAGTTGCACGAGTGGGCTGTCTCAGGGTATGATGTGTTGCGGGACGCCGTCCACCTGCGTGGTGCCCCAAATGGAGACCCGGCCTGCATGGACTATGCATCACAGTCTTCGCCTTCCGGATCCGCCACCTGCGACACCCAGTGGCTGTGGCTGCCCTTGCGGCCATGCCGCGTCCGTCTGTGACTGATGGCCCACACATTCACTCTTTGGCCTCTCTGGGGAGGGCTCGGGGGTGGTGGCGCACGCGCTTGCACTTAGTCGCAATGGCATGTGGCGTGGTTGGTATGATGGGCAATGGATGGGATGGTGCGAGCCACCTCCCGTGACGTCAGTGCTGCTCGTGCTGTGGTGCGTCCCCCTACACTTCCATTTGACTTGTGCCATGCTAGACGTTGAGGTTCTATTGCCTGCGTGATATGACCAGGAGGAGCGCGAGGAGACCTCTCACACACATGCTCCACTGCCATCCCGTGCCCTGTATCGCCTGTGCGGATTGACTATGTTGGGGTTACACCTGGTCGACTGGGGCTGTGTGTGCCTTGTCAAGGGGCATGGCGGGCGCACAACAGGATCCAGCTTGTCCACAGAGGGTGGGCTGAGGTGCGCCTGGTACCGCTTTGTACGTGTGCCCGGCTGCTGTGAACACACGTGTTCACTCCCCCCGACAGGTGTCCTCTCACAATGCCCAGGGAAGCGGTGGTGTACTGTTCATGACCCCTCCCAACACGGCGTGCTCCAACTTGGCATGTGCGCATCTACCCGTCGCACCCACCCACCTGAGCACTGTGTCCATACGACTTCACACGACACATGTGTGTCTTCCACAGTAGTGCTACTCATTTGCGTTGACATCCAATACCAGTGGACTACATGGTCATGTCACGACTGCCGTGTACTTCACATACTCTCATCCTCTCTCATTCGTACTTGTGAAATGAGTCAGCGGAGACAGTTTTGGTTTCAAACATTATATTGAGTCTTCTGTCCTCTGTGATGCAGTCTAGTGGACACTACTGGCAGCGGAATACATGTTGAGGATATACTGAGCATGATTGCAAATGGGATAGGGTGTGGGGTTACATGTGATTGGCTGTTGCATGTGGGATGTGGGCTTCAGAGTGACATCTGCTTGGCCAAGGCTGTGCTAATGTACATTTACGTATAGCTGCGGAGCTGCGGACTTTGACACAGACGGTATACATGTAGCCTACCAGACCGCTTGGCATCATGGGCACAGTCCATCTCAGTTCCATGTGACAGGTTTGCTGCGGTTGTTCCTCATGCACGCGTGCATGTGAGATGACATCAGGGCATGGGCTTGCGTGCATGCAGCGGCGTGCCACTTGTTGTTGCAATGTGGTGGTTACTGGACATGTCACAGTCACTGGGGTCGTGTTGTTGTTGTATGCACTTGTCGTCCATGCAAAGGTCCTGGTATGGGATTCCCGGGGCGGGGGTGGGAGGGGTGCAGCACCCACAGACTCCAGGCGACCTATTCATGTCCACTGAGCGGTGTGTGTGTCCATGTGCGCTGGATCCATGTTGTGTCCTGGTTGTTCGTGCAGTTCCGTCCATGTGGGTGCGATACACAGAGCCCATGCCACTGCCTCCCACGATGCATGCGGTGTTCCTGGATGTGATGGGGAACAGTGTGCATGTCCCGGTCATATCCGATGTCATGGCGATGTCGTTGATGGTGTGGTTACAGTTGCCGGTCGTTTGGTATGGCTGTTGTGGTGGTGACTGGCCAGTCCGTGCGGAAGCTAAGCATGGGTGCGGGGTTGGACATCATAGGTCACTCGGGGAACCTGCGTTGTGGTCCGACGAATTGACAGGTTGTCAGGTATGCGATGCCGTCCAGCAGGGCTTCCGTGTCATTGGTGGTGTACATGTTTGCCAGCCAATGTAGCGGATGGTGGCTGTCAAGGTGTTGTTCGTAAGTTGTCCCTTGGAGGACCATGATGGGGCATGCTGGGTGACATTCGATGTAGCTGTTCTCGATGATCCGTCGTGTGGAGGCACAGTGGTCCCATTTCAGTGCGGGTGCGATGTTGGCCACATACGCCATGCCCCCATAGGCAGAGCAGGCCCTGTCGTGTGCGTCCAGAGGGAGGAGTAGTGGTAGCAGGTCCGCCTTCAGACATGCCGGGTTGGAGAGGCATATCTCGACGGGATGCTGGTATGGACACCTCCGACAGTAGAAGACGGGCATGACGCAGCTGAACAATGTGATGCGGTAAGTCAGTCGGTAACTTACGTTCAGCAGGGACAGGAGATCGCATCCCAATGTATGGAACAGGTTGGTTTTGTACAGCTTGAGCTGTTCGGCGTAGTTGGGTAGGTGTGTTGCGGTTGCCATTTCCCAGCGGTGCGTTGTGGTGGCGTGCTTCGGCTGTGTGTGCAGTCTGCAATGTGCACGCTCCGAGGTTGCTGTGAGCTCTGTGTAGTCGTAGGGAGACAGGACTTGTGTTCTGTTTGCTTGTTTGGAGGACACGGGCCCTCTTCCCACATGCTTCTCAGACAGTTCAAGGTCAGTGATGTGTGACTCCTTCCAATTAACTTGCATGTGGCCGACATGGGGGAGTGTTTTCTTCTTTCTTCCCCGTCCGTTGTGTGCTTCTGTGATATGTGCTATCTGCCCTGTGGTCGGTCTCCTCGGCATGCCTGTGTTGGTCTATTCTTGGACAATGGCTGTATTCACCGGCTTCTGTCGTAGGGCTGTGGTTTCGGAGTTGGAATGGAAGGCCATTCAGTGCTGTCTGCTCTCCCTTGTGTGGGCGGCAGGCTGCCTTTCCGCTCTGCGTTGGGCCTTGTGTGTGAATGTTATTCTTGGGCCACCTGTTGTCGGTCCCCGGGCTCTTTGGTGTTCCGTTTTATATGTCTTGTTCATATGTGCAGGGTGGTATGGGTGTTTCAGTGTGGTACTGGCGTTCCTCTTCCCGAAGGGGCCCTGCTTCTCCTAGTTGGTGTTGCCGCCGCTGTGTGCTACGCCATGTTTGTTACACTGGGGTGTGTCCTGCTGTTGCGTGACTTCACTGACATGTGTGCGTCGGTTGTGTGGCGTTGGGTGTTGTCCGTGAATTGGGCGTTGGGGACATGTCTGTGGCAGGCCTGTCACGTGTCATGTGCGTTCGGGGTGGGGCTGATGTGTGTGCTGCTTGGTTGTGTCCCTGTGTCTGTGTGCGACGCATGCATGGCGCTGCGGTTGGCCTCTGCGTTGTGCGCATGTGTGGCGGCGTCATCGGCGCTTTGGGGCCGTGACGGGGTGGTTGGTTCCTAGTCCCAGGTGGTGTGTACACATGTGTTCCGCGATGTTACGATTTGGCCTGTGTGTCATATGTGGATGCAATGGTGGATGTGTAGTGTACACGCGCTGGTGGGGGGTTGTCCGCTTTTCCGCCCTTGCACTGTGTGCGCTGTTTGCGTGCACTTGTTGTGTGTGTGCCTACCTGCGTCTCCGCGGTACGTTGCGTCCTTGGTGGTGCATCAACAGAAGCATGGGGAGGGCCTGCAGTGCTGGATTCATGCTCGGGGAGCCGCTTCTTCGTTGTCCGTGCTCGGCGTCCGTGTTACCGCTTCGGTTTGTCGTACGGTGTCTCTTAGCCGTGGGAGCCGTTTGTTTGCGGCATCGTAATTTATACGCCGGGCGGGACGTGATTTCGTCGGACGGTGTGTGTCAGTTGGGCTGCGCCGCTACGTGTACGGGCGCACTTTGATGGCGGACGGTGTTGCTGGCTTGCCGGCGGTGTTTGGCCTACTTTTCGCATCGTAATTGGACGGGCGTGTGGACTGCTGCGTGCCGGCGGTAACTGGTGCTTTTTGCATCCGCCAGCACGGCGGTGGTGCTTCCGCCCGCCATCGTAATGAGCCCCTAGGATACAATTTATATATTAATAAAATGTATTTAAAATTAGAAATTATTTACAAAAACGAAATTTAGAAAAAAAATATAAAAAATATGTTTTCTTTTAGGAGTGGGATGTTGGGTTAATAGGGGATAAGGGTGGGTAGTGTTTTTAAAATATTATTATAACATTTATATATGAAATAAAAATTTCGAATTTTGGAAATAATTTAAAATATGAAATTTAAATTTAAAATTCGAAAATAATTTTTTGTTTTTAGAGTGGGATATTGTCTTATTAGGGGAGAAGGTTGGGGAGTGTTTTAAAATTAGTTATATGAATTTATATATTTAAATAAAAAAGTTTAAATAGCAAATTTTTAAAAATTAGAAAGTGAAATTATAAAAAGGAAATATATTTTGTTTTTTAGAAGTGTGATGTTGTGTTATTAGGGGATAAGGGTGGGGAGTGTTATTTAAATATTATTCTAAAATTAAATATTAAATTCAAAAGTAAAAATTTGGAATTAATTTGAAGAAATAAAGTTAATTAAAAATTGAAATTATAGGTTTTTTTTAGTACTGGGATGTTGGGTTATTAGGGGAAAATGGTGAGGTTGTTCAAATAGTAAAATATATATATTTAGTGTCCTGAAGTTTCCCTGACTTAATAATTACTGTAGTGGGAATAGTAATTTTATATGTTATGGGGCCAATTTCGATTCGTGCCGGAAATCTCTCCGACCGAGCCGGACCCGGAGAGATTTCCGACCGAATCGGACCCGTGCAGTCCGACCGAACGAGTACGATGCGCACGTATGCCATCGGACTCGAGTCGGTCGGACTCCCATTGAAGTCAATGGGAGCCTGTCGTACAACGCATACGCGGGCTCCCATTGACTCAATGGGTGCGAGGCGGACAAGGGCGCCCCCTACAGCGTGTACGCGGCGAGCGATTCGCGCCGTACACGCACAGGTAGGGGGACCCATGGGTCCCCCTGTGTGCGACTCGCGCGGCTACGCGTACAGGGGGTCCGACACGGACCCCCAAAGTACGGCTCCGACAGCTCTTTCGAGCCGGAGTGCGCGGCTCGGTCGGACTGCTCGCGGCGCGCATTGTACTTACCCGGCCGGGGAACGTCTCCATTGCGCGGTGCGAGTCGTGTCCGTGCGAGTCGGTCGGTGCGGATCGACCCGGGATCGAGTCGGTCGGAGCGGTCGGGACGCCCGGACGAGTCGGTCGGCGAATACGCATCGTACTCGCTCGCCCGGACGCGCGTACGAATCGGTCGGGAAATAGGGCTCCGAATCGGATCCGGTTAAGCCGAATCCGATTCGGAGCCCTACCGGCCGAGATCGGAATCGGCCCCTTAGTGTCCAGCATCTTCCCTGACTTAATACTGACTGGAGTGGGAATAGTAATTTTTATGTGTTTAATGTCCAGCACCTTCCCAGACTTAATACTGACTGCAGTGGGAATAGTTATTTATATATGTTTAATGTCCAGCACCTTCCCAGACTTAATACTGACTGGAGTGGGAATAGTAATTTATATATGTTTAATGTCCAGCACCTTCCCTGACTTAATTTTGACTGGAGTGGGAACAGTAATTTTATATGTTTAGTGTCCAGCATCTTCCCTGACTTAATTTTGACTGGAGTGGGAATAGTAATTTTATATGTTTAGTGTCCAGCATCTTCCCTGACTTAATACTGACTGGAGTGGGAATAGTAATTATTATGTGTTTAATGTCCAGCACCTTCTCAGAACTAATACTGACTGGAGTGGGAATAGTAATTTATATATGTTTAATGTCCAGCATCTTCCCTGACTTAATTTTGACTGGAGTGGGAATAGTAATTTTTATGTGTTTAATGTCCAGCACCTTCCCAGACTTAGGGGCCAATTCCGATTCGGGCCGGAAATCTCCCCGACCGAGCCGGACCCGGAGAGATTTCCGACCGAATCGGACCCTAGCAGCCCGACCGAACGAGTACGATGCGCACGTATGCTATCGGACTCGATTCGGTCGGACTCCCATTGAAGTCAATGGGAGCCAGCCGTACGACGCGTACACGGGCTCCCATTGACTCAATGGGCACGATGCGAACAAGGGCGCCCCCTACAGCGTGTTCGAGTCGATGCGGGTCGCGCCGTACATGCACGTATGGGGGGACCCATGGGTCCCCCCTGTGTGCGACTCGCACGCCTACGCTTCCAGGGGGGTCCGACACGGACCCCCAAAGTGCGGCTCCGACAGCTCCTTGGAGTGGTACTGTGCGAGTCGGTCGGGGTGGTCGAGGTGCGCATCGTACTTACCCGGCTGGGGAACGTCTCCATTGCGCAGTGCGAGTCGTCCCCGTGTGAGTCGGTCGGGTCCTGCGAACGAGTCGGTCGGCGATTTCGCGAGCGCACGCATCGTACTCGCTCGTCCGGATGCGCGTACGAATCGGTCGGAAAATAGGGCTCCGAATCGGATCCGGTTATGCCGAATCCGATTCGGAGCCCTACCGGCCGAGATCGGAATCGGCCCCTCAATACTGACTGGAGTGGGAATAGTAATTTATATATGTTTAATGTCCAGCAACTTCCCTGACTTAATACTGACTGGAGTGGGAATAGTAATTTATATATGTTTAATGTCCAGCACCTTCTCTGACTTAATTTTGACTGGAGTGGGAATAGTAATTTTATTTGTTTAGTGTCCAGCATCTTCCCTGACTTAATACTGACTGGAGTGGGAATAGTAATTGTATGTGTTTAATGTGCAGCACCTTCCCAGACTTAATACTGACTGGAGTGGGAATAGTAATTTATATATGTTTAATGTCCAGCACCTTTCCTGACTTAGGGCCCGATTCTGATGCGGGTTGGAAAAGCTTCCCGACCGAGGGCCTGATTCTGATGCGGTCAGGAAGGCCTCCTAACGGCATTTGCTCCTTCCAAATCGGATCGGAAACGTGTCTTCCCGACCGAGGGCCCAATTCTGATGCGGTTAGGAACAAATGTTCCCATTGAAGTCAATGGGAGTTCAACCAAATCGTATCTGGAAGCATCCGGATGCATCCTACTCCGCCGGTCAGACTTTCCCGATCCGAGTGGGTCGGACACCATTTCCCAACCGATTCGGTCGGGAAGCTTTTCCAACCCGCATCAGAATCGGCCCCATAATTTTGACTGGAGTGGGAATAGTAATTTATATATGTTTAATGTCCAGCACCTTCCCTGACTTAATTTTGACTGGAGTGGGAATAGTAATTTTATATGTTTAGTGTCCAGCATCTTCCCTGACTTAATAGTGACTGGAGTGGGAATAGTAATTATTATGGGGCCGATTCCGATTCGGGTCAGAAATCTCTCTGACCGAGCCGGACCCGGAGAGATTTCCGACCGAATCGGACCCTAGCAGCCCGACCGAACGAGTACGATGCGCACGTATGCCATCGGACTCGAGTCGGTTGGACTCCCATTGAAGTCAATGGGAGCCTGTCGTACAACGCGTACGCGGGCTCCCATTGACTCAATGGGTGCGAGGCGGACAAGGGCGCCCCCTACAGCGTGTACGCGGCGAAGCGATTCGCGCCGTACACACACAGGTAGGGGGGACCCATGGGTCCCCCCTGTGTGCGACTCGTGCGGCTACGCGTACAGGGGGGTCCGACACGGACCCCCAAAGTACGGCTCCAACTGCTCTTTGGAGCCGGAGTGCACGGCTCGGTCGGACTGTTCGCAGCGCGCATCGTACTTACCCGGCCGGGGAACGTCTCCATTGCGCGGTGCGAGTCAAGTCCGAGCGAGTCGGTTGGTGCGGTTCGACCCGGGAACAAGTCGTTCGGAGCGGTCGGGACGCCCGGACGAGTCGGTCGGCGATTTCGCATCGTACTCGCTCGCCCGGACGCGCGTACGAATCGGTCGGGAAATAGGGCTCCGAATCGGATCCGGTTAAGCCGAATCCGATTTGGAGCCCTACCGGCCGAGATCGGAATCGGCCCCTATGTGTTTAATGTCCAGCACCTTCTCAGACCTAATACTGACTGGAGTGGGAATAGTAATTTATATATGTTTAATGTCCAGCATCTTCCCTGACTTAATATTCACTGGAGTGAGAATAGTAATTGTTATATGTTTAGTGTTCAGCACCTTACCTGACTTAATTTTGACTGGAGTGGGAATAGTAATTTTATATGTTTAGTGTCCAGCATCTTCCCTGACTTAATACTGACTGGAGTGGGAATAGTAATTATTATGTGTTTAATGTCCAGCACCTTCTCAGACCTAATACTGACTGGAGTGGGAATAGTAATTTATATATGTTTAATGTGCAGCACCTTCCCTGATTTAATATTTACTGGAGTGAGAATAGTAATTGTTATATGTATTGGGCATGATCTTAGGAAAGCATTCCCACCTAGGGCCTGATTCTGATGCGGTTAGGAAGGCCTCCTAATGGCATTTGCTCCTTCCAAATCGGATCGGGAACGTGTCTTCCCGACCCAGGGCCCAATTATGATGCGGTTAGGAACATATGCTCCCATTGAAGTCAATGGGAGTCCAACCAAATCGTATCTGGAAGCATCCGGATGCATCATACTCTGGGGCCGATTCCGATCTCGGCCGGTAGGGCTCTGAATCGGATTCGGCTTAACCGGATCCGATTCGGAGCCCTATTTCTCGACCGATCCGTACGCGCGTCCAGACGACCGACTCGTTCGGGCGTCCCAACCGCTCCGACCGACTCGTTCCCGGGTCGAACCGCACCGACCGACTCGCTCGGACACGACTCGCACCGCGCAATGGAGACGTTCCCCGGCCGGGTAAGTACGATGCGCGCCGCGAGCAGTCCGACCGACACGCACGTGTCGGACCCCCTGTACGCATAGCCGCACGAGTCACACACAGGGGGACCCATGGGTCCCCCTACCTGTGCGTGTACGGCGCGAGTCGCTCGCCGCGTACCCACTGTAGGGGTGCCCCTGTAGGGGTGCCCCTGTTCGCCTCGCACCCATTGAGGCAATGGGAGCCCGCGTACGCTTTGTACGACCGGCTCCCATTGACTTCAATGGGAGTCCGACCGACTCGAGTACGATAGCATACGGACGCATCGTACTCGTTCGGTTGGGCTGCACGGGTCCGATTCGGTCGGAAATCTCTCCGGGTCCGGCTCGGTCGGGGAGATTTCCGGCCCGAATCGGAATAGGCCCCAGAATTGGGAATAGTAAATTATATATGGTTAATGTTTAGCATTTTTTGTTACTTAATTCTAAGTGTAGTGGGAAGAGTAAATTATATATTGTTTATGTTTACCACCTTCAATGAATATTGTTTAATTGTATTGGGAATAGTGAGTGATATATGTTTATGTACAAATATATTTTAAAAATTATTTATAATTTATCTAAAATTTTTAGATTACATATATGTTTTTTGCTGTGTATTTATTAATGTTATATAAAGAGTTGTAGGAAAATTACAGTATGTGTTTTTATATGTGAAGAAATATAAATGTGTTTTATTATGTGCAGTGATAATGAATTTTTATTGTGTAATTGATGTATAGTTTATAATTTACTAGTAAAAAACCAATCTCATTATTTATAGTAAATTAAAATGGTACATTTATCAAATTAATATATTTAAGAAAATATTCAATAATAAGATATACATATAAAAAAAATTAGACATTGTTTATTTTCAAACAACTTTTATTTTTGTATAAGTAGGTAGAAAGAGAAAAAAAAAATTATTTTATTTATAGTATGGAATATAAATTAATAAAAATACACAAAATATGTCTATTTTTATTTAAGGAACATAAATTATTTTACATACATTTATTAGTTAATTGAATTTTTAAGGAAAAAAACATTTTATGATATAATTGTATTTTATAACAAAAGTATTCTTATTTTGATATACAAACAATATTTTGTTATTATTTTACAAGAGTTGTAACATTGTAATATATTTATACAAATAATATAACCATTTTTGGCATATATAAACACAAAATAAAGCATTGTATGGTTAATTATTATTTAATATTGTAACATTATAATGCTGTAGTGAATATTGTTTATCATTTTCAAATAATTATCACTTTATTACATGTTAATACATTTTTAATTAATATTATTAGTATATAAAATATTAATAATATTAATTATTACATTGTTGTACTGCATGAAATAATTTTTTTGAACAGGTAAGTTTTATTTAACATTTCTATATAATTAATATGTTTTTTATAATTAATATAATTATAAAAAATACATATATAATTATAATAATAATAAATATATGTTTATATTAATTATTATTATAACTTTACAAAGTATAATAAAATATATTATAATTTGTAAATATAGAGAAAAAATTGTATAACATAAGAAAAATATATCTGACATTTATACTTTGATATAATGCATTTTTTAACATTATTCCTTTTTTAAACATTTATTTAAGCAGCCATTTTTAGTTCACAGGGACTATTTTGTAACCGCGTACTGTTATTTTGGGTCATTGAGGACCGGAGAAGCTCGCGGTTGGAAGCTGCGTCGCATCGAGCAAGGTAAGGGAAATTTTAATTATTTTTCTAACTTAATACTTATGTTTTAGTCTAGTTAGGATATATATATTGTATTTATAGTTAGGTCGTTGCGTTTTTGGTGTGCTGTACTTGTTAGTAATATTTTAGTGAGATGTCGTGAGTTAGTGTTTGAGGCGTAGTGTAGACAGACGATAATATGACTAAATATGTGTTGTTTTGTTGATATAAATTAATATTATTGTATTTAATGAATGTATTTTGGTGTATTTGTGTGGGTGGGTATGCTTTCAATCTTTTTGCAGGTTACTTTTAATCGACTTTACGTTGGAGAGACAGATGCGTTTTAAAAAAAAAAGAACTGTGTATTAGTTTGTTAAACTAATATTATTATCACAGTTTCTTTTATTTTTTGGAATTTCCTGGAGCGATTTTTATATTTTTATATCTTTTTCGGGTTTTTGAGGGTTTCCGTTATTTGGATTTCGCAAGGATGGATTTATATAGGACCTGTTGGATTTTTGCATTTTTTGGGGGCTTTTTTAAACTTTAAAATGGATTAACAGACAGATGTAAGGATTATTACTTGTTGGAATACATCTTCTACAGCTACATAAACCGTAAGTCTATTTTTTTTTAAATTAATTGGGTGGGAAATGTTGTTAAAATTAATTGTGATATATAGTATATTTTGATAAATATTATTTATTTGTAAATATATTTTATTTAGTTAAAAAAATATATATCACAAATAAGTAATAATTGTGAAAATATAATATTAATAAATGTGTGTAAAGTGTTTGTTTTGTGAACGAAAAAATGTATAATAGCTGTGGAACTGCAGTTTATAATATGCTTTTGGCTATTAGGGATAGGTAATCTAGGCCTCTTGTTGATGGGTATAGGGTAACCTGACTTTGCAGTAGCTCAAACATTTTTTTAGTTTGTTTAGTTAATTTGGGACATATTTGAGTTACAGATTGTTCCATCCGTAATTCTTGATAGCTTTGTTCTTTTTGTATAGATTGTAGTAGTTTTTGTAGGGTAGGTTCACCTCTGCTTGTTGTTGCTTGGAAGGCATTATGCCATCCTTCAACACTATTATTTGTTTTGGCTTCTTTGTTTAAGGTACTTAGGTACACGTTCCACCAAGGAATTGGAACTTAGGTTGCCTTCTATGCCCTGATCTATGCAGTCTTCCCACCCAGGTGTCCTCAAAGTAGTCTAGTAGTGGGCTTATTTTGTCTTCGTTCCTTTTGTAATAGGGGCTCTCTATTAGAATATTGTAGTGCTCTGCTACATCAGTTACAGGTACATATGCTAGTGCTATTAGCTTTTTAATTTGGTAGGCGAAAGTACTGTCTGTAGCATATTGTACACTTAGGGGCCGATTCCAATCTCGGACGGTAGGGCTCCGAATCGGATTCGGCATAACCGGATCCGATTCGGAGCCCTATTTCCCCACCGATTCGTACGCGCGTCCGGACGAGCGAGTACGATGCGAAATCGCCGACCGACTCGTTCGGGCGTCCCAACCGCTCCGACCGACTCGTTCCCGCGTTGAACCGCACCGACCGACTCGCTCGGACACGACTCGCACCGCGCAATGGAGACGTTCCCCGGCCGGGTAAGTACAATGCGCGCCGCGAGCAGTCCGACCGACACGCGCCGTCCGGCTCGAAAGAGCAGTCGGAGCCGTACTTCGGGGGTCCGTGTCGGAGCCCCCTGTATGCGTTGCCGCGCGAGTCGCACACAGGGGTCCCCCCTACCTGTGCGTGTGCGGCGTGAGTCACTTCGCCGCGTACCCGCTGTAGGGGGCGCCCTTGTTCGCCTCGCACCCATTGATGCAATGGGAGCCCGCGTATGCGTTGTACGACCGGGTCCCAATGACTTCAATGGGAGTCCGACCGACTCGAGTACGATAGCATACGGACGCATCGTACTCGTTCGGTCGGGCTGCACGGGTCCGATTCGGTCGAAAATCTCTCCGGGTCCGGCTCGGTCGGAGAGATTTCCGGCCCAAATCGGAATCGGCCCCATAGGGTTAATTTTTGTAGATGTCTCCAGAGACTCTGGTTAAAATGATAATAGCAACCCTGGATTGCTGTGTGTGGATAATTTTTCAGTATAGCATTTATCATGGCTATTTCAAAATCAATAATTATTTTTGAAGGAAAATAAATATTGCTTTCTTCTTTTATTTTAGTGAGTATATCTATGTAGGTAGTTTGCTGTTTATTTGGTAATAGGGCATAGATGAATGGAATATTTGAATGTTGGTACAATTCATGCACTGTGTACAGCTGGTAAAATGGTTTTGGACAGACTTTGAAAGTTCCATCCATCATCCAGGTGTCACATTGCTGTAATTTAACTAAATTGTTTGCAGTAGCAAACATAATTATTCTTTTATCTGGGCATTTGTTATCAAAAATATAAATGGTACTTTAGTGTGAGTAATGCTTAATTCTGGTGGAATAACTACTTCTGCAAACGGTTTAGGGGCAGGTATGGTACTTGTAGTTGCTTTTTTGTCTGGCAATAGCTCTTTTTAAAGAAGCTATGGACGGTAATTGTTCTGATGCATGTTGAGGTACTTTTAATAGTTGCTCTTTTAGTATTTGGGTAGTTGGTTTATCAGTACTGTGCTTGCTTCTTTTATACTTTCAAGAGCATCTCTAACCTCAATCTCTGTTATGTTTGGGGGGTGATTATGTTCTTTTACAGAAAGAACAGTAGTTTCAAGCGTAGTAGCTCTTCCATAACATTTGTTAGAGTAGTATTTGCTACACTTCCAAAACACTTTAAGGCCAGTTTGTTTCTCCTGTGTATAGACATACCCCATATAACATAATAACATTTTATTTTTTTGTGACATTACAAATTCTGCACCTTCAGTCATGTTGTTTTGTTTTATGCTAGGGAAAATTAAAAAACAAAATTTTTAATATAATAAATACCACATATTTATTAAATACAGTTACATTTCAGTGAATATACTTACAATGTTTAGTTTTATGTAAATAAAATTGTCCAGGAAATGATTTCAAGCTTTATTTTCTATTTTTTTGATGTAATTTCTGTTGGGAAGAGAAAACAAACATTTTAATAATTTGATTATATTGTTTGTACATGATAGGGATTTTAGGGGAAAAGGGTTATTTGGGTGGGTATTTAAGGGTGTTTAATAATTGAAAATTATATACTTACTTTTTAATTGTATTTAGTTGGTTAGTAGTTGTAGAATTATTTTGGATGCTTTTGCTGTTGGCTGCAGAGGAGATAGATAAAAAGAAAATATATATTAGTGAATAACGTTTGAAAAATAATTTTAGGTAGCTTTGGCAAAAATATAATATACTTACATTTATTGTTCTTTTATTGGTGAGAATTTTGAAAATATTTTTCTGGCTTTGTAAGATATCTGTAGAGCTGATATAAATGTAAGGAATAAAAGAATAGTAAATTAGGTCTCAGAAATAATTATTGTTGAAGGGTAGTAGTATTGTTATATTTTAAATACAGTTTTACTTACTTAGTGCAGTTTTAAAGATTTCTTCAGTAATGAAAGTTTTATTTTAGGAAACAGTTGGGCAGAGTTTCACCTTCTTCTTTATTGTAGGTTAGAAGTGTAAAAGAGATGTAAACATTTAGGGGCCGATTCCGATTCGGGCCGGAAAACGTACCGACCGACTCGGAGCCGGAATTAATTCCGACCGACACGTACCGGTGCAGCCCGACCCGCAAAGTACGATGAAAAGCGTGCAAAATCCGACCGACTCGTACGGAACACAAGCCGAACGACCGAACCGCGCGGAAAACAGCTATCCGGCCGGAAAAGCACGCGAATCGAACCGACCGACGCGCACCAGGAAGAATCCCGAACGAAACGTACCCGCAAACTCCGACCCACCAAGTACGATGCAACGCGTGGAAAACACGACCGAGTCGCACGGAGCTCAAGCCGTACGACCGACACGCATACAAAACAGCGAGCCGAAGCAACCCAATACACCGCGACTGACGCGTACGCAGCACAGGAAACAGCACAAACACAGCGTGAACGACTCGGAGAAGCTCGCACGAGACAACTGCAGGGTCCGACTCGGTCAGAAGAACGTCTCCTACCTGCACAAAAAGTACAAAGGGAAAAACACAAAAAAAAAGCCAAACAAGCAATTACAAAGCCAATAAATACTGGGGGAACAGGGAACAAAGACACACCCACAACTCCACCCATATAAAGGACACAAATCCCTACCATGATCCTTTGCAAATTCAAATGACCTGCCAGCACAGAACACCAACAGACAGCAACCACACACACACTCACAGCTCATCCATCACACAAGCCACACACCATCAGCACCTCAACAAATAGCACCCTCACATACACCCAGCAAAACACACACTCACACACCCTCACTTGCACACCAACACACACATCACTCACCACCACCACCCATCACCATGCCCCCAAGAAGAATCCAAAGTTCCTAGATAGTGAATTGGAAGTCCTGGTAGGTGAGATCCTCAGGGTAGAGCCACAGCTGTTTGGTACACTGGTCCAACAGACCCCCATGTCGCAGAAAACCAAGATGTGGGCGAGGATCGTTGACAGGGTGAACGCACAATCACCATGTTTGCGCACAAAGGAAGACATCCAGAACAGGTGGTATGATGTGCGCAGGAGGGTCAGGGACCTACTGAAGAAGGATTACATCTTGAGCCAACACACCGGCAGTGGCCCTCCTGCCAAACCACTATGCCTCAGGCCCTGGGAGGAGAAGGTGCGGGCCATCCTACCACCAGTGAGCGTCTATGGACTAGAAGACATCCCAGAGCCTGGTGAGTACACAACCAATATACCCAATATCGTGTGACAATACACACACATCACTGTCAAGGGGATAGTCAAACCATGCACCCTTAGCAAATCCACAGCAACAAAACCAGAATCATCCCAAGATGTGTATGTCAGTCAGATAAACACAATACATGCCATCTCATAGTGATATGTAACTGTGTCATGACATGTACAAACCCTACAACAAATAAAGCTAGGCAGTGGCACAAATCTAACCAACAAACACTGTCAGATATGTAGCCACCACTAAAACACCACCACACAGGGAATCCCACAGAAAGGAAGGAATTCTGTGTATGCTGGTCAAGTCATTGTAGCCAATAGCATCATGGGAGTCGTAGTCACAGATATTGCCCAGCATCACAATACGCCCATCAACACCACTCTGAACCATGCTCACATCACAGGGAGTGGAAAACAACTGACAAGATGGCTGACACTGGCTACTGCTGTGGGGAGCACAAGGCCCTGCTGGGAACTGTGCACCAACCAACAGCAGGACACCACTGTCTGACATCCTGAAAGACAACTTGCACTCCCTGCAATGGAAGCACGTTCCGTGGTGGGATATCTGGCTGGGTGGGAAGGAGGACTGACAGCTATGACCATAGTTACCAGCATCTCTTCCCACACACACCCCTAACCCAAACTACACACAACTCACCTGGGAAAATGCATTGCCTCACACTAAAAATATTTATCCCACAAAGAACCATCACCCTGGGTCATGCTGTGGGAAGCACAGTGACACACATGGGACTTGTAGCCAAACAAACGCCAGGACAACACTGTCAGCCATCCATTCAGCACAGGCACACTACCGCACAGGGAAGCAGAGTCAGAAGGAAGGAAGTATGGGCAAGCTGGGAAGGGGGGTGGAGGCAATAGCATGATGGGAGTGGTAGTCACAGCTCAACATCCCCCCCCACATGGCCCAGCAAGCTCACACTGAAGCATGCACACCTCACAGAGAGTGGAAAGCCCCATCAAAGATGTCTGACACTGCTGCTCTGTTGTGGGGAGCACAAGGCTATGCTGGGAACTGGCCACCAACCAACAGCAGGACACCACTGTCAGCCATCTTGCCATTGCTGTCACACCCACACACAGTGAAGTACACTCAAAAGGAAGGAAGTATGGGCATGCTGGGAAGGGGGTGGAGGCAATAGCATGATGGGAGTGGTAGTCACAGCTCAACATCCCCCACATGGCCCAGCAAGCTCACACTGAAGCATGCACACCTCACAGAGAGTGGAAAGCCCCATCAAAGATGTCTGACACTGCTGCTCTGTTGTGGGGAGCACAAGGCCCTGATGGGAACTGGCCACCAACCAACAGCAGAACACCACTGACTGACATCCTGAGAGTCAACCTGCACCCACTGCAAGGGTGGGATGCTTCATGGTGGGATAACTGGGCTGGAGGGAGAAGGATGTCCGGATGTCAACCAAATACCACCAATGCTGGCTATGCACACACCTCAACATTCACATTGAAATGCTTCATGTTGTCAGGACAATGCGCTACACCAATATCAACAGCTGACTGTGACAACTTAGGACAATGCAATGTACAGGCCCGCATCCAGAGGTACAGTCACAACTGTCAGGTGCTTGAACCATTGATGCCTGTAGAAACATTACATACATTGTGTGTCTCTTCCAAATACAGGTGATGATGGGGACACAGCAGCAGACGCTGAGGAGTCCCTGTCCCAGGCTCCGGGGGACACTGAGCTCACTGGTGTGGAACAGCCTCTGCCCACCTCGGATGACGAAGACCTACCTGGCACCTCCGCAGTGAGTCATCATGCAGCACCAGCAGGACCACCAGCTGCACCCCCTGCACCCACCCCTCCAACAACTGCCAACACACAGACCACCCCTGCCGACACGGACAGACCAAGGACCACCACAACCAACAGCACACGGACCCTGGCCCAACGTGGAGCTACGGACACCAACACCAGCAACAACCCCCAAGGGGGCCCAGGGTCACCTGTGCGTGCCAATGCAGGTCCTTCACGTGTCGCCAGGGGTGGTGGGAGGGGTGGTAGACATAGGTCGCTGCTTGCAGAGGGGTCTGGACTGCATGATGACCCACAACTGGTATGCATAGCTGATGCGTACCAGACTAGCACCGGAGAGTTCAGCCAGGTAGTGGGGATCCTCAGGGACATTCAACAGCAGCAGGCTGCCCATCATGCCCGCTTGGACTTACACATGTCCCGCATGGAGTCCAAGTGGGACACATTGCAAGAACAGACGGCGGTGCATAGGGACATATTACAATGCCTCCGCCAGATGTGCACCAACATGTCAACACCTCCCTTTGTGCCCACAACATCTGGTGCTGCAACAACTGCAACTGCCACAGGGAGGGAGGATGACTCTGGCGGAGAGTCCCCTGCACCGCAGCAGCCTGCACTTGAGGGTCCCCCCCCCAAAGAAGTGGGGTCGTCCGAGGAAGGACAACTGAGAGGCTGATGGCCATGCACAACCCCCAGGAAGCCAACACCTGTTCCGGAAAATCACCTTTGTGCGCAAACTCTTCACCCTGTCAAATGCAACACAACTCTCCCACATGACATGGGGAGCTCAAGTTGGACCAATGTATCAGATGACTGTGGACTTTACTCAAGACATTTCTGCTATCAGGACTTCCAAATCATCTAGGAACTTTGGATTACAATCACAATGTACAGCACCCACCATCCTGTGCACTATACTCACACATGTATGTCAATAACCTCACTAATACACCATACTTGCCTCTGTTGTGATTACAATGTTGTTTCTGAAGTGGAGATGATGATCTGTGAAATGACACTGTGCATGCTAACTGCTACAGCAAGTACAACACCGGCATGTGAGTCATGGCAACGTGACACATATGAGGGAGACACACCACCAGGGCAACACAACACATACACACCAGGGCCATCTGACTCATCGCCTACACTGATGTTGCCAGGAAATACGGTGCAATGCACAGACACAACACCTATTCACAGTCTGTGTTAACTAGCCCACTGGTGCAGGAAGCAAATGTCAGTCAGATGTGTGACCACAGACAACGCACATCACAAAGTGAAGCACAGGTTTATTACACATTTGCAACATGTTGTAACCACTACAGATGCAAGGTAATCCCACCTGGCAGTGGGCACACAGTCAACAAGTGTAGAAGAAAGGAAGTCCATGGGTGTGGCGCAAATCACCTGTAGGGAAACGACAGCTACCACCCTGGAAGTTGATTCACGGTGTCGGGGGATCACAGTTGACCAAACAACTCTGAAAGTACCCTGTGAAGGACAGAAATGTCACACATTCAAAAGCACTGAAGAACAGGACAGAACTGCAATACTCATGCCCAATACATGTCACAAGATACCCACCCAGGACCAAGTTAGCATGTCAACACTGTTGTGGAGTACAGACTACCTGTAAGGACACATTGCTGCACGCATCCAGTCAAGTAGCACATGGACACACTCAAACAGCACCAGAGCACCACCAACACATATCATGCAAACTCACATCATTGACATAACATCCCTGGATACTCACATTCAGCTGAAGAAGTTGGTGATGAGCTGTGTGCGGACATCACCCTCATCATCATCATCACCACTGGCATCGTTGTCCAGCCCAGGATCCTCCATAGATGGCGGATGTTGGTCATCGTCATCCAGGATGAGAGGCAACTCCTTCCGCACTGCCAGGTTGTGTAGCATGCAGCAGACGATGACAATCTTGCACACCTTTGCTGGGGCATATGGGAGGGCCCCTCCTGTCTTATCTAGACAGCGGAAGCGGCTCTTCAGGAGACCAAATGTCCGCTCAATCACTCTCCTGGTCCGACCATGTGCCTCATTATAGCGCATCTGTGCTGGTGTCACAGGGTTCCTGAGGGGCGTCAGCAACCACGGCATGTTGGGGTATCCGGAGTCACCTACATACAGACAATTGCACATTAGCTGAGTTGGAAAAGAGGGTGGAACACTACATTGCAGAACACACACGATGGTACAAAGTCAGTACACACCAACAAGCCAGGCACGCTGGTTCCGCATCTGTGACATCATCCTCGGGATGCGACTACTCCTCAACACGTAGGCATCGTGTGCAGAACCGGGGAAACGGGCACAGACGTGTGTGATGCTCATATCTGCAAGACATGCCACCAGTGCATTGACCGAATGGTAGTGTTTGCGGTTCCTGTATGCCTGCTCTTGGGCCTGTGGTGGTACCAAAGCCACATGTGTCCCATCAATGGAGCCAATGACATGCGGCATCCTCCCCAGGGCATAGAAGTCACTCTTCACGTCAGTGAGTTGTTGAAGTCTAGGGAAATAGATGTACTGGTTCAGGTACCTCAACATAGCCTCCAAAACGTCGCGGAGCACACGGCTGAACATGGTCTGTGACATCCCACCAGCAGACGCCACAGTGTGTTGAAAGGTACCGGTGGCAAAGAAGTGTAGGGCTGCCATCAACTTCACCTTGGGGGTCAGCGCTGTAGGGTATGTCCGGCCAGGTTGCAAATGTGGGGCCAACCGCACCGTCAATTCCTCAATCAGTGGCCTGGTGAAGCGGTACTGTCGGATGCAGTCCCGTTCAACCACCATTGCAAGGTCAGGGAATGGCCGATGGACAGCTGGTGCCCTGCAGTGCATAGGTGAAGAAAGAAAGATTGTCAGTCACCCCACATATGTGGCATAGACCAGACTCAATATCACATGATACATCATTACGAGACACAAGTACATGATGCGTGTGCCGTTCCGTAAGGACATATATGGCACCTACATGGCTAACATCTAACATCACAGTTCAACATGTGTCCTCAACAAGTCCCAGGTTGTGCTATGGGATATCATTTGGCTGTGTCACAGTACCCATGTACTGCTGTCACGTTCCAAACACACACCACAGTGAAATGTGAGGACAGATGTGCCCCAGGCATCACAGCTCATCGACAGGTAGATTCCCAGGAACCCTGTATTGACACATGGACACTGGCATGACATGGTGCATCATGAATACACCACAGCTAAACAACCATGACCCCCACAGGTAGTGGTCCCTGTTGCCTCGGCAGGACAGACATGGACGTCTGTGACACACACACGCACAACATCAAAGTCCATGCACAAACAACGTGGATGTGGAGACTGTCTCCCATTGTGAACAATGAATCAGAGACATCTGAAACACAACATGCACACAGACTGTGGAGGGCCATCACAATTGTGGCAATGGGTCACCCTGGGACGTACATACCGTCCCACATGGGACTCAGGGGGTATGTGACATGACATACACATACACAACCGTGAAATGTGACCATGCCACATGCCCTGAAATGAACAGTTGCACACCACAGTGTTCATGTGCACAACACACCAAGGATTCTGTCCCCATGAACACGTGCACAGCCTGGGAGTGGCTGCCCCCAAGTGCCACCCAAAAACAACATGTTGACCCCCATACACGGAACATGTAATGCAGCCTTACATGCCTTAGGATACAGTGTGGACAGGCTGTGGTGTTGTAGGTGTGCCCCTCACTCCCTGGGAAGTATATGTGGCTGGCATATGTTCACCTGTGACAGGCATGGTGACATATGCCAGTGACTTGTACAGAGACGCGTTGTACAGCAATGGACCGATCGGTGCGCACACAATGGCTATTGCATACGATGTGAGCGGGTACGCGTTGTACAGCAATGGACCGATCGGTGCGCACACATTGGCCATTGCATTCAATGTGAGCGGGTACGCGTTGTATCCCGGGTACGCGTTGTAGAGCAATGGACCGATCGGTGTGCCCGGCCGGCCCATTGCATTCAATGTGGCGAGTGCGCATTGTATCGCGGTGTACGCGTTGAACTGCAATGGACCGATTGGTGTGCCCGGCCGGCCCATTGCATTCAATGTGAGCAGGTACGCGTTGTATCCCGGGTACATGTTGAACTGCAATGGACCGATCGGTGTGCCCGGCCGGCCCATTGCATTCAATGTGAGCGTGTACGCATTGTATCCCGGGTACGCGTTGAACTGCAATGGACCGATCGGTGTGCCCGGCCGGCCCATTGCATTCAATGTGAGCGGGTATGCGTTGTATCACGGGTACGCGTTGAACTGCAATGGACCGATCGGTGTGCCCGGCCGGCCCATTGCATTCAATGTGAGCGGGTACGCATTGTATCCTGGGTACGCGTTGTACAGCAATGGACCGATCGGTGCGCACACATTGGCTGGGGCCTGGCATGGCAACGGACGCGTTTTCGAAGCTCCAACGAGTCTGATGCAGTGAATTCAGTTGGCCAGCCACAACAATGTTGCAAAATCATGGGTGTCATGAAGTTGAAGATTTGAAGGATGCTGTGGGCGTGTATTAGTGCTGCTATACCATGGATTGGTCAGATTTAGAAGATGCAAACGACTTGGACCTATCACTTTGGACACATGGGACAGTATCTGCCTCTGCAGCACACATATAATGCTGGCTGTTCCCCTGAGAGCTCACTTGCCTGCACTACATGCTCCAGGGCGACATCTGCCACCAACACTGCTGCTGTTTATGCATCCTCCTGCTCCTGCAATGGCACGTACTGTGGAGAGAGCCCCAGCCTTCAGCCTTGAGGAGAACCAGGCCCTGCTGGACAGCCTCCTTCCACAGTACAGCAAGCTGTATGGGAAACCAGGGGAGCAGGTGAGTGTGCTGTCCACTGCATCACTAATTGTGCATGTTGTCTGACTAGCAGGACTTTCACTGTGCACACCACTGGCTAGCATGCCCACTGAGTAGTTGTCACACCCCAAAGTGTGTAGTTACATGCACTGAACTGGTACAGTGCAGTAACAGTGCATTCCAACTAGGTTTACTTCCCATGCAATGATACCATGTAGTGACTGCTGGCAAACTGTTCATAGCCATTGTTGCACTGCCTGTGTACATCATATGCCCCTGTAATTGAGACATGTATATCCAACTGTGTGATGCACGTATATGTTGCATGTGTAGTAACGGGCTTTTCACTTTGTCATCCTCACAGGTTGATGCCCACCAGAAGCAGGACATCTGGCTGACCATCGCCCGGAAAGTAAGATCCATGGGGGTCTACAGGCGCAGGATCCGCAACTGCCAAAAGAGGTGGCAGGACCTTCGTGGCTGGACCCGGAGGATCGCAAGGGTCCAGCTGAAGCTGTCGCCTCCTCGCAGGAGGGGCGGACACCGGACCCTGACCCCCACATGCTCCGGATCCTGGCGGTGGTCTTCCCTGACCTGGATGGGCAGCTGAAGGACAGACAGCAGCAAGGAGGGGGTGAGTCCATGACTGCACTGTGCACTTTGTCTGCCATGCTATGTGCCCTCCTCTGGCCTGGTTAAACTTCCACAGTACATCAGCCATGTGGTCCAGGACCCATGTCCCTCATTTGTTACATGCCCACTTCTCCTCTGATACGCATATGTGTGGCCCTTATAGTCAGGAAATTGTATCATTTGGGGACTGTGTCATTGCATTTTGCTTTGCTCAAGGTGGGGGACAGCATTTGTTCCCGTGACTATGTTGTGCGATTCATGGGTGGGTCAATTGCTTACACAATGCCTAAGTTCTGACATGTGATTCTGACATGTGTAACTTTGATATGTGGTCCGCTTGCTGCTCTGACTCACCACATGTCCCTGGGGAATGTGGCACACACCCATGCTGCTGGTGGGAACAATATTTGGGCCTCAGGAGTATGTGTATCCAGTGTGTCACACATGCTTAGCCACCTGCCTACTGTCCAGGACTCATCCCTCTTACAGGTGGAGCTGGACAGTCATGCCTACTCCAGTGCATACAATACACTCTGTACTCCCACTCCCGTGTATCATCTGGCATGTTGTGATCAGTGAAATGTACCCTCAGGTGTCTGCCTCTGTCTCATTGTGCTGTGTCTTTGTTGTCAGGACTACTGGTATGTTCATCGTTTGGGGCTCAGCATGCCATCTGAGATGTGACCATGATAGACGATACTTCTGTGACTTATAGGTGTCTGATCACTTGACTGTGCACACAGGTGTTTGCGACTGTGACTTTCAGGCAGCTGTATTTTCATTCACAGCACACTGTGAGGTGCTCATGTTCAGAGAGTTGTGTTTCTTGTCCCCCATATGTCCAGTTGGTATGACGTGGACAAATAGTAGTACAGATGATGTGGTTTTTGGGGGATGGACATGTGCACTTGTCAGTCACATAACTTGCATTCCCCATGTCCTCGGATTGTGACACAGTGCAGACTGTTGTTGTCTGGCTGCCATGGCCATGTGACTTGAGACAGTAATGTATGACTTTGCACGCATTCCTGTGTCATGGCATTCAACTTCCTGGGACTGATCCTGCAGGGGAGTGACATGTGCAACATGCACCCCATTGTGGCGTTGACTATCCGGACATGGGTGCATCATGGTGTCTGGTGCTGGTATGCATCACATGCATTTCTAATTAGAATCTGGCCATCCCTTTATCCGGACACCTGCACTGACTCAGTGGCAAGAGATGTGATGTGTGCATGTTCACATGCTTCACCGTGTTCCCTGCAATGTCCAACAACTGTGTAGGTGGTGCATGTGTCCACACTGGGGTCTTACCATCAGACAGGCACCAGACAGATGGGTGCAAGGGCAGGAGGGGTGTGAGTCCCATGGTTGACCATCAGACTGACAATTGGCTTCCCGGAATCTGTGTGAGGACTTTAGGCAATGTTCTACTAAGGATGCCAGGGCTTGCTCTGTAATGTGCTGTACTTACTGTGGTGTGTGCGGTCAGTGCAGGTGACTGATGTTTGTCTGTTTCCCTAATTGTTTGCAGATACATCCACGGCCACAGGAGGGGACAGCTCCATGGACCAGGAGGAGCAGAGGAGCCAGACTGGGTCAGCATCGGACGAGTGGTCAGAGGGACCCAGTGGCACGGAGGGCGAGGGGAGCCACACCGAGGAGTCCTCAGCACCATCCACCTCAGCTGGGGACCACAGCAGCTCGGAGGATGACTCCCTTGTGGAGGCGGGTCTCGGCAGCCACCAAAGTCCAGCTAGTCTGTCTGGCCCCGCCACCACCACCACCACCGCCCTCCCATCGGCTCCCATTCCTGAGGACCGTGGAGGCTCCCGTGCTCGGGAGCGTGTCTCCTTCGTGCCAGGCACCGCACCCCTGCCCCTGTGTCCCCTGCTGCCCTGAGTGAGGAGTCTGTGTATTTCCTTCGGCAGCTCCATGTAGGGCAGACAGCAATGCTGAGTGTCCTCCATGCACACACCACTCTGTTGACACAGCTGGTGTCGTTCATGGAGGGCATCTCAATGGGTATGTCTGCCCTACAGAGGAGCAATAGGTCCATGGACTCCTCCCTGACGGCAGCAGTGTCCCTCCTCCAACAGTCCCTCACCCCTCCCACCTCTGCCCCATCCACACTTCCTGCCCCCCTACCTGTCCAAAGCACATGCACACCTGCACAGTCATCCAAACACACAGACACGAGCAGCACAGACACACCCAAGAGTAAGGCAAGACGTGCACACAAGCATCCTCAGGGGACTGATACCACAGACACAGGGGATGGGGAACACACACACACACAGGCATCCACATTCACTCCCCAGTCCTCCAAATCCTCTCCCTCCAAGACCCCTTCCCTTGCCTCGCCTGCTACCCCACCTACACAGCTGGTCTTCCTGTGTGACCTCGGCCTCTTCCCCACCATTCCTGCTGACCCAGCACACCAGGGGAAGAGGAAGTCCACCCACACAGAGAGGAATGCCCCCGGACATCCTCCCCCAGGCGCAGGCAGACACAGGAGCCCATTCGGAAGTCCCCCCGGAGCAGGAAGAGCAAGACCCCACCACCACCACCACGCAGCTCCAGCACCCAGTCTCTCTCCTCCATCCCCCAGGCCACCACTGCACAGGTTCCCCCGCCACACCCTGCCCCAGGTTCCCCCACACACCGATACCGCATCCCCAGACTGCTTAGGCCCTCCCCCTGCCACTTGCTCTTCCACCCCCAACCCAGATGCTCTGCCTGTTAGTGGCACTGTTGTGGGGACCGGGTCCCCCCTCTGTCCTGCCCACCTCATCTGCCCACCCTTCCACTCCCTTGGAGTCATGCACTGCAGTGGAGTCCACAACCACCACGTCTGACTCGGGCACTGCAGTGGGTACCCAGTCCACTACATCAGTCCAGCCCACTGCAGTGGTTGCGGCACCCACACCAACTGACTTGTGTACCACGGTGGTGCCGGCCCCCTGAGTCAGACACCTCCACTGCAGTTGCCGGTGATACTCCTGCACCCACCACCCCTTCACTGCCTCACTCTGCCATCCCCTGATCCTGTCCCTGCGGTGCCTGGCCTGCCCCTTGTATGCCCCTCCAAGGGTGATGTCCCCCAACCGTACCAGTGCAGGCAAGCAATGTGTGACCAGTTGTCACTTCTCACCCCGTTGGTACTGTGATTTTGGACTGGCCATTGGCCTTAGTTTCTTTTGGACTTCCGTTTTACCCTGACATTTGCTGAATAAAGCCTTTTTTGTTTACTTTTGGGTTTTCTTTTGATGTACATGATGTGGATGAGTAGCATCCTGCATTTGCAGTTGTAATAGTGTTCACATCAGGACGATGAAGTGTTGCAGTGATGGACTCCATGTGGTCCATGGGATATGTGTCCTGTTGTATTCTGGATCTATGGCATCCTTTGCTACAGTCTGAGGGTGTAATGTTCAGCATTTGACACAGGGATGTCCTTTTTGCATTTGTAAATGAACATCTTTGTCTTACACTGATGCACATCTTTCAATTTTTTCAATGTTCCGATTTCCCTGACTGCACATCAATGTCGAAGGACTCATCTGTGTATACAGTGCAACTTGCTTGACACGTGTTTGGTGTGTGTGCAGATGACTGACGTGACACCCCCGTACCCAGGCTGATGTGAGCAGAGCCTTCTGTGTGTTGTGGTTGTTGACTCACTGACGGAGTGTTCTGCTGACAAGTTTGGGTCGTGCACAGACAAGGTTTGGCACAGCGGACCTTCCACAGGAGTGGTGTGCCCTCATGGCAGTGTGTAATCTGGTGACATTGCGTGGGCCTGTGTTGTGTAAGCATGTCTGTGCGTGTTCCCTTCCCTTTTCCTACACAGGCTGTGTCCCTAGGGATGTTCCTGTTTGTGATGCTTGCTGAGTTGTTCTGTGTTCATCCAGCATCTTGGACCTGGTTTCTCTGTGATGTGGGTGCAAAGCAAACTAATGTTCATGAGGTTGTCATCCCAGGTTGTCTTTGTTGTCAGTGCTGGGGATGTGGGCAAACGCAGATGGGACACATTCAGGATTCCCCTTGGCACTTGTTGTTTACACGAGTAATGTGATTTACAGTTTGTGTTAGCTTACAGTGATTGTGACACGTTGTGTGTGTGACTGCTGCCACTCCTCAAGGTCAGAGCTGCAATGTTGGTAGTTGTGTACGTGTGTTCTTCGTGTGTCACCTTGGCTTCTTCATTTGTGTGTGACTATGGCCAGGATCCCATTGATTGTGGTGGATTTCACATCATGCCCATGTACAGAATACTGTGCTGTGTGTCAGACATTGACAAGTCTTGTTGACTGGCCATGTGTGATGGGTTTCTGCACCTTGGTTCCCACCACCACCCCTGGTATTGTCATGGGTGCATGTGCAATGTCACCAGTCCATATGAGCTTCACTGCTGCACATTGGTGGAGATCAGGGTGTGTGGTGTTGAGTGTGTGCAAAAGTGAGTTGTTGCACGGCCAGACCCCTACCTCCATATTGGCCTTGGCTGGCAGGCTGTGCTGATTGATTGGAGCTTGTGTAGGTGTGATGGTAGTTAGTTGCTCAGGACACATGGCTGGGGTTCACAGTGTGAACGACATCTAACATTGTCATCACAGTGGGATTATCATGCAGGCTAGTGTCAGCACAATATGGGGTCCCTGGGGGTAGTGCTGTGGTGGGTCTGTCTCTTGCTGTGTTAGTTGCTGTTCCTACAAGCTTGTGTGACATGTGTAATTTGTGCTCCCTCTCATCTAACAATGCCTGATTGCCCACATAGGGGATTTGGATCCATGAGTTACTTTTGTGTGGCACTGTATGTGCATCTGTGTAATTGGTATTCAGGCCTCATCATGTGTTGTGTGGTTGCCTGGGGACACTGGAACCCCCCCCTCACCTGTTGTGTTTGATGTGCAGCGTGGGTCTGCCTGTTGTGCATCTGCACCACTGCATTGGCATATCTTTAGTGTGCTATTGGCTGTATGTTGTTTGGTGGGTTTCACCTGCTGTCCCTGGGACTCCTAGGTCATCAGTCAGCACAATGATCATTGTTTGTGTGTCCCATTGCTGCCATGGTATGTTATTTGTTCACCTCACATCTACAGTCTCCACAGGGTATCTACATTTGTGTGCCCATTGGTGCAAATATGTGGGTCTGCATTATGATGGTCAATTCTGTCATTGTGTCATTGATGGATGTTGACAGTGTCAGCCCCCATGGGTGATGTTTGTCTGCACATGGCCAAAGGTATGTCTTATTTGCACTGCACTGTTTGCCTCACACAATCTATGTTGCTATGGGACACAAGCACTACTTTGCCACTGATGTGTTTGTTGTTCTGTGACCAGGAATCATCCATGCAGTTTGGCAGTTGCAGCTTTTTCAATGTCAACACTTACATTTTGGTCACTGTGATGATGGGGGTTGGACCCCATTGCCACAATGTTCAAAATGTGCTTCAGCTATGGACCCCACACTTACCTTTTGGTCACTGTGATGATGGGGGTTTAGACCCCATTGCCACAATGTTCAAAATGTGCTTCAGCTATGGACCCCACACTTACCTTTTGGTCACTGTGATGATGGGGGTTTAGACCCCATTGCCACAATGTGCAAAATGTGCTTCAGCTATGGACCCCACACTTACCTTTTGGTCACTGTGATGATGGGGGTTTAGACCCCATTGCCACAATGTGCAAAATGTGCTTCAGCTATGGACCCCACACTTACCTTATGGTCACTGTGATGATGGGGGTTGGACCCCATTGCCACAATGTTCAAAATGTGCTTCAGCTATGGACCCCACACTTACCTTTTGGTCACTGTGATGATGGGGGTTGGACCCCATTGCCACAGTGGTCATGGTCTGCTTGCATTGTGGGGGCCACACACATTTATGTGTGACACATGTGATAGGGGGTCACATTGTATGTTCAAAGTCATGTTCAGTGTTGTAGGCATTTGACACAGTCTACACACGCTTGTCATGGTGTTGGGGGATGTCTTTTGTTGCATTCCTTATGTTGGTGTGTGCTTGTTGTGTCATGCATTAGCCATCCTGTGAGTGGGGGTGTTGTTGGTGGTAGGCATCCTGCCCCCATGGGTAGAGGTGGTAGTAGTGGTAGGCATCTGGCACCCCTGAGTAGGGGTGGTAGTGATGGTAGGCATCCAGCCCCCATGGGTAGAGGTGGTAGTAGTGGTAGGCATCCAGCTCCCCATGGGTAGAGGTGGTAGTAGTGGTAGGCATCTGGCACCCATGGGTAGAGGTGGTAGTAGTGGTAGGCATCTGGCACCCCCTGAGTAGGGGTGGTAGTGGTGGTAGGCATCCAGCCCCCATGGGTAGAGGTGGTAGTAGTGGTAGGCATCCAGCCCCCATGGGTAGAGGTGGTAGTAGTGATAGGCATCCAGCCCCCATGGGTAGAGGTGGTAGTAGTGGTAGGCATCCAGCCCCCATGGGTAGAGGTGGTAGTAGTGACAGGCATCCAGCCCCCATGGGTAGAGGTGGTAGTCGTGGTAGGCATCTGGCACCCATGGGTAGAGGTGGTAGTAGTGGTAGGCATCTGGCACCCCCTGAGTAGGGGTGGTAGTTGTGGTAGGCATCCAGCCCCCCATGGGTAGAGGTGGTAGTAGTGGTAGGCATCCAGCCCCCCATGGGTAGAGGTGGTAGTAGTGGTAGGCATCGAGCCCCCCATGGGTAGAGGTGGTAGTAGTGGTAGGCATCTGGCACCCCTGAGTAGGGGTGGTAGTGGTGGTAGGCATCCAGCCCCCATGGGTAGAGGTGGTAGTAGTGACAGGCATCCTGCCCCCCATGGGTAGAGGTGGTAGTAGTGGTAGGCATCTGGCACCCCTGAGTAGGGGTGGTAGTGGTGGTAGGCATCCAGCCCCCATGGGTAGAGGTGGTAGTAGTGGTAGGCATCCAGCCCCCCATGGGTAGAGGTGGTAGTAGTGGTAGGCATCTGGCACCCATGGGTAGAGGTGGTAGTAGTGGTAGGCATCTGGCACCCCTGAGAAGGGGTGGTAGTGGTGGTAGGCATCCAGCCCCCATGGGTAGAGGTGGTAGTAGTGGTAGGCATCCAGCCCCCATGGGTAGAGGTGGTAGTAGTGGTAGGCATCCAGCCCCCATGGGTAGAGGTGGTAGTAGTGGTAGGCATCCAGCCCCCATGGGTAGAGGTGGTAGTAGTGACAGGCATCCAGCCCCCCATGGGTAGAGGTGGTAGTAGTGATAGGCATCCAGCCCCACATGGGTAGAGGTGGTAGTAGTGGTAGGCATCTGGCACCCCCTGAGTAGGGGTGGTAGTAGTGTTAGGCATTCAGCCTCCCATGGGTAGAGGTGGTAGTAGTGGTAGGCATCCAGCCCCCCATGGGTAGAGGTGGTAGTAGTGACAGGCATCCAGCCCCCCATGGGTAGAGGTGGTAGTAGTGGTAGGCATCCAGCCCCCCATGGGTAGAGGTGGTAGTAGTGGTAGGCATCCAGCCCCCCATGGGTAGAGGTGGTAGTAGTGGTAGGCATCTGGCACCCATGGGTAGAGGTGGTAGTAGTGGTAGGCATCTGGCACCCCCTGAGTAGGGGTGGTAGTGGTGGTAGGCATCCAGCCCCCCATGGGTAGAGGTGGTAGTAGTGGTAGGCATCCAGCCCCCCATGGGTAGAGGTGGTAGTAGTGGTAGGCATCCAGCCCCCCATGGGTAGAGGTGGTAGTAGTGGTAGGCATCTGGCACCCATGGGTAGGGGTGGTGGTAGTGGTAGGCATCGAGCCCCCCATGGGTAGAGGTGGTAGTAGTGGTAGGCATCTGGCACTCCCTGAGTAGGGTGGTAGTGGTGGTAGGCATCCAGCCCCCCATGGGTAGAGGTGGTAGTAGTGGTAGGCATCTGGCACCCCCTGAGTAGGGGTGGTAGTGGTGGTAGGCATCCAGCCCCCCATGGGTAGAGGTGGTAGTAGTGACAGGCATCCTGCCCCCCATGGGTAGAGGTGGTAGTAGTGGTAGGCATCTGGCACCCTCTGAGTAGGGGTGGTAGTGGTGGTAGGCATCCAGCCCCCCATGGGTAGAGGTGGTAGTAGTGGTAGGCATCCAGCCCCCATGGGTAGAGGTGGTAGTAGTGGTAGGCATCTGGCACCCATGGGTAGAGGTGGTAGTAGTGGTAGGCATCTGGCACCCCCTGAGTAGGGGTGGTAGTGGTGGTAGGCATCCAGCCCCCCATGGGTAGAGGTGGTAGTTGTGGTAGGCATCCAGCCCCCCATGGGTAGAGGTGGTAGTAGTGGTAGGCATCCAGCCCCCCATGGGTAGAGGTGGTAGTTGTGGTAGGCATCCAGCCCCCCATGGGTAGAGGTGGTAGTAGTGACAGGCATCCAGCCCCCATGGGTAGAGGTGGTAGTAGTGGTAGGCATCTGGCACCCATGGGTAGAGGTGGTAGTAGTGGTAGGCATCTGGCGCCCCTGAGTAGGGGTGGTAGTGGTGGTAGGCATCCAGCCCCCATGGGTAGAGGTGGTAGTAGTGGTAGGCATCCAGCCCCCATGGGTAGAGGTGGTGGTAGTGGTAGGCATCGAGCCCCCCATGGGTAGAGGTGGTAGTAGTGGTAGGCATCTGGCACCCCTTGAGTAGGGGTGGTAGTGGTGGTAGGCATCCAGCCCCCATGGGTAGAGGTGGTAGTAGTGACAGGCATCCTGCCCCCCATGGGTAGAGGTGGTAGTAGTGGTAGGCATCTGGCACCCCCTGAGTAGGGGTGGTAGTGGTGGTAGGCATCCAGCCCCCCATGGGTAGAGGTGGTAGTAGTGGTAGGCATCTGGCACCCATGGGTAGAGGTGGTAGTAGTGGTAGGCATCTGGCACCCCCTGAGTAGGGGTGGTAGTGGTGGTAGGCATCCAGCCCCCCATGGGTAGAGGTGGTAGTAGTGGTAGGCATCCAGCCCCCATGGGTAGAGGTGGTAGTAGTGGTAGGCATCCAGCCCCCATGGGTAGAGGTGGTAGTAGTGGTAGGCATCCAGCCCCCCATGGGTAGAGGTGGTAGTAGTGACAGGCATCCAGCCCCCATGGGTAGAGGTGGTAGTAGTGGTAGGCATCCAGCCCCCATGGGTAGAGGTGGTAGTAGTGGTAGGCATCTGGCACCCCTGAGTAGGGGTGGTAGTAGTGGTGGGCATCCAGCCCCCATGGGTAGAGGTGGTAGTAGTGACAGGCATCCAGCCCCCATGGGTAGAGGTGGTAGTAGTGACAGGCATCCTGCCCCCATGGGTAGAGGTGGTAGTAGTGTTAGGCATCTGGCACCCCTGAGTAGGGGTGGTAGTGGTGGTGGGCATCCAGCCCCCATGGGTAGAGGTGGTAGTAGTGACAGACATGCAGCCCCCCATGGGTAGAGGTGGTAGTAGTGACAGGCATCCTGCCCCCTATGGGTAGAGGTGGTTGTAGTGGTAGGCATCTGGCACCCCCTGAGTAGGGGTGGTAGGGTTGGGGGGAATCCAGCCCCCCATGGGTAGAGGTGGTAGTAGTGACAGGCATCCAGCCCCCCATGGGTAGAGGTGGTAGTAGTGACAGGCATCCTGCCCCCCATGGGTAGAGGTGGTAGGCATCTGGCACCCCCTGAGTAGGGGTGGTAGTGGTGGTGGGCATCCAGGCCCCCATGGGTAGAGGTGGTAGTAGTGACAGGCATCCATCCCCCATGGGTAGAGGTGGTAGTAGTGACAGGCATCCTGCCCCCATGGGTAGAGGTGGTAGTAGTGACAGGCATCCAGCCCCCATGGGTAGAGGTGGTAGTAGTGACAGGCATCCTGCCCCCATGGGTAGAGGTGGTAGTAGTGGTAGGCATCTGGCACCCCTGAGTAGGGGTGGTAGTGGTGGTAGGCATCCAGCCCCCCATGGGTAGAGGTGGTGGTAGTGGTAGGCATTGAGCCCCCATGGGTAGAGGTGGTAGTAGTGGTAGGCATCTGGCACCCCCTGAGTAGGGGTGGTAGTGGTGGTAGGCATCCAGCCCCCATGGGTAGAGGTGGTAGTAGTGACAGGCATCCTGCCCCCCATGGGTAGAGGTGGTAGTAGTGGTAGGCATCTGGCACCCCCTGAGTAGGGGTGGTAGTGGTGGTAGGCATCCAGCCCCCCATGGGCAGAGGTGGTAGTAGTGGTAGGCATCTGGCACCCATGCGTAGAGGTGGTAGTAGTGGTAGGCATCTGGCACCCCCTGAGTAGGGGTGGTAGTGGTGGTAGGCATCCAGCCCCCCATGGGTAGAAGTGGTAGTAGTGGTAGGCATCCAGCCCCCCATGGGTAGAGGTGGTAGTAGTGGTAGGCATCCAGCCTCCCATGGGTAGAGGTGGTAGTAGTGACAGGCATCCAGCCCCCCATGGGTTGAGGTGGTAGTAGTGGTAGGCATCCAGCCCCCCATGGGTAGAGGTGGTAGTAGTGGTAGGCATCTGGCACCCCTGAGTAGGGGTGGTAGTAGTGGTAGGCATCCAGCCCCCATGGGTAGAGGTGGTAGTAGTGACAGGCATCCAGCCCCCCATGGGTAGAGGTGGTAGTAGTGACAGGCATCCTGCCCCCATGGGTAGAGGTGGTAGTAGTGGTAGGCATCTGGCACCCCCTGAGTAGGGGTGGTAGTGGTGGTGGGCATCCAGCCCCCATGGGTAGAGGTGGTAGTAGTGACAGGCATCCAGCCCCCATGGGTAGAGGTGGTAGTAGTAACAGGCATCCTGCCCCCATGGGTAGAGGTAGTAGTAGTGGTAGGCATCTGGCACCCCTGAGTAGGGGTGGTAGTGGTGGTGGGCATCCAGCCCCCCATGGGTAGAGGTGGTAGTAGTGACAGGCATCCAGCCCCCATGTGTAGAGGTGGTAGTAGTGACAGGCATCCTGCCCCCCATGGGTAGAGGTGGTAGTAGTGGTAGGCATCTGGCACCCCTGAGTAGGGGTGGTAGTGGTGGTGGGCATCCAGGCCCCCATGGGTAGAGGTGGTAGTAGTGACAGGCATCCAGCCCCCATGGGTAGAGGTGGTAGTAGTGACAGGCATCCTGCCCCCATGGGTAGAGGTGGTAGTAGTGACAGGCATCCAGCCCCCCATGGGTAGAGGTGGTAGTAGTGACAGGCATCCTGCCCCCATGGGTAGAGGTGGTAGTAGTGGTAGGCATCTGGCACCCCTGAGTAGGGGTGGTAGTGGTGGTGGGCATCCAGCCCCCATGGGTAGAGGTGGTAGTAGTGACAGGCATCCAGCCCCCCATGGGTAGAGGTGGTAGTAGTGACAGGCATCCTGCCCCCCATGGGTAAAGGTGGTAGTAGTGGTAGGCATCTGGCACCCCTGAGTATGGGTGGTAGTGGTGGTGGGCATCCAGCCCCCATGGGTAGAGGTGGTAGTAGTGACAGGGATCCAGCCCCCATGGGTAGAGGTGGTAGTAGTGACAGGCATCCTGCCCCCCATGGGTAGAGGTGGTAGTAGTGACAGGCATCTAGCACCCCTGGGTAGGGGTGGTGTTAGTTGTTGGCATCCAGGCCCCTATGTGTATATGTGGCATTGGTGATGGCCATCCCTCCCCTATGGTGCTGCTGTTGCTGGTGTAAGTAATTTCTGCATCCCTCTGTGTGTGTGTGATATGTCGGGTACGTGTAGTTTGTTTTTGTGGTTGGTGTCTGACTTACCTTCTCCGCCGTACGCGTCCGTGCCTGTTCCGGTAATAGATGTAGAATATTGGTAGGATCGGCACGATGGGATTCATGGTTGGTTCGTCTCGTTCGTCTTTCTCTTTGCTTCGCCTCGTCCTCGTCGCTGGCGTGTTCGTCTCGTAGCCGTGGATCATCTTGTGGCGCGAATCGGAGCTTATGTGCGCCTCTCCCGGATACTTTGACGTGCCGTGCGTAGCGACGGGTTCGGCGCGTACGGAAAGCGCATCGTACTTGTCCGGCCGGACGGGGCTGCATTTTGGCTTCCGTGCGACTCGATTCTGCGTTTCCGGATCCGCATCGGTCGGAGAACTGGACCTGTATTGGGTGAGTACGACTGGGTCGGGATTTGGGCAGTTGTGCGCATCGTACTTGCTCGTTCGGACGTATGTGCGAATCGGTCGGGAAACAGGCATTCGCCTGGCTTTTTTCCCGGCCGAATGGTATTAGGTGCGCCTCCGACCGGGATCGGAATTGACCCCTTGATGTTTATATAGTGTTTATTTAATTGGTTGCTTTATGTTATTGGTGTATTTTAAAATGTGAGTATTTGATTCGTTGAAGTTAATTGTTTTTATTGTTTTGGCTGTTTGTTTCCATATAAGGGAAACGCTAATTAAGAAACTGTTAGTAGAAAGTAATTATTTTTTCGTTTTGCTTTTTTAAAATGTTTTAAACATTGTTTTGAATGTGAAATGATGCAAGCATTATATATTTTACAGATTTTATTTTATTATTGTAATTGTTTGTTTAGAGGAAAAATGTATTTTTATATATTGATGTGTTTGCAAATTATTTTTTTATGTTGTTTAAGTGTTTTATATTGTTTTATAATGTGAATTTATATTTGGTGCTAAGGATATATTTAATTGAGCAGTTTTTCTATAGTCGATATTTTCAAAAAGTCGATAATATTGATGTCTATATTTTGGTATTCGATATTTTTGTTATTTTGTATGTTAATTAAATTTAAACGATATTTAATTTAACGATATTTTGTTTTTCGATATTGTGGTGTACGATGTTTTTATATACGATATTGTGTACTCGATATTTTTGTATTTTTATAAATAAGTATGGGTAGTCGATATTATTGTAATCAATATTATGATGCCGATATTTTGTAAATACGATATTTTTGTTGTCGATATTATGTCAGTGATCCGTTCTAGTGATGTGGGTCTGGTTCTTCTCCCCCAGGCAAGAGGGCAGCAGGTAAGCACAGCAGAGCAGGAGTCCGGAAGGATAGAAGTCCAGCAAAGTGGCCATCCCTGCAGCAGCACAGAGGTCCTTCTTCCTGGCAGAGTATCCACATGTCCAGAAGTGTACTGAAGTGGTGGTGTCTGAGGTCCAGTACTTATACCCAGTTTGGCCATTGAAGTGGGGGAGACTTAAAAGAGATGCCATTGAAGTGCACAGAGTCCCTGCCGTTCCTGCCCTGGCTCCAGACTCACTACAGGGGGCATGCAGCCCTTTGTGTGGGGACAGGACACAGCCTATTCAGATGTAAGTGTGAAGTTGTGTCCAGCTCCTCCCTTCCATTCAGCCAGGATGGCCCATCAGGACACAGATGGCCCATCAAGTCACTCCTAAGCTCCCTGTGTGTGTGGCTGTCCAAAGTAAACACACAAAGCCCAGCTGTCACCTAACCCAGACATGCAATCTAACAGACAGCAGGCACCAACTGGCTAAAGTAAGAAAATGGTAGCAGGCACCAAATGGCTAAAGTAAGAAAATGGCAACTCTTTAAATGTAGCATTTTCAGAATTGCAATTTAAAATCCAACTTCACCATAGGTTGTGATTTTCAATTGTGATTCCAGAGACACCAAACTTGGGGATCCAATCTCTTCCCAATTGAAAAAAAACAGGTAATTCCAAAGCCATCCTATGGGAGGGATAGGCCTTGCAGTAATGAAAAACAAATGTAACAGCTTTTCACTACTAGGGCATGTACATGTCCTATTTTTATATACACTGCACCCTGCCCTTGGGCTGTGCAGGGCCTTCCTTAGTATTGATGTATCTATTAAAAAGGAAGGTTTGAGCCTGGCAAGAAGGTTAACTTGACAGATTGCCATGGCAGTTCAAAACTGCACACACAGGCTATGAAATGGCAGGCCTGAGACATGTTTAAAGGGCTAGTTAAGTGGGTGGCACAATTAGTGCTGCAATTAGTGCTGCAGGCCCACTAGTAGCATTTAATTTACAGGCGCTGGGCACATTTAGTGCATTTTACTAGGGACTTATTAGTAAATTAAAAATTCCAAATGTTCAGAGTTATCGAGGTAGAACAACAAATTAGTGATATCCAATACATAAGAAGCAAGGTGGAAATGATGTCCAAGCAAATCTTTCTTCTTAAACAGCAAACTGAAGAATTAGAAAATCACGATAGTTGCAACAACCTATGCATTTACGGAATTCATGAGGGCTCAGAAGGTTCTGATATGCTCACTTTTCTCAAGTTACACATTCCCCAAAAACATTTTGGCCTTAAAGATACTGTTGAGCTCAATCTTCCTAATCCTAAGCCTTCAACTACATCCTCACCAGGTCGACCAAGAGCAATTATAGTTCTGTTTCTACAGTATTCTGATCTCATGAGGGTACTCTTCGCAGCTAAGGAAAGAAACCAAATGCTCTGGTCAGAACAGAAGGTCTTTTTTTCAGAGGATGTGGCCAGAGTGATGGTTCTTCAATGAAAATAATTATTTCGCTGCGACCTGCGCTTCTGTCCATGAATACTAGATATGGCCTGGTGCATCCTTGCATCCTGAGGGTTACTTACAAAGATTCACAAGAACGTCTGCTAAACATCTCCAAAAAATGTTAACGAAACTTTACACATCGCAGCCTATCGCGGGAAAATAACCCAGTGTTAACGTGGAATTCACAACACGGCGGTACCATGCGATAGTCCCCTGAAAACGCGGCCAATGTCCGTGATACAACAACCGCGACCGTGGTAAAAACACAAACCTCAACGCGAAAAAACATGCGATGGGCCAAAGTGCGATGAGGAAATCAGCGATAAGCAGCGCCAGGCCTGCAACACACACATGGCAGGTGGGAAAAACCACTATAAAAGTAGAAATAACACACAAACACAAAATGACCAACACCCAAGCACCATGGAGGCAGCCGGAGCAGGCGCAGAGGATGAGCGCAACCCCACAAGCACCCCGGACGACCAGCCTGGGACCTCGGAGACAGGGAAGGGCAAGGACAAGAAGAAGAGGAAGACGAAGTTCAGTCCGCAGAAAAACAGGATTCTGGTCACGGAGGTGATGGAACACCATCAACAACTGTTCGTCACCTCCAACGTGTCATTGGGCACCAAAAGGGACATCGTGGACTAGGTGAATGCCGTCGGAGAGCACAAGAGGTCAATGGACGAGGTCAAGAGGCGATGGATTGACATCAAGCGCAAGACCAAGGAGAAACTCGCAGGCAACCAGAAGGCAGCAATGCAGACTGGAGGTGGGAGCCCAGCACCACAGCTGGAGCTGGATGACATGGAGGAGCTAGTGTCGACAGTCATCAGTGTGGAGAGCAGCTCCAGTCCCTAACGGACACCCACGGCCCGCTCCATGGTCTCCAATGAGCCCTGACTGACATCGCTGGAGTCATGACTCGGAGACAAGAACACCTGTCCGCTCAGAGTGGCTCCAGCGATCCCAGCCGTGAGCTGGCACACATGCGGAGGCTCATGGAGGACATGGCGCGGATGGAGGCGGAAAGGATGGCAGCCACCGCTGCACATCAGCGAAATGTAGCTGGGATCTACCATGCCCTGCAGATCCTCATCATGGCATTGCTGCCACAAGGCGTGGCGATGATGAATGCTGCTGCCCCCACACCATCCACATCTCTGCTCCCTGGTGTGTCAGTGCCTCCCCGTGCGGCAGGCGTATCCACTCCGGCACCTGATGTGTCACTGCCACACAGTGCGGCCGACAATCCTCCTCTGGCCCCTGATGTGTCAGTGGCACACAGTGCCGCAGCCGGTACTGCAACACCCACAGGTGGGGCAGAGCACACATCCGAGGACGAGGACGTGGATGGGATTGAGATCAGAAGGAGACACTAGCATTCATTTCCGCCACCTGGCCTGTTGCTGCTTGGTGTCGCACATGGCCCCATGACCTTCCACTGACCCTTGATACACTCCGCTGCACTCACCTTGGACCGCGACATGGACTGCCATATCCTGTTTGATGACCAATGACACGGCGACCAGACTGCGGACTGTACCCTTCCTCTTCCGCAGTACTTGTCATCCCCGGATGGACTCTGGCTGGCCCTCCACGGTCCCATATTGTGTAGTGGGGTTGGCATGGCCCTGTACCACTCCAGCTGCAAAACTCCACTGGATGTGCAATAAACATCCAGAAACGTACTGCTGCGTCATGGCTTTCATCATTCATGTATGAATGTGTGGATGAATGTAGGGACAGTGATTTCCCTTACGTCAATGATGCTCGTCTAGTGGGATGCCAGTCACAGTGTGCTACATTGCCTATTGTGTTCCGGTTGCCGTGGACACTACAACAGGGACACACGCATTAGTCACTTCCTTGTCCAGACATGGACTGAACCACGCCTAGAGCCCCCGAGTCATTGTTGCAAGCCCTGCGCTGGTCTGGCGTACGTCAGGCCAGACCACTCCGCTTACGCTCCGAGGGGGGGGCCCACATAGCTACATGTCTCAGGCGTACACACTGGTGGTATGCAGGTCACTGGTCTAGTTGTCAGCATGTCACGGCCACTCCCTGAGGGCAGGTCTGCACACACACCACACCCATCCGGCACAGGCGTCACAGGCCATGTGACCCTGCCAATATAAGGGGCCGACAACGTCACATTCCCCACTGCCGGTAGTGACTGGATGACGGATGCTCCATGGTTCTCAATCATAAAGGGCCCATGAGTTGTGGCGCACAGGGTTGGTCGCACCCGAGGCCTTGCGCCCGTCACGGGCCTACCACCACGTGGCGCTGACTGGGGTTGCACAGGGTTAGTGGCACCCGAAGCCTTGCGCCCGTCGCGGGCCTACCACCACGTGGCGCTGACTGGGGTTGCACAGGGTTAGTGGCACCGAAATAGCTGAGCGGGTGTGCAGTCTGCGATGATGACGTGTGCACTGATGTGGTCTCTGCCATTGATGCCTCAGGACTCAGCGTCATGTGTGTGACCTGCTGGGCCACGGGGCGGGTCCGCATGATGTGGACCATGCCATGGTGGCGGGACCGGGGCCTGGAGCTTGCACGGGCACTTGGTGTGCCCACTGGTGGACACACCGTTGGCGGCAGGTGAGCGGTGGGGCCGGGGTGCGCAAGTGCGGACAGCCAGCGCTGGCCGGTGGGAGGGGGTAGGGTGCGGCTACATGCGTGCGCAGGGATGGACAGCCGTTGTTGCCGTGTGCTGTGTGATGGACTCTGCCATGATTGACTCTGGCCTCGATTACAGATTGCAGACCTAATAATAATAAAGTTTATTTTGCTTGATTAATTAAAATCTTTGCAAATACATAACAAAAAGATTCCCCTTGTACACAAATAAATACAATTAAAAGCAATTAAAAGCCACATAATGTAAAAAAGGTCATCAATTGCATATTCCTGGTTTATGGTGTTAGCTATTTTAAAAGAGATTCTCATAGACTCTTACGTCTCATAAAATACTGGCTAGCAGTGACGACCACAACTTCTCAGATCGGATGGCTCAGCTTAACCAGGTCCATTGTCCAAGTTAGAGATTGGGTGAATAAAATGCAAGTAGGACTAAAACAGGATAGACACTTAGAAGTTTTTTAGGGTGTTCCTGGTAACGACAGAGTTTTAAGTTTCTTAGTTACCATCTCAACATTTTTTGTTAGCCGACAGTTAAGCTGGACGTCAGTGGGATTGAAGCAAAGCTTCACTGCCTGCCTACAGGTCCGGATGCCGTAATACCTAAAAAAGGGACGTAACAAGATGCATCTTATGTCCTTTAAGTTGGAACAGTTGCAGATAACATGAGTAATATCTTCCTTTCCACTTCCGCATAGACGACAGGTCGGAGTACCACCATCCCTTGGTGGCTTGCAGTGTATCCCGGCACGTGGTTGGAGACACACCGGTGGCAGCAGGTGAACAGTGGGGCCTGGGTGCGCAGGGGCGGCGGTGTCTCTCTCTCTCTCGCTCCCTTCCTTCCCCCTCTCTCTCACTCTCTCTCCTTTCCTTCCTTCTCTCTCTCTCACTCTCTCTCCTTTCCTTCTCTCTCTCTCACTCTCTCTCCTTTCCTTCCCTCTCTCTCACTCTCTCTCTCCCTTCCTTTCCTTCCTTCTCTCTCTTTCTCTCTCTGCCTTTCTTTCATTCTCTGTTTCTCTGTGTCTCGCTCCTGTGCTTTATTTTCCAGGCTGTGACATCGAGATTGTCCCGGACGGACCCGACAGGAGTCTTCCGCATTGGTGTTTTGTGTTGTATTTCAATAAAGTTTTTGGTTGTTACTTCAGTGCTGTGTGACTGTTTCTAGTTCTTCTGGCCACACATGTGTGTTATTTTTTGACAATGTGCGTCATCATGCGCTTTTTGTGGCTCTTGTGTCGTGCACGGTATGTGTATGTCCGGGGGGGGGCTGGGGGTGGTGGGTGTTGTGGCCCTCATGGGTATCCGAGCTGCATGATCATTGTCTACATGGCATCTGTGGGTCTTCAGGTGTGGCTCTTGGCTGGGCTCCCTTTCATGCTGCAGGTAGTCGTCCTGCTTAACACCAGCAAAAGGCAGGTGTTAAATCACTGGTGCTACCCCGGCTTATCGCCTGTTTTTGGTTCGCATCGCAGATCTGGCAGTTCGTTGTGAAAGTGGTGTTGTGGTTTTTTCGTGTGTTTTTGCACGGGAACGCCTACTCTGCATCTCATTACGGTTAGTTGGTGGTGTCCACCGTGGAGATACATTTTGGGGCAGTTATCGCGGGAATACTGGCGATGTCAGCAGTTTGCACCCGCTTGTGAATGGGGTGTTAAATCGATCTCCACTTTTGATGGGTTAAGGTGGAGATAAATCGGCGGTAGGTCCTTGTGAATATGCCCCATTGTCTTTTGAATTTCCTGAGGACCCTAAAAAATTAATTTATCTTCTTAAAGGAGAAGATATGGACTTTGGTAAATCCTGATTTAATGAATAGGATGCTTTGTTCTATTAGCTTATTGTAATAGGTATTACAAGATGTTACTTTGTTTAATTTTCTCCCTCTCATTTTCTTCAACGTCTTATAGTCGAACCCCATCCTCGCTGTCTGTATACTCAATGTTCCCCACCCCTGTCCTGGTGTCTTCACTCCTTTCCCTTCATGTTGGTAAGTGTTCCTGGTTTTCCAAAGGATGTAGTCCTAATATTGCTATAACTTACTTATCCCCTTTGTACACATCCCTGATGCCATGTATGTGTTTCTCTGCTCGTCCTCTTGTCCTTTCCCTGTCTACAATTGCTGACAGTCTGTCTTTTCTGCGTTTCACTACCCCACCATTTGATTGATACTTATCTCTATGATTGACATTCGTTCTTGGTTAAAGCCTTTTTGGCTTTTACCATCTTTCTCTTTTCTATAGGATTTTGCTCTTTCCCTCTTCTCATAAATATCTTTTCTTTTCCATTCCGCACTATAATTTCTTTGTATGTTCTCTTTCATATTCACATACACCATTACTGTCTTTGCTTTTGACTGGTCATTTTTCTGTAAGTTAAATATTGCTCTGTATCATGTTATACATTTCCTGCTACACATTTAGCCACTAATCTCCGTATTGTGTCCTTGATTGTTGAAGGCTTGGGTAACCCCATTAAGAAACAGAAGGTGCTTGCGCATTTGTCAAGATTAAAATGTGAAATTGCTTTACTACAATAATCCCAACTTTCAGACACCAACATTAATTCCCTCAGAAAGAATTGGGTAGGTCAGGCATTGTGTTCCCCAGCCAAACAACATAAGAAAGGAGTTGTTATCTTGTTCCATAAATTGCTTCCCTTGGTTAGAGGGAGGAGAGGGATAAAGACGGTAGGTGGCTCCTTTTACATCTCACAATACACAATACTCCAATATCTATCCTTAATATCTATAGTTCTACGGGCATAGTTGTCCAATTTTGCAAACGAATGTCAAACACCATCATGTCTACTTCAAACGCAAATTTGGTGGTAGGAGGGTACTGCAATCAAATTATGGACCCTGTTCTTAACAGACATTCTTCAGTTAAATACGTTCCCAACAAAATGCAAAAAACATTTAAAAATTCTATTCAATATAGGGGATTTGTTGATGCTTGGAGGACATACAACCCAGATGCTTTGGAATGCACTTTATTTTCTCCTGTTCATAAATCCAATTCAAGGTTTGGCTATATTTTTTTTACATACAATTTACTTTCTACTTTAACCAATGCTGAAATTGGATCTATTCTAATTTCAGATCACACACCGAACAGATTTTCAGTTGGAGTTTTCTTATGCTTTTCTCATATTCTGCTACCGCACTTCCTATTTTTTTTCAATATTTTCTCTCTCATAACGAGGCTCACAGCACTTTCCTAAAAGCTATGCTTTGCTTGAACCTAAAAAAAGGACAGGGAGCTATCATTGTGTACCAATTATAGGCCAATATCCCTCATTAAAATAGATTGCAAGATTTTTGCAAAAATCTTGGCCTTACATATCAATAAATTTATTCCGGGTCTCATTGGTTCAGAACAAACTGGTTTCTTAAAGGGCAGATACATGGCAGATAATTCTAGAGCCTTTTGAGAAAATTTTACATATAGCATCAAAAGGTACTATACCTATGACCACCATCACATTAGATGAGGTAAAGGCCTTTAATCGAGTTAGTTGGGAATTTATGCTACAAGCACTAAAATGGCATGGCTTTGGCTCAAAACTTCTTAAATACATCGGCATTCTTTCTTCCTCTCCCAAAACATCTAACTATATAAATGGCCTCCAGTCTTCCTACTTTCCTTTATTAAGGAGCACAAGACAAGGCTGCCCACTCTTGCCGTTACTTTTTTATACTCTCCCTAGAACCCTTTCTTCAAACTCTTTGTCAGACATCTTCCTTTCAGTGATTTAAACATAAAGATACAGAAATCAAGTTCACTGCCTACGCAGATGATGTTGTTCTTTCTGTATCAAATCTAACATCTTCCATACCTACCTTTGATGAACTACTAGCAATTTTCTAGTCCATCTGGCCACAAACTCAATCTGGATAAATCAGAAGTTCTCCCCCTCAATAAGTATTGCTTAAAAGACATGTTTAAGGACACTGGACTTAAATAGACCTCAAATGGGGTTAAATGTCTAGAGATTAAATACTGTACCTCCATAAACGATACCATACAGATTAATTTGCTGAGTCCCATCAAAGAATACTTAGTATGTCGCTCAAGTGGTCTCCCCTTTATTTGTCATGGTGGGGCAGACGGGATACAATGAATATGATGATGTTACCTGTCATAAACGTTTACTTATCTATGCTGACTGTGAGGATCCCACTGAAGTTTTTCTCCTTTACTGATTACTTGGAAAATTCCTATGGAATGGCTGAAAGGCACGTATTTCCTTAATTTCCTTATGTAAACCTAAAGATCAGGGAGGGGTAAATTTCCCAAATCTACAAAATTACCTCCTTGCCTCATTTGAACGGAAACGATAATGTTCCTCTTACTGTATGGTGTAAACTGGAAGACTCAACAATAGCACCTTTTTCTTTTTATACAATAGATCATTTCCATGCCCCGCTAAGTCCCTTTCTACACCCACCATCACAAATTCAATATTCCTTGCATTCCCCATCCTTACTTGATCATTGCCATCAAAACAGGCATTCCTAGATTCCTCTATCTGGCACAATAAACACATTAAATTGTCAAATCGTACAATCTATTGAAAAGAATGGTGGAAAAACATATCATTCAAGTTAAACAGTTATTACTGGGTACACAATTGCGGTCCCCTTCAGAACATCGACGTAAGTATGGCCTCTCCTCTTCTTTCTTCCTCAAGTTTGGTCCCATAAGGAATGCTATTTTGCAACATATATCAACTCTTACACATCCACATTGTTAGATTTGGGGCTCTCTAGTTGGCAGAGGTAGGTACCTTTGACCAAATAGGGACCCTTGCGTCTAGTCAGGGTAAGGGGTACACTCCTGAAATAACCCCTGCTCACCCCCTTGGTAGCTTGGCACGAGCAGACAGGCTTAGTTCAGAGGCAGTGTGTAAAGCATTTGTGAACACATACAGTAATCCAGTGACAACACTACAAATGGACACCACACAGGTTGTATTATAAAAATAAGTATCTTTTATATAGATTTACCACAAGACCATAAACGACAAAAATAATCCACAATACTGTACTTTAAAGATGCCATTACGGGCCGCTCCACCGTTGGGCCTGATTACTTTAAGAGCCCCGTGTGGCTCCAGCATGGGGGCAAGTTTGTGTAAAACCCCCGTGGGGGTCCTGAGTGCACCGTAGTGTCGGGCCCCTTTGCAGAGGTGTTTACAGTTGCCCCGCTTGCCAGTTGGCAACTGCAACGATTGGGCAGCATTTTTGGTACAGAGTCCCAGAGAGGGACTCCGGCGGCACCATGGTGCCAGTTCTGATTTCTTGATTCTCAGCTGCACCGCACCAGCGCGGGCAGCTGCAACGTTTTGTGCATGTTTCATCCAAGGGCACATTTAGAGCCCAGGCCTGCAGTTGATCTTCCCAGCTGCCCAGCAGGTAGTGGGCAGCTGCGCCGTTTAGGCCATTCTTTCTTTGGGGACATGTCTCTTGAGTTAGGAGTGAGATGCACTCCTTTGCCCCATACATTCACAGCTGCGCAGCACTTAGTGCGAGCTGCAACGTTTAGGTCTGCGCAATGGCGCACCCTTGACTTCTGCTGCATTGCAGCGCGCCCTGACATTTTGGACATAGGGCATTTGAGGCCCTTTGAGAAGGCCAGTTGGCCAGGGGGACTGTGAGGTTAATAGGGCGCCAGGCCCTAATGTGATTATTGCCTCTACTATGGTCTTTATTAGGAGACTATGTGCTAATGTGATGTATGTGGTGCTAGGAAATGTGATTCATGTAGTATGATTTACGCACCCTGTTTGTTGCCTCTAACTGTGGTTTATGTATGAGGTTATTTGCATAATATGGTTTATGCTTGGGAGGTTATCCTCCACTGTGATTTATGCCCCTAATGTGAGTGATACTTAGGAGGTTAGGGTCTAATATGTTAGACTGATGAGGTTGGCGCAGAATGTAATTCGCGCCTAAGGTGATACTGTGCATAATGTGGTTTATGTTACAGGCTGGTGCTGAGTACAGTGGTTACCAGTGATTACTGGTTGTATTCTACATCTACAATTTGTGCTACATTTATTATAAGTTCTACATTTACTAAGTTCGCTTTGTGATGGTTCTGACAGTGGTCCAGTGGGCCCTGCCAGGTGTAAATAATCCCTTGTAAATATGACCTAGTGCCAGGTGGCACGATGTATATTATGTGAGTACTATTCTAATGTGTTATGAGAATACAAAGGCTATTTTTGATATAACCTTGTGTGGAGTTCCTTTTGTGGTGTGCCTGGTATGTTGTTGCTGTGTGCGTGCGCAAACGCTTTACACATGGCCTCCGGGATAAGCTTGACTGCTCGTGCCAAGCTACCAAGGGGGTGAGCAGGGGTTATCTTTGGCGTGTAACTCCCTTGCCCTGACTAGAGTGGTGGTCTCTGCCTGGCTTTGGCGCAAGCCTTAGCCAACCAGAGATCCCATTTCTAACACACATCCATCCACTTTAAATTCACCACCTGATGTGTTCTTCCCTTCCCTAGCTACTAAGGCATCATATATATACCAGCACCAGGCAAACACAACTCACACTCGACCTAAATCAAAAACTGAGTTATTGTGGGAGTCAGACTTACAAGGTTTCTTTTCATTACAAACCTGCAATTTACTCTGTTTATAACCCCAGTTTCTCTTCATAAGTACAATTATAATATTGTTCAGACTTGTTGGGCTTGTAAGACAACACCTGGGGGCATATTACCAAGGGCAGTATCGCCGCTTTAGCGGCACTTTTTGCCGCTAAAGCGTCGATAATTTTAACGCCCTATCAGCAAGCTGTCGCTAACAACCGTTAGCGACAGCTTACTGGCGATAGCAGCCGTTTTTTTTCCCGCTTTGCATGTCAGCGATATTTATCGCTAATGACATGCAAAGTGGGCGTTCCTCCCTAAAACAACATGGGAACAGTCGCAAACACGACTTCCCTCTATTACCAATGCGGGCCCGAACCCGCGAAGCGATAATAAAAGTCGCGCTAAGCGCGATTATCGCTGGTATTTTACGCCTGGTTAAAACCTGACTTAGCCATCTTGACAATGGGAGGTGGATTGTCAGGCTGAGACCACACCTGCCTATTAGCAAGCTGTACATTAGCGCTGTGAAATCATCGCTGGATTTCACACGCTAACGCAGGTTTTCACATCGCCATCGTGCTGGAGTTGGCGGCAGTTTTCAGTGTAGCTATCGCCTGTTAGCGACGTGTTGATAATACGTCGCTAACAAGGCGAATGTAAAAGGCGCCAGGTATGCCCAGACGTGGGTCCTCGGCTCACTGTGCCACTGGAATCAAGCTATCTTGGCTCAAGAGGGGTGAAACCCCGAAACTGGTCCTAGAATGCTTGTTTCCGGTCCAGGGAGGACCTGGCTTGGCAGTTCGGGCTGGACTGTTCCCATGAGGCACAGGGTCAAGACTGATTTGCATATGGCCAGGTCTAAACTGGGGTGGCATGGTGAGAAAAAGAATGATGGATTTAACCCAGATCTCTTGACTGGGGGTGAATGTTTTGATTTGTTCTGCATTCCGTCCATCAATTGTGTGTCTTTTGCTTTCTCGCCCTAAGTGCGCCAGGTATGCCCAGACGTGGGTCCCGTGCTCTCCATGCCACTGGAGTCAAGCTATCCTGGCTGATGAGGGCTGAAAGCCCGAAACTGGTCTTAGGATGCTTGTTTCCAGTCCAGGGAGGACCTGGCCTGGCAGTTCGGGCTGGACTGTTCCCATTGGGCGCAGGGTCAAGACTGATTTGCATATGGCTGGGTCCAAACTGGAATGGCATGGTGAGCAAAAAAACGATGGATTTAGGCCCATATCTCTGTCCTGGGGTGAATGTATGACATTGTTCTGCATTCTGTCCATCAATTGTTCTTTTTGTAAACGTCGATAAGAGTCCTAGGGTAAATCCTGCATCCTGAAGGCGGAGAAGAAGGGGCAATCTCTGCAGTCTGACACTCGTGGCCTCGGGGCGAAACACGTGTCGGCTGTGTCTTGTTTGTAGTGCTTATCTACACTATAGAGAATGAATTACGAATAAAATATAGGAATTTAATAACCCTTGGTCTTGTTATACATACTACCAACCGTATTTCTGGGATTACATCAACCCTGAGATTAGAGTGAATTCCGAAGGCACCAAACCCTTTCACTTTGTAAACATTTGTCTTTTCTGGTGGCCTCTGGGTGAAAACCACTGATTAGGGTGTGCCTATAACAATAATTGGGTCTTGTCAAGCTGTGCGTGAACCCTAGTGGCACCCACCTCTCCCTCATGAACCTCTGCTGCATCTGCAGCTTCTAATTAAATCCAAGAATAAATTATTGTAGTGGTATACAATGGGTCTACTCCGACCGCTATTACTATTTCACCGCTATTTAATGGGAATCCCCTAGCTGCTAAATGGACAATAAGGGCTGGGCGGACATTCCCTGGCACATCTATCTTCTCTAACTCAGTTTATCCTGACTTTTCAGTCTTTGCTCACAAGGTGTCGAACATAATGGCTAACCCTTTGTTCCGCTTAACAAACCTTAAGAAGCTTAACAAACCTCAGTGGAAGTAGGAGGTATCTATCCTAATTTTGTAAGTATCACAAAACACCCCTGTACATCTCTTTTTGACGGTTGGCTAACCAGATTCTTAAGGTTTAAGCCACACTTTGGATGCCATGAGGTTGAATCCCCCAAAACGAGAGGCACACCTGAAAAAAATTTCTTAGCCCCCAAAGGGTATTTGCTTATGGCCCCACCCACCTCCCAAAACAGAAAAACAGACAGGTATATCTTACGCATTTCTTATTGAGTTAGGTGCATCTAAATCAATAGTTCAAGAGTATTATGCATCAGACAACACTATCAGAGATACTCTTATTTGCAGGGTTTCTTTGTAGTTACATAGACCGTTACCCTGATCCCAGTAGATACACACAGCAATTGGTGTTGATAATGACTGGTTATTTATTATGTAAAATCAGCACAACACTTTGGGGCCGATTCCGATCTCGGCCGGTAGTGCTCCGAATCGGATTCGGCTTTACCGGATCCGATTCGGAGCCCTGTTTCCCGACCGAACCGTACGCGGGTCCGGCCGAGCGAGTACGATGCGAAATCGCCGACCGACTCGTCCGGGCGTCCCGACCGCTCCGACCGACTCGCTCCCGGCTCGAACCGCTCCGACCGACTCGCTCGGACTCGACTCGCACCGCGCAATGGAGACGTTTCCCGGCCGGGTAAGTACGATGCGCGCCGCGAGCAGTCCGACCGAGCCGCGCACTCCGGCTCGAAAGAGCTGTCGGAGCCGTACTTTGGGGGTCCGTGTCGGACCCCCTGTACGCGTAGCCGCGCGAGTCGCACACAGGGGGACCCAGGGTCCCCCTACCTGTGCGTGTACGGCGCGAATCGCTTCGCCGCGTACCCGCTGTAGGGGGCGCCCTTCTCCGCCTCGCACCCATTGAGTCAATGGGAGCCCGCGTACGCGTTGTACGACCGGCTCCCATTGACTTCAATGGGAGTCCGACCGACTCGAGTCCGATAACATACGGACGCATCGTACTCGTTCGGTCGGACTGCACGGGTCCGATTCGGTCGGAAATCTCTCCGGGTCCGGCTCGGTCGGAGAAATTTCCGGCCCGAATCGGAATCGACCCCTTTGTGTATCAGAATGATGAAAAATATTATTGTTATCCCAGCAGCCATAATATAAAACAAGATAAATATTAGAAAAATTCAAAGCATCTTATAAGGCACATCCTTACTATCTCTAATAATTAGGCTAACCTCTACCTAACTTTTATATCTATGTTATCATCAGCCTCCTAATTATGGTATTGGCTGAATAATTGGACATTATCTACATCTTTATGTCAGGCTGTGTATTATCCCTGTACACCTCAAACCGCATACTTCAAGCCCGCAGTCAAATATCATCTCTCTGTTCATCGCAATTTAAGCCTAATTTGCATGCCATCAGAAAAACCTATCAAACACAAGGAGATGATGGACGGAGTGCTGAAACTATTCAGACACTCACCCCCAGTCACAGATCTGGGTTGAATCCATCATCGTTCTTTAGCTCACTCCGCCACCTTAGTTCACACACAGCTATATGCAAATCAGCCTTGACCCTGTGCCTCATGGGAACAGTCCAGCCTGAACTGCCAAGCCAGGTCTTCCCTGAACCGGAAACAAGCATCCTGGGACAGGTTTCTGAGTAACACACCTCATCCGCCAAGCTAGCTTGAATCCAGTGGCAAAGTGAGCAAGGGACCCACGTCTGGCATACCCTGCCAACGTAGGGTGAACAAAGCAAACACAAGGAGATGATGGACGGAGTGCTGAAACTTTTCAGACACTCACCCCAGTCACAGATCTGAGTTGAATCCATCATCGTTCTTTAGCTCACTCCGCCACCTCAGTTCAGACCCAGCTATATGCAAATCAGTCTTGACCCTGTGCCTCATGGGAACAGTCCAGCCCGAACTGCCAAGCCAGGTCTTCCCTGAACCAGAAACAAGCATCCTGGGGCAGGTTTCGGGGTAGCACCCCTCATCGGCCAAGCTAGCTTGAATCCAGTGGCAAAGTGAGCAAGGGACCCACGTCTGGGCATACCCTGCCAACGTAGGGTGAACAAAGCAAACACAAGGAGATGATGGACGGAGTGCTGAAATATGTCACATATATTATCACAAGGTGACAGAGTCAACATTTTAATTTAGGAAACAGCAAAATTAGATCCATGGGATAGATAATAACCAAATCATTTAGACATTATTGGTTTGGAAGAAGTGGTGTTAGTTTGCAGTGCTCATTCATGGCCGCACTTGCAGTTTGCTCACTCTATTTAGAGACGGGAAAAACACTGGGTTCCTGACAAGGGGACCTCAGATGGCTTTGCCATTTAAACCTTTAAACCAATGGTCTGTCTACCACAGAGCTATCAGGTCACAGTGACGATCGCTCTACTCTACTTAGGGCATGGCCATTATCACTGGATCTCACAGCAGGCGCCATGCCTATGGTGCTCGCTTGGCAAATTCTTCACCTTTCTGAGCAAACTCTACACTGACAATTGCCCTAAAGGCAGGCAGAATATATAAATACTTTTGGCTGCCGTCCACCAGGGGATCGAGGGGCATGGCCTCTGCTGGCCTTGGCGATAAAGCACCACCTGCCAATGTGTAACAGTATCCCATGAGATAGATTGGATTGGATTGGAGTGTTTTTACTCAGTATTACAGATTGCAATACATCATTATGGAGGAGTTCCAAACAATAGGGGACATTACAAGGACAGTTTTTCCTCTAGTCAAACTCTAAATTATGCACAACCTTGAACAAGATGAATTTCTAAAGAGTGGTAGACTATTCAAAAACAGATTTGATGTAAAAATAAATCCTGAATAATTCTGTGGGCACAATTATGGACATTGTCGGGGTTTCCTCCTGAAAGAGAAACTAGGCAGCCATTTAAATACTTAGGGGCAGATTTACAAGAAAGTGACGCATCTGTACAGATGCGTCACTTTCCCTGCGCCACCCTTAGAAACCCTTGCGCCACCATAGATGCGCTGTATTTACAATACGGCGCACTATGGCGCAAGGATTGACAGATGCGTCAGAAATTCTGATGCATCTGTTGGCGGAAAAGTCACGCATTGCTGGAGTCGTGTCGCAAGCACGACGCAACTCCAGCAATGCGTGTTGAGGCCTATTCCCACTACACTGCGTCACTACTTACGCCTGGGTTTTGACGCAGTGGCGTCCAAAAAGTGGCGCAGTGAAATCTTGTAGATTTCACTGAGTCACTTTTACGAGGCTTTCCTGCGTGGGAACGCCCACCCTGCATACATTATACCTGACGCAGGTATAATGTGACACAGGGCTTTACAACGTGACGCATCTCCCTAGATGCGTCACGTTGTAAATAGGCTGCATTGTTTGCACCGCTGTTGTGTCAAAAAAGTGAAGCAACTGCAGCGCAAAAGTCACGCAAGGGGCTTGTAAATCTGCCTCTTACTTTTCTAACTGGAGATAGGCCTATGACATTTTTAACTTGCCAAAATGGAAACCAGTCATCATTCCTTACACATTCAACGTGAACTTTCTAAATTGAGAAGTCTTTCTATTCCAGAGAAATGTAGTAAAACAATGTATACTTATTTCATTAGCTTTTGGCAGTCAGCCGTGACTGGATTCAGAATAAATGTGTCATCAAAATTGGCTTACTTATGTGAGTCACATATATTTTCATTGATATTTTAACCAAATCTAATTTACTTCTTGCATCACAGTACAGAAAGTATGTGAGAATCAGTCGCTTAAACTTGGAGGAAGCTATGAAAACTTTCCTGAACCTGGGTGAATCTGTCCCCAATAAAAACTAATCAATATTAACAAACTGTAAGTCCTACTTGAGCTTTTATTAATTAAAAATGTGTGGTTATTTATACCCTGGTGGACAACCTGCTAGTCTGCCAGGCGTGCAGAGGCTATGGCCCTTAGCAGCACTTCAGGTTTTCTTTGCAGAAGCCATGTTTAATGCACCCACCATGCAAATATTTTTGTTCACAGAAAACGGGGGTTTCTTTTCTCTAAACAAACAAGAAAAGGTTCTTACTTACAAGGAGTTTTCTCCCTGCACATCATTAACATTCTAAATTTTTCCTGTTCATGGGTATATAAAAAATCAGTGAAGGCTGACAAGGTTATTTTGTGGTTTTGGCATCATGACCAGAGTAGAGGATTGCACAGATTTTCCACAAGACTCCTAGGGGTATATTCACAAGAACGTGTGATAACTACCGCAAGAGTAGCGTAACGCAACTTCCAATAACGCAGCCTATCACGGGAAAATAACCCCGTGTCAACGTGGGATTCACAAAAAGGCGGTAGCATGCGATAGTCACCAGATAACGCGTCAAATGCCAGCGTGTAAATCAACACCACGCCCAAAAAATGCAAAACGCGAGAAATCATGCGATGAGGCCAATCACGGTACAAAAAGCTGCGAAAAGCAGCCTCAGGCCTGCAACTCCCACGCGTCTGGCGGGCTATTGCACCATAAAAACCACAGGCACAACACACCAGAAACAAGCCAAAGCACGTAGCAACATCCATGCACCCTGACCAAGCGCAGAGGTCAACGCGAACCCCACAACCCCCACAGACCACCAGCAAGGAACAAGTGGGTCGGGGAAGGCCAAGGAGAAAATGGAGAGGAAGACGGGGTGCAGACCGCAGGAAAACAAGACCAAGGCCATGGAGGCGACAGAACACTACCAGCAAATGACCCACAAGCAGACCGCCTGGAATGCAGTCGCAGAGCCCAGGAGGCCAATCCAGGAGGCCAAGAGGCTCCGCCAGGACCTGACAACCTAAACCAGGCACAACCCCACTGCCAACAGGAAGGCAGCAACGGCAACAGGAGGTGATAGTCCAGTGACACAGGAGGAGCAGGAGGAAAGCCAGGCCACAGTCATCAGTGTGGAGAGGGTGCAAGGAGTAGGGAGTACGGACACAGCTCGACAGGACCTGTCACAACAACAACAGGGTGAGGATCCAACAGGGACTGGGGGGACGGGGGGTGATGGGCACAATGCCACACATGCACAATGAGGTGCACAATGAGGTGTAGCACACTGCACATCCACAATTACCCAGGGACATGTCCTCCATCCCCATAGCACACTGCAGCACACACACATAGCAATCACAGCACATACCATGACAATGTGGCACAAAGTGCAACACCCACACTGCAGAACAGGGGACACAACTGGGTCCACCCAGGTGCAGAAAAAGAACAATCACATTGGACAGAGCAGGGAACTGTGAGATGCACATCTACCCCTACAACCCCACATCAGCCATGTAGGCCAAATGTACACTGCCCCAACTCAAATTGCCACCACCGCCCAGTCACAATGTACATTGTCACACAGTCTGCATGTCGACAAGAACAAGGCGCCAACACAATGCCAACATGCACCTCCCCTTCACAATGCAGAGGGACAAACAACACCTCCAGCAGGTCTGAACAGACAACCCATCAGTGATGCCCGAGACGAACACCACACCCCCGACCCCGACACCCAACAACAGCCCATGGACATCCCACACAACCCACCACCAGGACCAGGGCAGACAAGCTACTCAGAGGAGAACCCAGACTCTGCAACAGACCACACAGCAGGAAGCACCCGCAATCACGGCTGCCTCACAACACCTCACCCACCCACACATGGCACCCCAATGCCAGGTGGCCGAACGCCAAAAGGAGGTGGCCCAACAGGTGAGGGTGTTGCCTAACCCATGGAATGCGAAGTAGAACACATACGTGGGTGTCCAATACCCTTCAGGGACCACCTACACCCCACAAAGGAGACCCACACAACCACAGAGACACATGCACATATCATGTTGAACTGGCTACGGGCACATGCGCCCGACCCCTTTATTGGCAGGGCCACATGTACAGTGACGCCTGTGCTGGATGTGTGTGGGGTGAGTATAAGCCAGCCCGCACTGAGTGCTTGGTGCTGGCAACAACCTGAACAGTGGACACCAGTGTAATGGAAACAGAAAACACCAGCATAAGAGTCAATTGCAGAGCAACATGGAGAGATCCGGAGTAAGGACAGAGGCCACCCAATATTCAGTCTGGACGTTCCATGAGTTGCAGTGGCACTAGAGAAGAGCGCGCTCATGTGAAAGAATTGCTAGGATTGTGTCCCTTCCGGTTGACCCTGATGCAGATGCAGTGGGGTGTGGTACACCTGCATCAACTTCATCATCAACGTCCCAGGTTTCCCACACTGCCTGAGGTGACAGTTGCATCCGCAGTCCACAGTGCAATACCCAGTATCAGATCCGGGTGTGTAGCTTGACTACTGCCACCAGTCTGCATTCCTACCTCGGGGCTGCTGCCACCTGCCCTCCCATTGTCTGTGCCTTCTCCCGTCCGCACACTTGACACATCCTCCTCCTCATGGTCCCAGGTCTTCCCCACTGCATGAGGTGACATTGCTGCGCAACCTCACAACAGCACAAAACTCAATCAGGAATGGACAATGGCTTGCGATGCACTGAGTCACTGGCACCTGGAGTGCTGAGCAGGGCAGCAGGCCGATGATGGCATCCACGACAGGTCTGGGCGACTCCATAGGTCTGTCAGGACCACCCTTTCGACTCTGGCAGATGGCGGTTGGAGGTGGTTCTTGCTGTGGTGGCGTGTGCCTCCTGCGGTGATGCGACGTCCGGGTCGGTCAAGACTCGATGCCATGTGTGGGCCCTTGTGGCCCGCAGTTGGGGCCAGAGGAGGCGGACAGCGCAGGGCCACAGACACATGGCGTTGATGACCCCAAGACCATCGCTACAGAGGCCATTCAATGTCTCAGAAGAAGGGGTCCCAGGCCTGACCAGCACAGAGTTAGTGGCCCCGGATGCACTGCGGCCGGCACAGGCACCCAGCCACGGGACGGTGACTTGCGGTGCAGTCAGATGGGCCATGCGACCTGAGCGGGTCCCCATCAATGTCCGAGGTGTATGTTGCGGAGGGTTGCGGGGGACAGTGGAAGGTGTCCTCCAGGGCATGATGCGGAAGGTCTGATGTTATCCGGAAGCAGCAAATTGAGGAGTGGAAAGCGCAAGCCTCGTTGTCACCAACAATTCAGGATCAGCTACATGAGGATGAAAACTAGCCCCTATTCCATAGACTCAAACGCCCCCAATGTACGACCAGTGAGTGTCCATGAATGTCGGGGAACAAACTCAGTGGCACAGGTGGTGTGAGGGCATGCAGTCTGCGATGATGCCGGTACACAGATGTGAACTCCGACATTGCCAAATCAAGGCTCTGTGACCTACTGGACCGCAGTGTAGGCCGGAGGCAGCGGTCAGCATGGGCCCACAGCCACCTGTCGTTGGCTCGCGAGGCACAGAGTTAGTGACACAGTGGCAGTTGTCGGTAGTGTTCAATCACCTCCGTGACGATGATCCTGTTCCCTCCGGCCTGCAACGCGTCATCCTCTTACGCCCCTCCGTGCGTGCGAAGACATGTATTCAGCCTTTTGAATTACCGATGTTCAGTTCCAATTCTGGGATCCTACTCGAGCGCAGCGTAGGCCGAGGGCAGTGGTCCGTATAGGCCCACAGACACGTGTCCGTGCTTGTGATTCATTCGTTTGCTTCACTGATAGCAGGGAGTTTGGTGATATCACCCCTGCAGTAGACATCCGGTCACTGCCATGGTGTAATCAAGACTCAGTTCCAAATGTGTGACCTACCTGATTGTGGTGTAGGCCTGAGGCAGCGGTCAGCATGGCCCATTCACCGAGTGTCGCCGGCATAGGTTGGATGGCCCCACCGGCCTGCGTAGCTCAGGTTCAGTGGCACCACGTGTAGCCGGCCGGCGTTGAACAGGGTTAGTGGCACCACGTGTAGCCGGCTGGTGTTGTATAGGGTTAGTGACACCATGTGTAGCCGGCTGGCGTTGAACAGGGTTAGTGTCACCACGTGTAGCCGGCTGGCGTTGAACAGGGTTAGTGGCACCACGTGTAGCAAGAAGCCCATATGGAACTATGCCTCACTGATCGGGGGCGCCTGGTGCTGTGGCCGCTGGCCCGGATTTGGGGTCACTGCCATTCAGGACTCAGGACACAGTTTCACATGTGGGACCTGCTGGTCCGAGGAGTGGGCCATAGGCGGCAGTGCAGTACGTCAACTAGAAAGGCCTGGTGGTCTGAGCTGACTGCCAAGTTCGCGGGACTCAGGCTTGGAGCTTGCGCCGGAATGTGGTGGGCCCTCCTTGACACACGCCGGTGTCGGAAAGTGATCAGTGTGGCCTGGCTGCGCAGCGGCGGGCCTGACGTGTTCGTGGTCCAGCGTGCCGGGGTCCGGCAGGTGCACTGCATCGCAGGCAACTCGGCTCACGTGGACGGCATCAGCCTCGTGGCGGGGTGGGAGGTGCCGCCCTGGCAGAGACGTTGGTCTTTCCGGAAGGGGACCATGCCCAGGCATACGTGGTTTTTGTTCACACCCCTACGCTGGTGTGGCGTACGCCGGGCCATCCCACTCCGCTGACGCTTAGGGGGGGGGCGTAACAGGCAACATTTTCGCGAGGTCCCCCACTGGCTGTGGTGACATGGTGGCGTCCATTGTCCACTACACTCCATACGCAAGCGGTGTATGTCGCCATAGAAATGGGTGTGTTCTGCATACTGCGAGGTGTCCAGCACATCTCCGGCACTGTTGGCATTGTGTACTTTCCCTATCATGGTTCTACTGCATCCTTCACACATGCCTGGTTGCCACCTCTCCCCACATTCGGCTATTATGTGGCTGAGGTACCATGCCATTGCTGGCTCATGTTCAGGGCTTGCCCATGTGGACATTGTAAGTTGTTCTGTCGTGTCTGGTGGGTGGGCATATTGTTGTGCCTGTTGTATGTGATTTTGTGACGTGTGCATTGCCAGAGTTGTGAGTTGCAGAGTTGTGGTGTTGAGATGTGTTGGATGTTCATTTGTATATTGCCAAGGGGCTGTACATTTCCCTTGTTGCCATCCTGGGAACGCTGGTTGATGATGGACTGTCGGAGGATGAAGGTATCATGCACACTGGCTGTGTATTTGGAGGAGACATTGTTGGGTGTTCCACGGTGTTCTGTTGTTGCCTGCACATTGGTGTGAGACGTGTGCTTCCTGTTGTGGTGACTGTGTGCTGTGTCACCAGGGGGCACAGGTAGTACATGTGTGCTGTGTGTTGCCCCCAACACGTGCATGCATCCTGCTATGGCGTATGGTCCTTGCGTGGTCTCCAGAGGATCCTGCGCCTTGTGTTGTACGTATGGGGACTGGGGTACCAGGGTGATGCTGATGTCCAGGACAGGTGTGGGGGACTTGTATGTGGCTGGCTGTGAGACTTCTCCGACTCTGGCGGGTGTTGGATGGGGGGTCCCAGGGGCCAACAGGTGCAGCCATGCCATCAGCTTTGTGTGGGGTGGGATGTTGGTTGTCCGCTGTGTTGTTGCCGTAGGCCTGTTAGGCGATAATGGTCAGGATGCGTAGGTTGGTTGTCCCTTTCAGCCTGTAGTGGAAGGCGGCATTGTCAGATGTTGGGTCTGTGTGGCTGGTACGTTTCCTGGGGTTCCGCTGTCTTTGTCTGCGCTGCGTCTGTGGTGGTCCGGGGGGTTGTTCCGGGTGTGGGATGGGGTCCTGGGGGTGGCGTCGGTGGGTGTTGTGGCCCTCTTGGGTGTCCGGGCCGCATGATGGGTGGCTCCATGGCATCTGTTGCCCTTCGGATGTGGCCCTGGGCTGTGCTCCCTTTGTGGTGCTGGCTGCCGTCTGACTTTACACCAGGTCAGAGCAGGTGTAGATTTCCTGGTGCTAACGCGCCTTATCGCCTGTTTTGTGTTTTTATCGCGGATGTGGCTGGTCGTTGTGAATGTTGAGGTGTGCTGTTGTCTCTGCTTTTGTCACGGGAACGCCTACTCTGCATCTCATTAGCGATATTTGCGAGGGTCCTCTGTGGCGATGTTTTTTGCGGCTGCTATCGCGGGTATACTGGTGCTGTGGGCTGTTAACACCGGCTTGTGAATGGGGGGGTAAATTTATCACGACTTTGGCTGCGATAAAGTGCAGTTAATTCGGCGATGGCTCCTTGTGAATATGCCCCCTAGAGTCCTATTGGCCTCAACTCTGTTTGTACTGCAGAAGGTGGAGATGTAGGCTACAGTGAACCATGGGCAAACAGGGTAAGGGTAGGCGGAGAAAAACACTTCCTGTGAGGTAAAGAATTCTTTAATATCAAAGTAAACACTCAATGGTATTAAAGGTAACCTAAAAGTAGGTACACTTGCCATCATTAATCCTGAAGGCAACTTGGACCACGTATAAGCTGGAGGCATGCTCCAACTGGTAAGGCTGCAAGAATAACTGAAAAGAGTTAAGCAGTTAAACAAGAACCTAAAAGGGGACCTGAAAACACAAAGAAGGCGCACAAGAAGGAAGGGGCCAGATGAGAGAATTAGTCAGCAGTGAAAGAACCTAACAACTATGGATGTTACCAGGCATGATCCAGAAGATCGTGCTGGATTATATTCTGCCACATCCCATTTTAAGCCTGAAGTGAAGAATCATCAACCCAGAAATCAATGACAAGCATCTTGGAATGGGAAGTCAGACATTAAGGAAACAGATGCCATAAAAGGGTGGTGGTCATTCTGAATCAAGCAGAACTTTAACCATGTACAAGGCATAGAGCACAATAGACAAATCCTCTCGATCACGGTCCTGGCGCATCACGACAATCCAACAGAAGCTAGAAATGGGAACCCTTAAGACGCAGTGGTGAAGTGGAGAAGCAGAGTGCAGCTTTCTGTCAAATCTGGAGTTCCCTTGAGCTCCTAGTAAGTCTAACAAACAGACAGAACTCTGAGTCAGGAGCTACTACCATCAATGGACTCAGCTAGGGCTTTGACAACAGTTGCCCAGCAGGTCCCTGACTTCTAAACTGACAAAGAGGACTGCGGGTTTAGTGGAGCAATAGGATTCCAATGTATGAATGTTCCGCCCCTCTGTCAAACCCTGAGTGAGTTCTGTAGTATTCAACAGTTGAGAATCGAAGTATTCATACATAAAATATGTTCACCCCATGTAAACCCTTTCAGGGTCAAAAATGCGTTCCTTAAATATTTTAGAGTGTAGAATGTGCTTAGTGACTTTTGCAAATCTGAAGACATTTGGTCAGATTTGATGTCATTACATTGGTGTCCAGTGGCTCAGAGAATCTGTTTCAGGTTCATAGGCGAGGTTCTCAAAGCAGTCTTTTGGGGTAAATAAAAGTGCATATGCCTCACCCTGCAGTCCATCTTCACCATTTAGTGATGGGGTAAGAACTGGGTTATCACTAGTGGGTTTCTCCTTCCTCTGCCAAGAGAAACAACTGACCCAGCATTCTGTTCCCCACAGGAATGCTCAGCCACCATATTTAGAGTGAAGCAACATTAAATGGATAATCCTGCCTGACAATATCAAGTGAGTGGGAAGGTGATAACAGAAACACAGAGCATTAATTGTTACAAAATTGCAGGTAGATACCACCTGTTCCATGAAGGCCATTGCATTTTTGTAATTTAGAAAAAACTCAGACTTTGGAAATGTGTTTCACATAAACAAAAAAGTAAGTTGAACAAGCACAGAGAGACCTGGCATTCTACATTGAGTTTAGAACATCTCAAGCCTCAGGGGATGCATTGGAGGCATTGTTGCCCCAGCCAGGCCAGTGGGGATATGACACTTCGTTCTTGGTCCTTGTTATGGGGTGGAGACCAGGTTTTTGTCAACTCCACTGCCTGGTGGGTAATCTATCATTGTCAAAGAAAGCCCCTGATTCTTTACTGGCATAATAGTCTTCCTGGTCTGAACCAAAATGCTATTGGTATCAATACATTCAGACACTAAGATATTCTTGCCTTAAAATTTAGGGTATTAATGTCAGGCGAAATACATAAATTGTAGAAATGTGTGAATTTTTACTGTTGCAAACTGCCTTTAATTCTTACAGATGCTCACGAATATTTCTACCTGTCATTCATGAAGCTTTCTGGATCTGGGATTTCCTTTGAAATTTAGGATTTTTGCTTTCCTTTTATATTATTTCTAGGGCTCCCGGTTTTATGGTATATATCTTTTTGTCATTTCCATCTGTATTTATCCATATTTATTTTTTGTCAACTTTATCTGTATTTATCCATATTTATTGTAGGTTTTGTGAAAAAATTAAAGCTGAAACTGATATATATCCACATTTATTTAACCAATAAATATGCAGTCATGCTTGAATGCCTGCCAGGTTTCAGTGATATGAACACCGGCAGAAGATAAATCAATGCACTTATATGAAAATATGCACATTTCAGTATTAGCCTTGTGCATAGCTACTGCTGTTTAAGCCTCTTTACTAAAATTCCTTTCTTTTTAACCTCCTTACCTATCAATCCACACGGTTATTGGCCTGGCAGTCATGGCGAAGTGTATTTAAAATCACTCAAAAGCACCCAATTTCCGTTTTTATCCACATTTAAAAAATAAATACAGACAAGAAAATAAATGGTTTTCTGTCCGTATTTATCTGTAAAAATCAGTAAAAACGGAAAATGGGGTGCCTTAATTATTTCCTAAAAAACAAAGATAGCCACGATTCTTCCTTTTTTGATGTTGTGAGGAAAACAGTTGTAAAGTTAAGTTGTGGAAAATAGAACATCATTTTCAACATGAACTAGCACTTGCAATTAAATATTTCTACCTTGCAGAAAAATAACTATACAATGGTGCCAATGTAGGGAAATCAGGAGGCTTCGCAAACAATGGGCAGCCCAATAACCGACATCTACATGAGACTTTGCTTGTATTATGTATAGGCCCTGATTATGGGTGGCCTGATAAATGAGCCAGGTGTTCCCCACCCATGGAGTTACGGGTGCCAGGATATTGGTAACTGAGGAGGTATGGAAAATCAGTCTTTTTTAATTGGACACTGAGGCCCAGTTTTAGAAAGGTTTTGCATAGGGTTTGCTTTACTTTTTTTAATGCATACACAACGCAAACGTTTTTGGGGGATTTACAAACCATTGCAAATTGGTATTTGCGTTGGTTTGTAAGATAAAGTAACGCAAAGCAGTGCTAAGCGCTGTTTTGCATTACTCTGCGTCAAGTGGGCGTTCCATGAGTGGAACATGGGTGTTCCAATGCAACCATCCATAGGTTGATGCAAAATCCTATTTATTAACAACAATAGACAGGGTTTTGTGCCCAAAATTAAAGCCACTTGACTCAGGCGTTAAAAAAAGAAACGGTTTCCTTTCTCCCTTTTTTTTCCAACTTTGCATGTGTGCTGCACTGTACAGTTCACGTGCAAAGTAGGAAAAAAGTTTTAAATTTAGTCTGAGCATAGTATTTTGCACTGGAAGGGCACCCTTCCAGCACAAAATCTATGCTAGACTCACGCACATCCGTTGCATTACGGCACAATGATGTGAGCGTGGTGCTCGGCAGCAAAATTCTGCACTGCGCTATGGAGAGGGGAGGAGAGGCCATATCTCTGCATATATGTCACTGTCCTCCTCTCTTCTTGTCAAAGGTGCTGCACTGCATTGTGTGACAGATAATTTAGGGCCAGATGTACAAAAAAGTCAGTTTGCGATTTCCTAATTGCAAATTTTTGTGATTCGCAAACAGCTATGTACAACAGTGTCTCAGACACTGTTTGTGATTCCCAATCGGTCGCCAATGTACCTGCCTCATCAATATTCATGAGGCAGTTCTTAATCTGCAATTCATTGAGAATGGCTACAATCACAGGGATGGTAGCCTGCTGGGGTCAGCAGACCACCACGTTTGTGATTGTTTTTTAAATAAAGCAATATTTGTTTTTTGTAATGCAGCCCGTTTTCCTGAAAGAAAAACGGGCTGCATTACAAAAATAAAAATGAAAAGTTTTCTTTTCATTTTTAAGAGCAGGCAGTGGTCGTGGGACCACTGCCTGCTCTTAAAAAATATTTTCACCCACATTCACAAAGGGGAAGGGGTCCTTTGTAGACCCCTTCTCGTTTGCAAATGGGTTACCACCTACGCTGCGGAATCGGTATTATGAATGTTTTGAGACCGCATTCCGGTCGCAAAACATTCATGCATACTAGTGCTATTCGGTATTAGGAAGGGACGCCCTAAACACAACCCTTCCTAATACCAAATTGCAAAAGCAAAATATGATTCGGTAACAAGTTACCGAGTCACATTTTGCCTTTCGTAGATGGCAAAATGCATTTTACTGGTCGCAAACTGCTCACCGGTAAAATGCTTCGTACATTTGGCCCTTAATCTGAGCTCACTAAGAAAACAGGAATTACCATGGGAATCAGTAATTCCAGATCTGATCCAAATGATAATTACTCATTTCCCAAGTATTTGCACATGAAGATTTCAGCTGCCAAATGTGTAGGCGTAATTAAAGTAAACTTCAGTGTTTTTGCCCAACTAATGATTCCAACATGGCCTTAACAGCCCTTACGTGGCCACCAGAGTTGAGTCCACTCGAAATGAGGGCCTTTTATAGTAAAGTCTTTGCACACCCATAATCGTGAGGCAGACATTTCAGACAACCATTTCAATCACAGCAGCAATACCGGAATAAGCTCAGTCTGTTTCTTTGCTAGGAAGCAAACTTGCTGATATGCAGAAAAAAAGCTAAAACCTGCTTTTTCACATCAAAGAACAGCAATATCTGAATGTATATTATTGTAACACAAAGAAGCTTGTGTTTATATGTAGTCGCATATCTTGTAACCTAACCCTAAAACTCAAATCTATTATTTGCAATGCCCCATTTTAAATAAGGCTGCTAAGAAATGTATGATGGGACAAGCTTGCAGAAAACAAAGGGCCATATTAGCAACAAAATGCGATAAATATCGCAGAGCGCGCTTAGCGCAAATTATTTTATCGCCAGCTATCGCTGGAATATATCGCCACTCTAACGCTGTATTAGCAACAATTAGCGCTATGGCGATGATTATTCCAGCGATAGCGGCATAATGCGAGAATATCGCTGGAAAACCAGCGATATTCTCGCATTAACGCTAAGGTGGATTCAGCATTAGAATCCACCTCCTATACTTCAAACAGGTAAGTCATCCTCACTAGCAGGTGTTAAAATCTAGCGATAAACGCGCTTAGCGCAAATTATTTTATCGCTTCGCCTGCCTTGCTAATAGGGGGTAGTGGTGTTAGCGACTGTATTCAGTCGCTTTTAGTAGGGAACGCCTTCCTTGCATTTCATTAGCGATAATTATCGCTGACATGCAAGGCGATGGAAAACGTGGCCTCTAACGCCTGAAAGCTGTCGCTAACGCCTGTTAGCGACAGCTTGCTAATAGGGCGATAAAATTATCGCCGCTTTAGCGGCAAAAAGTGCCGCTAAAGCGGCGATAAAGCCCTTGATAATATGCCCCAAAGTCTTGTGCCTAAGCTGTCAACCTTCACCTTCATGTCTTAAACCATAAACTAGAGACTTATCAGCATCCCACCAGTTCTTACTGCTGAATTAGCAGAGATCTCTGAAACACATTGCAACCAGACTGATGATGAACCTGCCACAATAATTCTTTCAGTTCAAGGTCATCTGCTCATCTGCCACAAATTTATATACATTTTAAGCTCATTAAAAATTATGTGAAAAGTCATTATCATATCCCCTGGTCATAAAAGTCATTTTGCAGAGATGCGACCTGTATTAGCATGCATTACTCTGAAAACGCGGCATTCTTGACACACATTGAAGTTATGACTACGTTTCAAACACTTTTTGTTCAGCTGACATCAAACAATTATAAACGTATTTTCGGAGTCTTCTTGCAGAAGAATAAACACTTTCTTGAGTTCAGAAGAAATCACTTCTCTGCCTGACAGTTAAATTCACAGCAGAGATTTAAAGGTCTCTCATTTTGAAGTCTGTATAGAGAATGGCCTCCTCTCTACTTATTATCGATCAATACAGGATGAGCAGACTTCTTTCGAATAAAAGGTCTCTTCAGCTATCTTTTTCTCTATGTTTTATGACCACAAGAGAACCTTTCCAATGATGAAAGGTAATCTAAAATCAGCAGGGATCAATTCTGGTGCAAGGGAAAACAAAGCAAAAGATGTAATCCCTACACAGAGAAGAAATATCACATATTGTGAAAAGTAATAAGGAATACTTTTTGCTGATGTTGTTTCAATGTGATTCTGGGTATTGTGGCATTCTTAATGTATTACTTTAATAAATAATGACAGATGCCAGGGATATCGACATTTACAGATACCAATAAATATGGTTGGCACTCGAGATCATGGTCACTTGAAAGAATATAGTTAAGGCTTGGAGTGCCAAACCCTCACCTACAGTAGAAGTGCGAAATTGGCCAGTGTAATAACTCAGAGAGTGTGATTTGTCATGGGAAGAGCTGGAAGAAGGTCTTGAAAATATAGAGGCACTTGCATGTATACCTTGACATTGAGTGGTTAGCATCAGATTATCAGGGCGCCATTTCACACTGGGGATTTCTGCATGTCAGCAATCTCCCATAAGCTGCACAGTGTAAATCTCAATACAGGTATCTCTTGCCCTGTTCTGCCAATATCAATGGGTGTGAGCCATTTTACTTCTGCAGGTCAGACCCAGTGACTAGTTCATTAATACCAGCAGCTAGTGGCCTTTCAGGTCCAACACTTCTTTGGGTATCTTTTGAGACCCACCACCCCCTCTGGCATCACTGCTTCCACCTGTATAGATTTGCCCTCCTGCTTAAACCTAGTGATCTACTGACCTCAGGCCACTGTGCCCACTCCTCTTGACACTGAAGCAAGATCAGTCCAACAGAGGTCCACAGGGCCTCCCCCTTCAGAGCCTTTCAGCAAGTCTCCTCTCGACTCTCCACTCAGCTTCATAGAGAGTCAGGGAGATAGTACCACTAGCCTTTGAGAGAGTCCAAAGAATCCAGGAGTACAAATCAGAAGACTCCTGACAGATGTTACAGAGTCACTACAGCTTTCTTAACATCCTCTTGTTCCTGCTCACAGGCTTAAAAAGTGAGGTGGAGCATTTTTTTTTTTTTCTTTTTTTTTGTTAAATCCTCATTCGCCTCAAACCCCAGACAACTAGGAGACTGGTAGGCTGCCGCTGTTACTCAGTTACGAGACGTAGGCCCGCGAGGTGTGAACCCCGCATCTCTGTCACCCGCCTACCAGTGGCAAACAAACCCGCTCCTGTTGCTGACCTCTCGTTGTCAAGGAGAGGGTGGTCATGCTCTCTTCTGATTTCTCGAAACCGGTGACTAATGCTGTGGGTCTTTTTGCAATTGGAGATCGATACTAAGAAGACGCAACACAGCCTGACACAGTCTGAGAGCTTCCCGTGAGGCTTAATCATAGGAACAAGGGATTATATAAATTATATAAATTATCTTATAATGTAAGACAGATTATCATTATTAACGTTATTAACCAGGAGACCAGTTTATCAAGTGATCCCAGATGGCTTTCTTCCTCCTGTTTCCCAGTCTAGCTAAATCGGTTCTAGAGGTTTTATATAGAGAGGTCAGCCAATCTGAATGCGTGGGGAATATGGTCTCAGCCCATCTTTTGCATATTTCACGTCTGGCTAGCAGGATAGCATAGAATAAAAAACTTCTGCTTGAGCCTATGACTTCACTTGATATACCAAAGATGATAAGCCTGAGGGAGATGCATACTGGGCACCCTAAAATATCTGTAAGAGTAGTTTCTACTTTCTTCCAGAATTCTGAGATAGCTGGACAATCCCAGAACATATGTGTGTCTGGGGCACTTTCCATGTGGCACTTTTTGCAACTAGCAGGAGGACCCTTAGATATTTTAGTAAGTCTCGCCGGGGAAAAATAGGCCCTATGTGTAGTAAAGTAGTGATTTCTTCTTAACCAGGCTGGTTTCACAACTGACAACAAGGTGTTAAAGGAAACTTGCCACAAATCTGCCCAGTCTATATCCGGGATTGCATCTCCCCATAGTTCCTCGGCTAATCTGAAGTCTCCATCAATGGTCTCTTCGATAGTCCAATAAAAGAATGATACTTCCTTCTTTCTTCCTGGCTTCTGTACCAAATGTTCTTCAAGAATATTGCCCATACCTATGGGTTTATTAGAACTCTGAAACCAACTCTTTAATTGTAAGTATTTGAATCTAGACATACCTTCCTCCATTTTCTCATCAAATGATGCCCAGGGCAGAAGTGCTCCCTCAGAGACCAAGTCTCCCCATACCAGGAACCCCGCTGTTTTAAGGGGGGCTGCCATTTTATCTTTCAAGCAGCTTGGAGCTCCCCGGTTGTCCCACAAAGGAGCCAAGCTTGAGCAATACTCTAGGCCCGTGGATTTTTTAATTCTGGCCCAAGTTTAAGCTGCACTCAGTAATACCTTCAACCTTATTTTCTTAAAGAACTTCTGGTCTCCATATTTAAAAAGAAAGCCCTCACGTGATAACCCAACTTGGTCTAACATAGCTGAAAACATTTTCCCCCTTTCTGATGAATCTGGGCATTTTAGTAGCATTCTAGAATATGTTAGCTGAAAGGCCCAGGCATAATACTGGATGTCTGGGAGTGTAAGACCGCCTTTTTCTCTCCTGCGCCTCAGCTTTTTCCATGCTATTCTTGTCGATTTATAGGCCCACACAAATGAATTAATAGATTGCTGAAATTTATCTATGGCCTGCTTCTCAAAGTATAGCGGAATGGTATTGAAGAGAAAAGTGACTTTTGGTAAGATTACCATTTTTATTAAGTTGATTCTACCCATGATAGTCAGGGGAAGGTGTGCCCAGGACTTCATGAGTTTTTGACATTCTCTCACAATGTTTAGAAAACTGATTTCTGCAATCTTATTGATGTCCTGGACAATCTTTACTCCCAGATATCGCATTTCATTTTTAACCTGATGTCGACACCCTGGTAGATTCCATGTCATAATTTCGGTTTTGTCAGCATTAATTTCATACCCCGAGACCTGACCAAAATCCTGCGCTAGACGAATAATATGAGGGAAAGATAGCTCCAGATTCGACGACAGAATTAATATATCGTCTGCATATAGAGCTACCTTCCTCTCCCACACTCCACTCTTGAATGGTATAATATCTGTCTCCTCTCTTAGGCATACAGCAAATGGTTCTATATACATGTTGAATAAGAGCGGGGAGAGGGGGCAGCCCTGTCTGGTTCCTCTTTCGATTTTAAAGGGTCTAGTTAAATTTCCATTGACCACAAGTCTCGCTGAAGGGTCACTATACATGAGTTTGATGGATCGGCAGAATTTTGGACCAAAATTATACTTCTCGAGTACCGCTGTTAAATAGTTCCAGTTGACCCTATCAAATGCCTTGGTGGCATCCAGGGTCATTGCTGCCAAGGGAAGTGAAAAAGTAGAGGCAAAGTCGATAGCACCTATAAAATCATGGGTGAGGTCAAAAAGATTCCTGCCTTTCAAGAAGCCCTTTTGGTCTACATGCAGCAGGCTTCCTGCTACCCCGCTCAGCCTGTCTGCCAGTATTCTAGAAAAGATCTTGTAATCATTGTTTAGGAGTGAAATAGGTCTATAAGACCCGCAATTAGTTGGAGATTTACCTGCTTTAGAATCAATGTTATATTAGCTTCGCCCCATGAAGTGGGAGGTCTAGCACCTTCTACCAAAATTTTATTAAAGAGGGTTGTCATACATGGAATTATTATCTCTCCCAAACTCCTATATAATTCCATAGGGAGGCCATCCGGCCCAGCAGCCTTACCTATCTTACAGATTCATAACGCCTTCCTAACCTCCTGTTGTGAGATCTCAGACTCTAGGTTCTCTCGTTGGGCGAAGTCTAGTGAAGTGAGATTGATCTGATTTAGCCATTCACGTGCGCTGATGCTGTCTACCTCCTTATCCTCAGTGTACAGACCTTTGAAGAAGGTGAAGAAAGCTTCTCCTACCTCTTCATCATTAGTTGTTGATGATTTAGTATGCTCGTCATCAATCTGTTTGATAAGGTTACGAACTCTGTCAGTTTTGGTCTTCCATGCCAATAATTTACCGGCCCCCTCACCGTATTCAAAATGGGCAAGCTTGCTAGCTTCCCATCGTTTAGAGATTCTAGCCTGAATAATATCCTCCAACTGGTCTTTCAAGATTTTCAGTTTCTCTTCTAGTGCCTGGCGAGTAGCCTGATCGGCTTCATTATTAAACTTCCTTTCTACCTCCTTCATTTCACTCTCAATGGATATCGTTTCTTCTCTATACTGCCTGTTCTTATAAGAGGTCCTATTTGTTATCAAGCCTCTCAAGTACGACTTCAGGGTGTCCCAAACCACTGCAGGCTCCGCCGAGCCTACATTTATGTTTAGGAAGAACTCTGTCTCCTGGGATAAATACTCTCTCTCAGCCTCATCTAGGAGGAGTGTGCGATCGAATGTCCACACCCTTCGTTGTTCTTTTCTAATACCTTTAGTTTTATCCAGACCACCGCATGTTCCAAAAGGTGGGGGGTCAAATAACCTATATCTTTGACTTTACTCCTTAAATCATTACTGATAAGGATGTAATCGATCCTTGATTTATGCCTATATTTTTTATTATAGAAGGAAACACCCAGTTGGGTACCTGATCTTTCTCTCCAGATGTCTGATAAGGCGTTCTGCCTCATCATCATCTTTAGGTATGTCCTAGATTTAGACAGGACGTTTGCCCTACTACTGGGTGATTTATCTTTTTGAGGATCCAGCACTATGTTGAAATCCCCCGCAAGAATAACCGAATCAGGAAACCCCAGAAGATTTGAAAAGATAGTTTTTAGTGTGGAAGGGTCATCTTGGTTAGGACCATAGTAACCTACTACCGTTATGGGTGCACCTTCTACAGATAACTTAACAATGACCCACCTGCCACTTGGATCTGTCATAGTTGTTAGGAGACAAGCATTAGCTTGTTTTTTAACTAAAATAGCTACACCCCTAATGTTAGTATTTTGATCAGAACTAACACAATGTTCCACCCACCTGAGCTTCCTACATATGCCGGTAATCTCTTCCCTCAAAAGGTGTGTTTCTTGCAAGATGATTATCTGTGCAGGTGAATCTTTAAGATATTGGAAGATTTTTTCCCTCCTACTTTTGACCCGGAGACCATTTACATTCCAAGATAGACATTGTAACGTTCTCATGGGGGATTAAGGAATTGGGCTCCAAACCATCTACCTTCTCCTGAGTGTCGACACCAAGTAAAAAACAATAGCCAAAAAAAAATAACACCGGAGTTATGACGCGAATGAGAATTTTCTTTTTTATCCCTGGTGGAGCATTTTTGTCATTCTTGAGGCACCCACCAAATCAATCTAGTAGTGCCACTTCATCTCTCTAACACCACAGGAACAAGCTCACTGCCTGCAACAACCCCGTTTCGAATTCTGTGTAAAATACAGCAAGGCAAAACTCTCCAAAAACAGAGCACATCATTCTCTGAGTTTGCCCCTGCCAACATAAGCCTGGCATCTTTCATCAAAAATCTTCGAAGGGACCAACTGCAGGCAGCAAAGACCAACGTCTGCTCATTCCTTTTTATTAGCACTAAATTATTAGTGAGGTAGAAGTATGTGTGTATGTGTCTATGCGGTATGTCCACATCACGTGACTTAGCCAATAGGCAACAGAGAGCTGTGCATGGTCAAAGAAAAGCATAAAGTCAATGAGTAATAGGAGAGGAAGCTGGGTAGTGAACAGTTAATGCATTGTGATGTAGTGTTCTTTAAAGAGGTGGGTCTTCAACTCTTTCGTAAATTGGAGCAACGTTGGGCTGTCCTGATGGTTATTTGGATGCTGTTCCAAGTCTTAGGTACATAGATAGAAACGGCCTGGTGTCTTGTTTGTTCGTTTTTATATTTTTTAGTCTGCAGCCTGATGGATTTCTGGTTGCAGGTGTGCTGAGAACTACGTGAGCAGGCGCACTTGTCTGCAAGATAAGCAGATGTGCTGGGCTTTGTAAATGATGGACCAAGTTTGAAGAGGGTGCGGGCAGGCAAGGGGAGCCAATGAAGCTCTATCAAGATGGGGGTGAAGTAATTATATTTCTTCATTGACCTGAATGAGGCATGCTGTGGTATACATGATGCCTCTAAGGGGTGCCAATGTGGAGCCTGGGAAGCCATGGAGTAAGGCATTGCCACCATCTAGATGCAAGAGTATGAGGACTTGGTGCCTTAAAGAAATCCTATGCCCACCTACTTCCTCCAGCAGGAGAATCACACATGAATGGGTCTACCATCCGACCATGAAGTTGAACACAATGATTAACTAACTCAACCAGGCAAATTCCAGTAAGGGATGGCTCTGAAAACTATGCTGTTACCCAAATATAATAACGTAAATCTGACCTAAGATTTGAATTCCAGGCCCAGTAAAATATGCAGAAGGCCACAACTTTGGTCCTTGTACCAGGTGTCAATCCAGAGTTATAGTTTTGACATATGCTAAAGTTAAAAGAGGTGGTGCCCATGGGATTCATTAGATCTTCTGTAGTACTGCTTCACGTACCTTTAAGTGCCCCTGTGAATTGCTCAAACACATCTGGAAAAGGACTAAAATGGGAATATTCTGGGAATACTAATATACAATTTTTATAAATTGAAAGAATCTTGCCCTCTTTGTACATTTAGTATTAAAGAGTTGGACATTTTGTGGCAGATTCACCAAGGCACATTGAAATATTTGAAGTAGTACTGCTATAGCACTACTTCACTTACTCATACGCGCTTTTGTGAACTGACGCAAAATACAGGAAATCAACACATCACATTATTCAATCAGTCCCCAGTTAATTTTAGAGTAATTTAGAGTAGGCCCCAGGTGAGTGTTTCCTCACTTAGCCTTCACGTGTGCACAAACATCTGACACTTGTCATGCGCAATCTTTTCATAACCCCTTTAATAAGCTGTCTACAACAGCTTACCTTATTTTAAAGGTGGACACTAATGGTCGCAACTGAAAACTGTTTTCACCGAGCATTATTGTGAGTGAGACTCCATTATAAGTAGGCTTTGGTGTAAATTTAATTACTCTGGAGTAATTGGAGTAATTCTTTAACTCTGCATTACTCTTGTGATGTGGAATTACTGATTTTAAAGCTATGACGCCACGTTACATAACCAATTATCTTGTTCAGGGAAAAAGGGACCATGAGAAGCACTGAAACAGTGCGAGAGCATGAATGCTCGTTTGTCTTTTGGCAAATGGGATCAGAATGTTCAGAGCTCATTTTGAACAAGGGCGGCAGTACTTTAATGAGCGCCGGTCATCATTTCAAGTAGGTCTTTACTCAAGCAGCTGGAAAATCAACTTGAAATGCATTTTTGAGCTGATATTTTACCCAACGTAACATTTGGGTTATTTTGGAGCTTGAAATGCACTTTTTATTAATTTCTTTTTTAAACAGGAAGGAAGTGCTATAGAGACTTGTAGGCTACCATATATATAGCAGCAAGATCCTCTTCTTCTCCTGAAGACAACTCCCTCTACTTTGCACAGCCTTTGGTCACTTTGGATTAGGATTTTGGAGGAAAAGCATCACGCTCTCTCTTTGTCTACAATCTCTGCTGTATCCACTCCATTGGAATGGCTGAACATTTTGCGAGAAATCAAGTAAGTTTAATGTAGCACTTTAAAAAATGTATTCTGATTGAGAGAGCGCATGCACCAGTATTTTTGCTCCTTTTTTATTTATTTTGGATCTTTGCTGTTGGGTGGCCTGGAGTTTGAGCTGGAGTGGGGGGCATGTGGAATTTACTTTTTTCAGGGGAAGTATTTGCATTGTTTTGATGGTGGAGCCCTAGGGTTAGATATACATTTCTCCATTTTCTTGTGTGTTTTTTTAAATTTAATACTGCTTTGTTTGCCACTTTACAGTGATGTTGTTTTACTGTTTGGGGCCTAGTCTGCCCAGCACTAGGCCTTGGGTGTTTTTAATGCATTTTTTACATTTTCAAATCTGTTGTGATATATGCTTTTTAAAAACATTCAGGGTGTTTTAGAGGTTGTGGATGCCTTTGTATTCAATATAAAAAGAAAGTTATTTTATTTTTGTCTACATGTGCCTGTTGGTGGCCAGGGTTGGGGTGGTTTCTGAAGTCCAGGCTCGAGCAGCCAGACATCTTCCTTTGTTCTCAGTTACCTTCTTCTTGCCCACCAATTTATTGTGCGTTTGTGGATGAGTGAAATTGTTGATATTGTGCATTGGGGAATTGTTAAAATTAACTCAATTTTTATTTGTGTCATTTCTGATTTCATTTTGGTGGGCAAAGGGCAGTTGCATCTGTGGGCCCGGACACATTGGTCAAATTACGTCTTTGCAATCATTTCCCCGCAATGCTACAATATGATTTCATTTTGGTGGGCAAAGGGCAGTTGCATCTGTGGGCCCGGACACATTGGTCAAATTACGTCTTTGCAATCATTTCCCCGCAATGCTACGATATGTTTTTTTCTGAGAAGAGGAAGGAACTCCAGGCAGGGCAAGGCAACAGTCTTCTTTGTTCTTCATGCCTCTTTCTTTGCTGGCCATGCAGCAGTGGCCATTTTGTGTAGCCCGGGTTTGCAATAGGGTGCTATCTGCTCTTTGTTGTATATACCTCTTCTTTGCTGCCCATGAGGCAGTGGCCATTTTCTGTAACTAGAGTGTATGTGTGTAGTCACAGTGGCCATTTTATCTTTGTTCTCTATGCCTCCTTCTTTGCTAGCCATGCAGCGAACACCATTTTGTGGAGGCAGTTGGAGTGTGTGTGTGTGTGTTTGAAGGCAAGCTTGTTTTTGTTTTCCATACCTCCTTCTTCAGTGGCCATGTGGTGGGTGAATTAGCTTCCATGATTTAGTGCAGCCAGTGTGTGCTTCAATCCTTTTATTCAACTTTTAAAAGCCCTTTTCTAGGAACATTGGTAAAAGAAGCGTATGACATTTCAGTTCATGCTCTTTCTTTTTTGTTGATACATTTATATGTGCTTATGGCTGATTGTAGTCTAGTGTTATTGTTTTTATTAATAGATTTTCAATTTTTGCCTGCTTCTCCCTGCCTCCCCTGGAGTCCCCATGAGCCCTTGTGGGGCACCAGCAATTATTCAATGTATTTATCGTATTTTTTCCCTGCACCCCCTCCCTCCTTTAGGGGTCCCATGGCTCTGGACAGACACAGACGAACCTTTTCAGTGTAATGTTGTCATGTAAAAAAATAGTTTATGCATGTTTTGGGTACACTATTGGCATTTGAGTTGATGATGACTTCACTTGTGTTACATTGGCTAGATTCCTCTGATTGCTCACGTTTCACTGACCTATTTTTTTGTGGTTGTTTTGCTTCTAGGTGCTGTACAAGACATCACACACAGTACTGATGCAGATAGAAATCTGCAAATGAATCATCTGACAGTGACACCTGAGTCCTTCACTGCTAAATGCATCTGCTCCTAGTGCTAAGTGCTAACTGCTAGCGCTAAGAAGATGGCCCCAAAAAAGCAGGTTCGTGCCACGAAAGTGGCCATTTGGTAAGGGAACAAGCTTGGTGCTACCACAGCCATCAAGCCCTCATTATTTTTCAGGGAATGTGACATACCTGCTGCATCCTCCTCTGGACAGAAAGAGGCTGAGAGAATCGCTCCTGTATCAATGGCATCACCACCACCAAAACCTAAGGCCATGTCTCTCAGAGCTGTAGTGACTGCAGTCATGGGCAGCAGTGAATATGGAATTGTCTCAGATACAAACTGAATCATTGCAGGAAAGTTGACAACAGGAGCTGAAGTCAGAAAAAGATCTTCCAGAAGTAGGAGCAGAACAGGAGGTTGAGGTTCTTGCTTGAGCAAGATGTTGTTGAGAAGACTGCTCTTCTGCCATCATCTTCATGATCTCCAACAAGGAAAAGAAGGAGTATTATCCCATTTCCTTCAAGCCCTCCTTCTGTTGATATGGAAATGGATTGGACCATGGTCGAGGACGAGAAAGAAGAGAAAAGGAAGGTTCCTGGTAATCCCCCTGATATACCTCCGTAAAAATAAAAATTGATTTGTGTTTTGGCTCATTAGAGAAGTAATTTAGCTTGGGTAGACATAGCTGAACCGGGTCAAATTTTTCTGGACGATGTTTTAAAAATGGCGATGTGTTGCAATGATGATGCAATTTATATCAGGAACCATTAAACCTATATGCTTCATTTTGGTGTCAAAATATAGGTTTTGGGGTCAAGTAGTCTTATAGAGACAGAAAATAACTCCTCAGAGCAACCCTTCCGATATTTTCCATAATGACAGCTATAATAGAGGAAGAGATATATATAGAAATGAAACAAATAATAATGTTTTTAATCCTTTTATGTGTACACCAAACAGTGTTTATGATCTGAATATGAAAAAACAATGAATGTTTATCACTCCTGTTTTAGACTCATTTTCATAGTTCACATTATTTATTTGTTTCGCAATCGCTCGTGGTCCATTTGCAGAATGTTGAACATTTGAGAAGAGCATATCAACAGAGACATCTTTTTGTAGCACAAGTTTTGAAGTACATGTACATGTAAGCTCTGTGGGTAGAGGCTTTAAAAATGTCATAGGTTTTAGCATCCCATCAATATCTTCCCAACCAAATTCACATGGATCTTTCTCTACATATGCATGATCCAAAATATTTACAAATCTTCTAATCAAGTAAAAAGCTCTTTTAATGTGTCCATGTACATAACAATCTTTTAATGTGTCTTTTAATGTGTCCATGTACATAACAATCTTTTAATGTGTCCGCGTACATAATATGATGGCAGGGAAGGCCACTTAGTGGGACTGATCTCTTGAGCTCTTGATGCATTCGTCAACAAATTTAGTGAGCCGTGATTAAGCTTCCAATCGTAGAGAGCAGGGAGGCCGGAACTGCTTGAGCAGATTTTTATCTACTGAGTTGCAATGCAAAAAAAGCAACAGAAACATTATAATCCCCAAAGATAAACAAGGGCAGACCAACAATTGGAAGCTTAATCACGGCTCACTAAATTTGTTGACGAATGCATACTGGGTTATTTTATATTTTTTATGGACGCTAATACATAGCGGATAAACTTTATCGGTGGCTCCTACGAAAGAATCGTGTGGGAAATTAGTACCACATAAAAAGGTCATTTTCCTCATTCTCTCCATAAAACGTTTGGAAGAGTGTGTCCCACTTGAATCACACTGGGGATACATGGTTGTATTTTAATTAGAAAACTTTGTCCTGAAGAAGGTGGTTGATCCCAATTGCACCGAAACGCCGCGTCGACCTTTGTGTAGTTTTCTTGCTCAGATGATCAACACGAGCAACCTGTAACAATGAACTGTTTTTATATATATTTTTAATATTTTAACATGTTTATTTTTTAATGTAATGACAAATAAAAATTGTTTTGTATTTTTGATCTAATAGTTCTTGTTCTTTGCATTATTGTCTCCATTATATCTGCATGTCACACAAATCATTGTGTTTAAATAATATATATGTTTTAACTCCATTAGTATTGTACATGATTGCGGTGCAACACATGATCCATAAATTAGACTAGGGACTTGTTTTCCTTCTTTGGTTTGTAATGATTTTGCACACTTTGGCAAGGCAGTTGGGTTATAAGTTTGCAGCTTCTTTGTTTATGCCTACAGCTGACACAGCTTAGTTTCCAGCAGCTACGTCATTGGTACAGTCTTGAAAAAGCACCATTGCAGTATCATGTTTGCTGGATGTTCCCGACAAAGAAGAGCTGTCTTTAAAATCAAAATTATCAAGAGCAGCAATTGTAAATCCTTTCCTGCAAAAGTGACTTTGAAGTAGTGTGCTGTCGGATTCACACGATTTTACAGCATGAGCTGCTAAGAAGCTCCTGCTCTGTGCAATGCCATTATAACTGGTTGATACACCATCCTATTCACTGAAGTGATTAGCTCACTACTTTTGCATTTGCCATTGATTGCGTGGGCAGTCATCATGTGGAGCGGAGTTTTCCTTTTGCCTGTGATGTAATTCATAAAACATGATTTGGAAAAGACAGTACATTTGCACAGCATAAGTCTGTTGGTTCATGGTATTGTCTTCCACTTCTTCGCTTATATCTTCAAAGCCATCATCAATGTTGTCGGCTTCTGTTCCGAACTCAAGAACTTTAGTTTGTAACAGGTTTGCTTTGCTGAAAATAAACAATGATGTAAAAAATGTTAAGACAACATCAGCCATTCTTGTTGACTGCTATGATTTGCGGAGCTCTGTGGCATCACAAAATTTGACATTAAGTCCAAAATCTAAATTTTTCAGGATGTGTCTTAAAATGGTTCCTGCTGATTTTACTGCATCCTGCGATCTTATTTTGGCAGCAAGAATGTCAGCAGTCAAATCAGCCAAGAACACCATGAGTGGTTCATTCTTTTTGTTAGACTGACAAAAACAAATTCTGTGATTGTACATTGTCACCAGAAAAATCTTAACTTCATTATTATGGATCAATACAGTTTCATCAATGTTGACCATTATTTTTCTGATCTCACTGAGTGTAAGCCCATAGCCAGCACTCAAGAGTTGCTTTAAAATATCATTTGCTTATTCAGAGTGCAAACTTAACTGAAGGCTGGCAGTTACGTTGCTGCTGGGAGTTCATTGTAAATTCATATTTTCGAATGTACGCATACATGCAGTTCAGGCATACAAATCCGCTGAAAATACATTCTCCTCGCTGTTTAGATCAGCTACTCAGCTGAAAACATCATCTTGGAAGAAACTAGCTGCAGATAAAAACATGTTTGCCCTTTGAAACTTACATACTCTGTACTTTGTTAATTCGTCAATCCCTTTGGCCCTTGTTCTGGCTAAGCCACAGAAATCCCATTGAAGATCCTCTGCTTTCTGATCAGTTGTTGGAGATGGACAAGGGGTAGCCATTGTACTACTAAGTGGATGGGCATTGGGTTTGATTGCCATCGCTTTCTCAGAAGACTCAGGTTCTTGTTGTGATTTACTGGTTTCTGCTATTGTTTGTCATTTTTTTCCAGGCTTTTTTCCAGTGTATAGGACCTCTTCACTAATAAGTTTCAATCTTTTTTAAACATCGTCCGCTGATGCACTGAGGCGTTCAACGCAGCCCAACATGTGAATCTGTGGTGGATCAACAGATCCAGACCCCAATGTAAAAAATAACTATACCCACTTGCAGTCCCACTCTCACACTCTCTCACACCTCCACAGAGCCACTAACACACCCACTCACACACCCATACAGTCACTTACACACCTTCTCACACATCCATACAGTCACTGATGCATCCACTCACAGACCCAGAAAACCACTCAGACACCCACTCAAAGACCCACACAGACAACACATCCACAGCCACATGCACACCCATATAGCAACTTACAAACCCAATCACAGACCCACACAGCCACTTACACACCCACCCACACACCAATACAGCCACTCAGAGACCCACACAGCCACTTACACACCCACTCATACACCAGCTCATCAAACTCACACACTCTATCATACTCCCACACAACCACTCACACACCCACTCACACATCCATACACCCATTCACACACCCATGCAGTCACTCACACACTCTTTCACACACCCATACAGTCACTGATACATCCTCTCAGAGACCCAGAGAACCACTCACACACCCACTCACAGACACTCATAGACCCCAAGAAGTACTCACACACCCACTCATACAGTCATTTATGCTGTTTGTGGCCAACCCACTGCCACGCACGGCCAAAGGTGTGGGATTGGCTGCGTGCGGGGGGTTGGCAGCAGGGCCTGGTGCAGGTTATAGTTACCTTAGGGCAAGAGTTATAGTTACTTGAGATAACTATAACTGCCGAATTCCATTGCTTTGTATGTGTAAAATCTGAACCTCTTTGGAGTTTGCAGAGTTTTCCCACTCTATGCTCTGCACACCATGTGGAGTTCCGAAAAACTCCGCTCCGCATAGCAGAGCAAATTTATTTCATCGCTCATGCTTGCCAGCCTCCCAGTGAGATTTCGGACGGTCGCGGATGGGCGCTACCGCTCGTGTTGAGAAACCTTCCGTTCGTATTGAGGAAGAGGCCATTCGAGTAGAATATCTACTCTAGCGGCAGAAAGAAGCAGCGCCCTCTTGTGCTGCGCATGGTGCAGTTTGCACTGATTTTCCAGTGCAGGAAAAACACCCGCCGCTAAAAATCAGCACGAATGGCGCAACCTAATGCACTCCACCACTTGCTAAACTCCACGTAGTGTGGCAGAGTTTTTTGGTCACTTCGCGGAGTTCCGTCCTGTGGGACTCTGCGAACTCCACCCAGGCCTTTTTGTGCCCCGTCATGCACTGCTTATGGCCTCACATATTGCATCACTCATGACATGATCATTTACATCAGTGATGATATTACTGATGTGATCTCAAATGCCGCGATTAAAGACGCTACTGATGACATCATCCACTAATCTTTTCAATTTACTCTACAAACCAATAGAGCCTTTAAAATGAGTAAAAAAGTACTAAATGGTGCAGAATCAGGTAATGTATAAATTACATAAATATATGTGCTTATATAAAAGAAATTACATTGTAGCCCACTCCATCTAGACACACAAACCCCATTAAGTGATCAAGCCCCTACTTTGCACATCCTTCACCATGTGCACAAGTTTTCACAGAGAGTGCTCTACCTCCAGGCATACTAGCCTCATTAGCTGCCCAAACTTCTAAAATGCACATCCTTCGCCATGTGCAGAGCTCACTCCCTCCAGACACTGAAACGTCATTAGGTGAGCAAGCCCCTATTATGCTCAGCCTTTTCCCTTTACAGAGGTCTTCGCAGAGAGGCCGCTCCCTCTAGACACCCAAACCGTATTAGGTGGCAAAGCAGCTACCGCATACAGTCTTTGCCCACTGCACAGCTCTTCCTGGAAAGGCCACTTACTTCAGACATCCGAGCTCCATTAGGTCGCCAAGCCCCTACTGCATAAAGCTGTTACCCATTGCACAACTTTTCACAGAGCATCCACTACCTAGAGATTCTCAGATCCTGTTAGGTGGTCAAGCCATTGCTATGCACAGATTTTATCCTGTTGACATCTCTTCACAAACAGCCCACATCCTCCACACATGCAAGCGCCCTCATTAGACCAATCATTGTGAAAAGTTTATACTCATTAGCAGTACAGAAGCTATAGAAAATGTTCTCTAGATGTAGCTCACTATATATCTTTCAGTGTAAGAAGTATATAGCAAAGTGTCACACTTGAAAGTTTCATGAAAATTCAACAACCAGTACCAAAGTTATTAGCAAAACAAGTTCTGAATATGGAAACTCTGACTTCACAATAACTACACAGTGGTTAAATATCTATATTACCCAGTGCCGGTCACCACTGGCTAGTTATAGTTAGGGCCATGTTTCCCCCCTCCTCAACCCTTCAACAGGCCGCAAGGACCCAATCCCCTGGGGTTGACATGCAAAGTACAGAAGAGGGGGGTGCTGCCCCCCTCACTGAGCCACTGTACGGCCCTGGTGACCCCATCCCCCAGGACCGGCTTTTGAACAATGTTCTGGAGGCCCCAACTGCCAGGACACCGTGCTTTCTCTCGCCATTAAAGCATGGGTAGGGAAGTCGAATATGCTCCCACCTCTCATGAACAGAAAGCTCCTGCCAGATGAGAGTACAAAGGTTTGTCCCTGCTCAAGCTGTTGCAGACAGGGAAACACAGAATTTCTCACACCCAGCGGTTGGGTGCAATGCTGGCTCCTGTTGCTCCAGGGATAGGTACAGGTAGGGTAGCCAGTGGGGCTGTGGGGTCATTGGGGATCCCTCCACAGCCCTCAACTTTAGAAATGGTATGGGGTGTTCTGGGTGGGCACCAGAGCACTCCTTAACACCTTTGCCGCGATCGGAATTCCGCTCAGGTGCTGGACATTCCGATCGCGGGCGTGGTCGTGACGAACTCAGCTCGTCATGCGCACACGCCCACCGCGCAGCATGACGAGCTGAGCTCGTCATGAGCATCGAAGGGGTTAAAAACCAAATCTAAATTAAGAACGTTTTGTCGGCTTGTGCTGCACTTTAAGTTTTGCTGGCTCCCCCTGTGTCTCCCAAAATAAAAAAAATGCTGTAGGTGCCCAGGGTAGGCATCAGGGCACCTCAATTTGAAATTATACTAAAAAAAAGAGTTGAAGGCGACTGTGAGGCATATGGGGCTGTTTGCAGGGAGACATCGGTGCCGCAAGGGTCCTGGGGCTCCACACATGTCCCTCAAGAAAAATTACATTTGCCCGAGACACCCATAAAATTTATTAATAATTTATGAGGGGCAGGAACCCTGCTGGTGCCCCTAGAAGGAGCAGGAGCACCAACAAGCATTTTGTCTATGTTGCAGGGGGCTGCTGGTAGTAGTCCCCCAGAAACATTTAAAAAAACAGTACTTCTCCTGGGCCATTAAATACATGACCCCAGGAGAGCTTAACATATTTTTTAAAGCACTCTTAGTTGGAGCTCTATGCTGTTCAGCTGGGTGCAGGGCCATCTTGTGGTTGTTTTTATGGTTGCATTTTGTGGGCTAAATATTCTTAAAAGAAAGTCTCAAAGACATGTAGACGTGTTTGGTGTTCTGACACTTTGACAAAGTCCTTAGGTCTGTCTTTCTTAAAATGCACCCTTTAAATAAACATATAGTCAGTCCTACATGCCCATAGGAGTATGATAATAAAATGTTACTTTACATATCACTGCAGCATCTAAAATGACATAATTGATGACAACACTTTGCAAGGAACATATATATAAAAAATCCAAAATCCCTGCCGTTTTCTCCAACGGAAAAAAACACACGGGCACAAACTCCTCTTCAGTTATGTGCGTAGTTTATTGCAACTCACTCCATGCCATTACGCGTTTCGGTCACCTCACATACATATTACCTACTGGAAATTGCCAGTAGGTTAGTTATAGTTACAACCTAGTTTCCATAGACAAAGCGTTTTTTGTTTTGTTAATAACTTTTGGACCGTTTGACAAATCTTCACAAAAGTTTCTAAACTAGTATGCCAATCACTTCAGCTGCTGTCTGAAATGTTTTGGGAGGATTTCTCAAGCGGGGACCGAGAAAAAGTTGGGGGGTCCCAAAACGCGTTTTCCTCATACAATCTCCCATACGGATTTTGAACATGACTACAGCCCAAACAGCTCAACGGAATTACACCAAATGTGGCAGAAATCTAGATCTTGGATCAGAAAGATCTCTTTTTGTAATTTTGAGCAAATTGGTTCCGTAGTTTCGGAGTTATTAAAGAAAAAATAAATTTGTATATCAAGGGACACGGAAGGTCCGCGGATTCCACAGAGCTAATGCTGAGATCTGTTTGTCTGCCAACATGTCAGCCAGGAAGTGTTGGCAGCCATCTAGGGACTCCGACTCAGGTGCACCCTCACCATGCACTGCTAATTACCCCACATATTATCACTGATGAAATAATTAATATCACTGCAACATTTGCAGTAAAATTATTGATGAGAAAATGGTGCATGGCAGGGGCACAAGTGATAGTTACCGTGGGCACGGATTTTAGTTTCTTGAGATAAGTGTAGCTATAGCTGCTGAATTTTTATGGTTTTGTTTGTGTAAAATCTGCACCTAACTATAAGGTCCCTGTAACATTTGGTTTTTAGTGATTTTCTAACGTTTTTTAAAATTTTGTTTCCAATCTATAATGTTCCTGTAATGCTTGTTTTTTTCATTGAATATATATATATATATATATATATATATATATATATATATATATATTCTGCTCCAACTTCCCCCATTAGTGCCAAACTCACAGCGTGTGCTGCCATAGCATGAGGGTGAAACTCACGAAGTAAATCCTGCTAAAAAAAAAAAATGCGGAGCACTCACAAAGTATATTGCTTAATCCTTTAATGTAAGCAGACGCGTTTCAGCAGTAGTGCTTTTCTCAATGCTTCTAATTAAAGTGCAACTTGCACGCACAGTTCGTATCTTTTAAAATACCCCAGTTTCACTCCTATTGGTAGTTTTTTGTAGTGAACAGCAACACAGGACTGAGCGTTCTCACTTGAAATATCCCTCGTGATCGCCATGATGGCACATTGTTATTTCATCTCATTCCAAATGGCAGCCTTTCGTATTCCTCCTTTCACATTTTCAAATGCAGGTTAAATGCCTCCATAACCATATATATAACCTACTGGTGGTCGCCAGTAGCTAGTTATATTTAGGACCATGTTTCCATAGGAAAAGCATTTTTTGTCTTGTCTATAACTTTGGCGCTGTTTGACGAATCTTCACGAACATTTAAAAAAATGGTCCCATGATTCTTGTTGCACATGGAAAGTTTCGGGGCAATTCGTGAAGCTGAGGTTGAGAAAAATGGCATTGATAAAAGGGTGCGTTTACAATGTTAATCTCCATAGGACCTGTCAACATGCCTACAGCGTGAACTGCTGGACAGAATTACACCAAATTTGGTAGAAAGGTAGATTTGGTTATGCAGATTGTGCTTTTTGATATTTGGTGTAAATTCATTCAGTAGTTTTTGATAAATTTAAGAAGAAAAAGTTAGCAATATCTGTGTGGTCAAGTATTTTTCATGGCGACACCATGATTGAGCCGAAAGAAATACTGTGATTGGCTGGCAGCAACCTGAAGAGAAAGTTGCGTCTGCCATTTTATGGCTTGGGGAACTGTTCTCGGGCTGAAATGCTGTGTCAAAGGTGATATAAGGGGTCAGGGTGGCGGTACTCTGACCCCATATTTGACAAATGGGGGTGTTAATGACACAAGTTATGTGTCCACAATTGTTTTTTTTACCATGCACAATATTCGCAAAGACGCCGCGACCATCAGCGCGGTCCCCCATGTACCGTTGCAGGGAGTTTGAAACTATCACTATGACCTCGCAAAAACTGGCAAAATATAAAAAAGATATATATATTCACACACCCGCCTTGACTTTTAGTTAGACACTAACACACTCACTCATAGACAATTAAGCACTCTGCGACACACTGTCAGAATTGGGGGTCTCTAGTTGGCAATGGTTTGCACCTTTGTCCAAACAGGGACCCTTACTTCTAGTCAGGGTAAGGGGGATACACTAATGAAATAACCTCTGCTCACCCCCTTAGTAGCTTGGCATGAGAAGTCAGGCTTATCTCAGGGGTAATGCTAAAGCATTTGCACATAACACACAGTAATACAGTGAGAACACTACAAAAGGAGATCACACCAGTTTTAGAAAAATAACCAATATTTATCTGTGCAAAACAAGACCAAAACGATAAATGTCCAACATACAATGATCAGAATAACCTTAAAAATGCAGTTCCTTGAAGGCGGTAGCGCCGTCTGGTGCTACTACAGTGCTGAAAACAACCAAATCCACCAGGGTCGGTCGACCGCGTCGGTGCAGACCGGAATTGGGGTCAGACGACTTGTAAACATTACCTATTTGTTCCGGCCGACCGCGGTGGTGTGCTCCGGTGGCTGTCAAGGCTGCGGTGTGAAGCGGAGGGATGCAGAATGCGGTGCCCATAGGTCGCGGTGCAAGCTGCGGCTCGGTGGCGGTCGTTGTCATCGGTGAGACCATGGTTGCGGTGCGAAGTGCGGCGGTGCCCTTTGCGGTGCTGGTAGTCACGGTGCAAACTTCGGCAGCCGTTGCAGATTGGCAGTCGATGGGGCTGGCGTCGGTGGGCTGTGGTTCGGTGTGGGACGGGGAAGTGTTGCATGTAGCTTACATATGATATAGAAAAACAATGGTCCTAGACCTTGGTTTGAGAATGTATAAATCTAGATTCCATTAATCATTTAACAATTCTGAGCGTGTAAACTTATCAGCTCTGGGTAATCGAAAACCAAAAACCAATCAACATTAGTAATGTGCAACAACCGAAGAGATTTCAAAACAACAATATTTTATTACTTCATAAATAGAACAGCAGTAGATGTCTTGCTGTATTCAAGGGATGAATTCAAGAAAACAGGGTTGCTCCAAGGGAACGTGCAAAAGGTGTGCTCAGGTGAAAGTGCTCAGCGAAAGGGGTTAAGACAGTTCAGCAGTTGGACTGATAACAAATTGTCAGTCTTAATTGGCCTAGCCACCAATCGATCAGGTTATATACAATTACTATTTACAAGTTTTCAATCGTTGGTGATGTATCGTTTCTTAGCACGGTAGAATAGGGGGCTAGTGGTCCAGGCTTGTAATGTGTGGGCGTCGATGTTTCGACCCGACTTGTGGCCTAGAGGGCTATTTGGGGCCTCAGCCTGCGGGTCTTCTTCAGGACAGGGGTGGGCAACCAAGAGTGGTGTCCGAGTTCAACACCCGCAATGAGTTGCGGGTCGGGGAGAATTTTCTCTCCTAATCAAGGTTCTGGTCCTCATCCATGCATCAGTAATGGAGAGCGATCAAATCTTTGCCTGGCATTCAATGCGAAGTTCAATGGGGTACACTTCAGTGTTACTCTCCTCCAGCCTACGGATTGCAAGGGGGATCCATTACTGATGCATGGATGAGGCCCCTGTCCTGAAGTAGACCCGCAGGCTGAGGCTCCAAATAGGATGCATTTTTTAATCCTGAGTTCAGGCATACTAAACTCCATTTCTCTATCTCATCCCAATGGGAAGTTATACTTGTAAGATGTTACAAAGTACCTCCCGTTCTTTCATATGAGACAGATAGCCTTTCAATGGGGAAAAACGAAATACACTGTATTTCACTATCAGGACATGTCACACACACCAGTACATGTACTACCTTTCACATACACTGCACCCTGCCCACAGGGGTACCTTGGGCATACCTTAGGGGTGCCTTACATGTAAGAAATGGGAAGGTTAAGGCCACTTGCCAAGGCGACATGGCAGTCACAACTGCGCACAGACACTGCAGTGGAAGGTCTGAGAACCCTTTGAAGGGCTACTTGTGTGGGTGGCACAATTAGTGCTGCAGGCCCATTAGCAGCATTTGATGTACAGGCCCTGGCACATACGGTGTACTGTACTAGGGGCTTAAGAGTAAATCAAAAAAGCCAATTATGGAAACCCCAATCCATAATAACAATTTACACAGAGATCATATGTACTTTAGCACTGAAGAGCAGTGGTAAAGTGCCCAGAGTTCTAAAACCAACAAAAATAGGGTCAAAAACAGGAGGCCAAAAAGAAAACAGTCTGGGGGTAAGCCCTCTGAAAAAGCCAAGTCCACCACACACACACTTAGAAACTCATACACCCACTCATAGTGGCACTCTGATACTAACACACCCACTTTCAGATGTACTCAAAGACTCACACACCCACTCTGAGACCCACTTAGACCCATGCACCCACTCATAGATGTGCACACTCACTCACAAACCCAGTGAGATACTGATGCACCCACTGACAGACTCACTCAGACACTGATGCACCCACTTAGAGACCCACTGAGAGACTGAAGCACCCACTCAGAGAGTCAGACATCGGCTCAGATGCACTTAGGCACTGACGCAGCCACTCTCAGCCTCCCTCAGACACGGACACACCCACTTTCACACCCACAGAGACATTGACAGATCCACTCAGAGACCCACTCACACTCTGATCCACCCACTCAAAGGCCCACTCAGACACTAACGCAATCACTCAGGGACCCACTCAGATACTGATGCACCCACTGAGAGACTCTCTCAGATACTCAGACACCCTCTTACAAGCCCACTCAGACTCTAATGCACCCTCTAATAGATCCACTCAGACACTGATGCACCAGCTGAGAGACCCACTCAGACACTGATGGACCCACTGACAGACTCACTTAGACACTGATGCACCCACTTAGAGATCCAGTGAGATCCAGTGAGAAACTGATGCACCCACTCAGAGACCCACTCAGAGTCAAGCACCGACTCAGAGATGGACTCAGACACTGACGCACAGACTCATAGACTCTCTTAGACACTGACACACCCACTCAGAGACACACTCAGACAATGATGGATCCACTCAGAGACCCATTTATACTCTGATCCACCCACTCAGACACTGATGCAATCACATAGGGACCCACTCAGACACTGATGCACCCACTGAGAGACACTGTCAGATACTCAGACACCCACTCTCAAGCCCACTCAGACACTAATGCACCCTCTGATAGACCTACTCAAACACTGATGCACCCACTCTGAGACCCACTCAGACACCGATGTACTGAAGACCTACTCAGGTACTGAGACACCCACTCACAGACCCACTCAAACACTAATGCACCCAGTCACATACACACAGAGACTCAGAGAGCCTCTTATAGACTCACTCAGAGAATGAGACACCCAGTATCAGATGCACTCAGAGACTCACATATACAGTTAACGACCCACTCAGACTGTGATGAACCCACTCAGAGACCTAATGAGAGACTGACACACCCACTCATAGACCCACTGAGATACTTATATACCGAAAGAGACATACTGACACAGTGATGTAGCGAGTCACAGATCCCAGTGAAAGAGTCTTACACATTGTGATAGACACAATGAGGTAGTCATACATGTTTTTAATAGAGTGATTTAGATAGTGAGATAGCTAGTGAGATGGTTAGAATCAATTTTATAGTTATATATTTTGAATGTGCTAGTGGCTATTGACTGTCTGCTTTTGTTTTGCCATTTCGCTGCGTACGTATTCACAATCGTAGCGGTTACCGATGTCATCTCGACGCCCGGCGTCACTGTGAAAATGTTTTAAAGACGGCTTTTATAGAAATTCACTAGAAAAACATTAATTAAAACTTTTTTTATAGAGTCATTTAGATAGTAATGTATCTAGTGTGATGGTTAGAATGAATTTCTTTAGGTATATATGTTGATTGTACTTTTGGACATTGAATGTCTGATTTTGTTTTGTGTCTTCGTGACGTCTTTGCAACAATCGCGACGTCACAACAAAGATTTTCAAAAAGTGACAAAAAAAGTTCTCTATTGAGAAAATTAGCAATAATTTGGGCACCAGGGTGGATCTGACAAGTATCTTTTTGTTGATTGTGTTTATATGACAGCGATACATTAGACCGGATGCAGAGATTCAGGTTGGAATATATTAATAAACTAAAACAAATCAGAGGAACTCACTCATACAGATGGATGAAATAGTGGGTCGTAAAACAGCTATAATCAACAATATGCAATTTTTGAATGAAAAAATGACAAATTTAAGAAATACAGTAAAAAAACATGCATTGCAGGACATTAGTAAGAAAATATAATTATAAAACTTATTAACTATAAAAAGCCAAAGATTGCAGCATCATAAAACCAACCAAAGGTTACAGGGACATTATAGTTAGGAAATAGATTTTAAAAAACGTAGAAATTCACTTAAAAAACAAAGTTTACAGGGAAGTTATAGTTATGACATAAAATTAAAAAAACCTTAGAAATTAACTGAAAAAACAGAGGTTACAAGGACATTGTAATTAGGAAATAGAGTTAGAAAAACCTTAGAAATTCACTAAAAAAACAATGGTTACAGGGATGTTATAGTTAGGCTCAGATTTCACACGCACAAAACCTGAGAAATTCAGCAGTTATAGTTACCTCAGCTAACTATAACTCATGTCCCCACAATGCACTGCTTATGACCTCACATATTACATCACTCATGGCATGGTCAGTGACATCACTGATGGCATCTCAAATGACATCACTGATGATATCATCCTGTAATTGAAATTGTTTCCCAAAGGTAACTGAGTGTTAAATATAGATAGTAAGGTAAGTGACTGAAAGAGTGCCTTTATGGGTGAGTCAGAGGGTGTGTACATGGAGTACAGAGACTGAGTATGTATGTCAGAGACTGTAAACATGAGATAGTGCCTGTGAGTCTTTGTATGGATGAGTGAGTGGTGACTTAATAGCTGTATGAGTAAGTGAGTAGGTGTGTGAGTATGTGTATGGCTGAGTGTCTGTGACAGTGGGTACAATGGTTAATGAGTGCCTCTATGTGTGATTGTATGGGTGTGTTAGTGACTGTAAATGTGGAATAAGATGTTGCATGAGTGACTATGGGTCAGTGAACACATATGTAAGTGTCTCTATGGGTGAGTGAGAGGGAACATTATTGGTTGTATGGGTATGTGAATGGGTATGTAAGTGTATATATGACTGACTATGTGGCTGTATGTGTGCCTGTATGGTGAGTGAATGGTTATGTCAGTGACTGTAAAGGTGAGTAATTGAGTGTGAGAATGTAAGAGACAGTATATGCTTGTGTCAGTGACTGTACAGATGAGTGAGTACATGTGTTAATATATATGTAGGTAGTTGACTGGGTGTGTGAGTAACTATATGGTGAGCATCAAGAGTGGCAAAGGTTATAAAGGGAGTTATCCACTCTGACCAAAAAGGTTTTATTCCCGGGAGGCAGCTAAATGATCTCACATTTTTGATGATGGGGGTTATAGATTTGGCCAAGGTCCAGAATCTACCCTTGACCATAATAGCTGTGGGTGCAGCCAAGGCTGTTGACCAAGTGCATTGGCCATATCTCTGGGAAGCGTTGAGCAGCTTTGGCTTCCTGCAGAATATGGTCAGGGCTGTACAAAATCTTTACTATCTTCCTAGAGCTAAGGTACTGGTTAACGGAAAATTGTCAGATTGGTTTACCATCTCAAGGGGCACCAGACAAGGCTGCCCCCTTTCCCCTCTCCTTTTCAATCTCTATATAGAGCCTTTTGCTAACTTTATTAGGGAAGATCATACTATTATACCCTTTAAGTCCGGTGGGTTTAAGGCTAAATTAGCTCTATATACAGATGACTTGATTTTATATACAACAAATCCGCATGATGCAATCCCTAATCTGATGGAGAAGGCAGAGAGCTTTGGTCTAATTTCAGGATACAAGGTGAATGCAGAAAAAACGGAAATAATGGAGTGGAATCAGAGTATAAGGAGTCCGGGGGCTAAAACTCAAATGCGCTATTTAAGAGTACTGATAACACAGAAATTAGAAGATACCCCCAAAACAAACTGGAAGAAAATCAGTCAGGAGATGGCTAACCTACTGCTAAAATGGACTAACCTTCCTCTAAACATTTATGGTCGGGTGAATCTTATAACAATGATTATTCTCCCCAAAATTACTTTTCTTTTTAATTCATTCCCCTTGATATTTCAGAAAGAGGATATAGCTAAACTGCAGAGGAAAATTGTGAGTTTTATATGGGCTTCAAAGGGTCTGAGGATAACCTGGAAAAAGTTGAGGAGGAGGCTGGAGGCAGGGGGTTTGGCTTTACCTGATCTATTGGTGTATTGTTATGCTTTCCACTTTAAGAATTTTCGTATGCTTGCCAATAAGGTAGATGGGTCATCTATGGGTTTGCTGTTTGAAGCAATGTTGGCTGACATTCATCAGGGCCAGCATTACTTCCTTTTTAAATACAGAGATCCGAAATTCTTCAAAAAAGTGAGGTTGAAGATTCTGAGGTCTGCCTTAAGAACGTGGGTTTATTTGCGGAAAAGGTTGGGAGTTCCATATTATTCAACACGGGCTCCAATTTGGGATTCCCCTGGGTACCCCGGAATGTTTGAGAGATCAACTTAGTCAGCCTTTAAAATCGGGGGGACTACACTTCTGGGCAGACCTTAAAACGGGTTCAAGTTAGTGAGCTGGGAAGTGTTAAGCAACTGCACCAGGGGACAGCTGACAAGATTTAAGTATTATCAACTACGGTCTTGGTGGGCAACACAGGATTGGGTAGGAGAGGAAGATGATCCGGAGCTGGACCAGATAATGAGAACTGATTGATGGGTAAAGGAAGTTTCATATTGGTATTGGGTCTTTTTGGAGTTGGAAGAAAAGATTGACAACGAAATTTCCAACCCATGGGCAGATGAGCTTGGGGACTGTGATGTGAAGCAAATCTGGTTTTATTCCTTCTCCATTTTACGTACAGTTGTAAAACCTGCCTCGCTCAAACGTAATCATCTTTTTACCACACATAGGGTCTATTGGTCTCCAGCGAAATTATCAAAGATCACAGGTAACATCTATAACTGCCCAAGGTGTATGCTCTTGATCCAGCGCTTACAATAAAAATATTTTCTCCTACTATGTTTTGGGTCATCCAGGTGCAATTATTTCTCTAACACACACACTATATCCATATGACGGTGGGGCCCATAACACCGCATATACATTCACTTACTCATTTATTTCCCTGGATTTTCCTCCGACATGAAACCTAGGAGAAAACGATTTGCTGGAAGGAGTCGGGATACCTCTTTTATAAAGAACAATAAATCTCATTTGCTTTTAAGGTATTCCGCTCATTGGTCGATGGACCAACTAGTAGGAATCAGTTGATGGTGATTAAGACCAGCTCAATCCCAATGAACTCTTTTACCAAAACATTATTAACCATTATGCTAAAGAAAATCACTGAGTCATTTGTTTAAAGAATAATAAAGTTTATATAAAGTTTTGAATGCAGGAAATTCGAGATTAATTTATTATTCAGTTTATTGCGTTTATCATCAATTATAAGAATAATTGTAAATTGCAAGACACTTTTATTAGACCAAAAATGAGGTTATCATACTAAGGACTCTATAGATCAACCTATCTATCTCTCGGGGAAATCCTAATAATTCTAATATAAATCTTGTCAAATGCTAGTTCTCCTAAATCGGCATTTCATACTCAACTGGAAAAAGAAAATAACAGCAGCAGCATCAGCTCGTCAGCATCAGCAACCGCAAACTCTCCCATCTACAGCATCTAACTTCTTCAGCATCTCCCGCAGCATTCTAACCCCTCCCACCAAGAGTAGGTCTTCTTATACCCTAATTCTAGCTTACAACATAAAATGTTTCTTCTTTCATGGCGCGATTCATTCTCATTGGTCCAAAACTCAGGTCCCTATACATTCTAATCAAACTTCCTGGTCTTAACTAGTTCCGTGAGGAATGTCCATGCAAGCATCGTTTCCCACAGTTCATGCACTTGCTCATCCGTTTCGATCAGTCCAAATTGTTTCTTTTTCTGCAACAAATTATATAATAGAGTTCTTTCTATTGATTCAACCAGGCTTCTCACGCTTCTTGCTGATCATCTTGGCACACATCTGCTCAGAAGGGTCACAGCAGCCTTGACCATACTTTCATCTTAGCCTCTCGGCATCAGCACGTGATCATCCCTTTGCAACAGCCTCTCTTCTCTATCACATGGTCGCATCCGCTTCTGCGCACTCTAGTAACTCGCGGCCATTTTATATTACTGCTCGGCAGGCCTAAGCGCACTATTTCTAAAGAAAACTAAATGTTATTAAAACAATGAAATATAAACCCTTTCGTTTCCTCCCGTCTTTCTACGTACCCCAATTAGGTATTACCTAGCAGAAGCAACATATAAAGCTGTCCCTTACTTACCATCGCTTTATTTTGCAACCACACGTTTTATTCAAAGCACAAATCACGCATTTTATTATTATTTTAGTACGCAAAATATTATGTTATGTTGGAAACGTAAACAATTATTAGTTCATTACTTTGCACATTAAACTGCGTGTTATCCTTACCCCAAACATACATTGTTGGTTATTTACTTGAACGAACATGTTTATTATTATTATACGAAAATATTAGGAGGTTAAAATTTTTATATTTACCCTGCTCCATCAACTCCCCCTTTGGTGATTTTTAACATCACCACACAAACCTAAGTTATACAATTTTCTCAGACAGCATATATCTTTTATCCATTTGCTTTTGTTAGTTTTATACTTCTGTATCGCTTTCAACTTGTCTCTTTGTTTTCTTGTACATGTTCTCTTTTATTTCTTCTAACTCTATTTCACCTATTTCTCTCTCTCTCTCTTTGTTTATCATATTTTCTTTTTCTAACTTATTCTGCTTTCTTCGTCTCTTTATACATGTTACTGTAAGCTTCAATACTATTATTATTATTATTATTATCATGGTTGCTATTATTATAACTTTCCCTATTATTAATCCACTCATTCTTGTTAACCAATTCGTTACAGACGAAAACTCTTTACCAAGTTTTCCCCAAACACTTTCAACCTCCAGTGGTACTAGTTCTTTGTGCAAATTTGTAATATTTGTTATATACTTCTGTATATTTTCGCTTTTATCAGGAATGTAAGTGCAACAATGTTGGACTTTCAACATTCCACAGACTCCGCCCTCTTTTGCCAAAAGAATGTCAAGGGCAAGACGATTTTGCATCACCATAGCTCTCATGGCAACCATTTCGGTATTTACCATAAAGAACCCTCCAGCAGTATTTGTAGATAAACGGTCTACTACTGTGGATAATTTCCGAATTCTGAATGCATTCAAAGATATTCCCACTGCTGGTATCAATGCACCAAAAATATCACCTACTATTTCTGAAAAACTTTCCCTTTTTCTACGTGTAAAGGCATTTATCATTTTGTGTGTTCCTTTTTCTTTTCTATCCACATGAAAATTTTTGGGAAAGACCAGGCCTAAATAACATGATCCATACCAATGGTCCGGCAACCTATAATAAGCCCTATTCCCACAAACGTAATAAATCCCTGGAAATATTGGATCTTTTCCCCCTTTGAATCCCCATCCACCTATAATTTGGTAATTGTCATGGCAATTACTGGAACCCACAAAATAATTGTCATATCTTGTCTTATTTCTTCTAATGCACAACCTTCCCTGTTGGGGCCAATCCAGAGTCATAGCTGCATTTATCTTTTTCTTGTCATGATGGTCTTCCTCAAACGCCCAAAGAGGTGTTTTTATCTCTTCTATTACTTTTCTTTCAAATTTCACTCTTCTCTCCTCAACCATTTCTAGAAATACCTTTTCTTCCTTCTTTAACTCACAGGTAAGGTTGTACCTAAATATATTATCTAATGTTAAAATCTTATCTTCTAAGAAATATTCACCAAATATCTTTTCCTCTTTTATTTTATTAAGCTCGGGAACTACAGAAACCTTTGCAAAAATCCTATCTACATCAGTGTAATAATATTCTAATCTGCCTGTTTTATAAAATAAGCTTGCTAATACACTACATGTTATTCCATATGTCAAAGGGAGGTGATGATAAGTCACACCCTCTGCTACAGATGCAGGCAACTGCATACAAACATAACAATCCCTTACATCCATTGTTTCTACGTATTCATACAGTAATTTAGTAAACACATTCTTTGATTTGTCCTTATGTAATTCTGCACTACTCCTTAAAATAACTGGCTCTTGAGTGTTAGCTCCTTTTTCTTTCTCAGTGTTATTAGACTTTTCCACTACAGCTAAACTAATAGGAATAGTTATTGCTAAAACTACCCATACTGTTATTAATAATCCTGTACAAAAACAGCACATTTTGCACCATCTTTTTAAAAACTCACATCTACATTTTCTATCTCTAATATTCTCCATTTTGTACTTGTTTGCTAGAAAATTGTGTCACTACACCTCAGAAATGACTTGCTTGCCACTCTGTACTTTCAAAATGTTGTCTTTGTTTGGTTCTTTCTTTTAATTCTTTCTCAGAATTCTTTCTTTGCCACATCCGGTAAATTCGTCAGTTCAGTGTTCTGTCAAATCCGGTAAACTATCTACAGAAACCACTTCAGGTTTGTTTCTTCAGGTTTGTTGCACTTCACTTTCTCCCATCAGGTTTCTTTGTTCTGGGTTTTCGTGAGTGTTCAATTCTTCTTTGTAACTAGTCAGAGCACGATACAACCATTCAGGTGATCTGTACTTCTGATTCACTTTCTTTATTCTTTTTGTTTTCTGCAAGTGTTTACCACCTTGTTTTCCTTGCTCCTTTTGACTTGTTATTTCATTCACTTGTTCAGCACTTTTTCCATCCAATTTTACGATTCTGTATCTTAATTTTCTTACTTCGTTGGGCCAATTGTCTCCTTTTCTTGGCCTTTTGCTTCACTTCCTTTTTCCTCTCTTTCTGTTTTCCAATTTCTTTTTCTTGTCTCTAGTTTTTCATTTCTCTCTTCTCCACTTTCTTCTGATTCTGTTTCAATCTTTTCGTTATTTCCTCTTATTTTGAAACTAATTATTTCGCTTTCAGCTACTTGTGGTTCTTTTCTTATCTTCCTTCGTTCACCTACTTCTGTCCCTCCTCGAGGTTCTTCCGGTTTTGTGTCAGTTTCTCTATCTGCTTCTAAATTTCCCTGTCCTTGTGTTTGACTATCTGTCCCTACTGCTCCTCGGTGTTTTTCCGATTTTTCTAACTTTTGGTCTTAAACTCTCCCTTCTTCATCTATTAATATTATCTTCGAAGGAATTTTACCACAACTTGTACTTGGTTGTTCACTGTCACTGTTTTCTGGCTCAGTTTCTTCTCTTATGCTTTCAAAATTCCACTTTGTTTTTGAGATTTCTTCTTCTTCTGAATGTTCTGTATCAGATTCTGAACTAGTATCAGATTTTTCCAGATGTCGACTTACAGGTCGATCTTCAAATTCTGGAACTTCAGCTATTTCCTCTATTTCCTCTTCTTCTTCTATCGTTTCACTTGTAATTGGGTCTTCCAGATGTCGACTTACAGGTCGATCTTCAATTCAAGTTCTGGCACCCTGTTTGTCTCCTCTTCTCTTTCTGATGCTGAACTGTTGTCTAATATTTCCAGATGTCGACTCACAGGTCGATCTTTAGGTTCTGGAACTCTGATGGTGTGGCTGGCATGTACCCAGTGTTTCACTCCTGCACACTTAACTGCGGTGGTCGTCACTAGGATCACTTGTCGTGGTTCGTCCCAGCGAGGAACCAAACAATTTCTTCTCCGGTGGACTTTTATTCGAACCCAATCTCCTGGATTCAAGTCGTGTGCTGGTTTTCTTTCAAGAGTGGTCGCATCCGGTCCAACCTGATGAAACACAGAACGCACCACTTCAGCCAATCCTTTGCAATAATCCAGTACTAGATCATCAGTTATAGTCAGTAGCTTGTTGACAGGTACTTGTGCATGTCTCATTGCTCGTCCCATGATTATTTCATGTGGACTGAGACCAGTCTTCCTTTCCGGAATACTTCTGATTGTCATCTGAACCAATGGCAAAGCATCTGGCCATTTCAGTCCTGTAGCTTGACACATTTTTCCTAACCTGTTTTTGATTGTTCCATTCACTTGCTCTACTATTCCAGAAGCCTCTGGTCTGTATGCACAATGCAGTTTCTGTTTAATACTAAGGGCTTCACAAATCAGTTTAACTAATTCGTTTTGGAAATGTGTTCCTCTATCTGTTTCAATCGTGACTGGAAAACCATACCTCGGAATGAATTCTCGCAGCAAACGTTTTGCTACTGTGATACTGTCATACCTTCTTGTTGGATATGCCTCCACCCAACGGGAAAACAAACAGACGACCACTAAAACATACCTCAATCTGCTGCAAGGTGGCATTTCTATGAAATCCATCTGCATTCTGGTGAAAGGACCCCCTTCTCGTCCTATTCTCCCTAGACTCACTACTGTCTTCCTTCCTGGATTTAACTGTTGACAAGTCAGACATCTTTGACAAAGACTCTCAGCTATGGCTCTGAATTTTGGATTGTACCATGTTTGTCTAAAAGTCTGATCATTGAATCTCTCCCAATATGGGCTTGCCCATGGTACATCCGTGCCATGTCAGAAATCATGCTATCAGGCATAACTGGTCTCTCATCCCTGTAAACCCATACATCAGTTTCTTCATGTTTCCTGCATCCTGCTTTTAACCAAGTATCTTTTTCGTCATCTTCTGCAGCCTCTTGTAACTGTCTTACCTCATCCCATGTTTCAATTGAGTTAGTAAAAAGCAATGGACAAGAAATATACTCTATCTCGCGGCATTTATTTAAAGAAATTACATTCTTTGCACAGTACTGTGCCATTTCGTCAGCATATTTGTTGCCAACAGTAATGTAGTTTTCCCCATTTTTATGTGCATTGCACTTCACTACAGCGATCTCTTTAGGCAGCTGTATCGCCTCAAGCAACTTTTTCACAAAATCTCCATTTCTCCGTCCCTGCAGACGTCAAGAAACCCCTTTGTGACCAAATCTGACCAAAATCGTGCACGACCCCAAAGCCGTACTGGCTGTCAGTCATAATCGTAACCCGTACATTTCTTCCCAACTTACATGCTTGAATCAGAGCTACTAATTCAGCAACTTGGGCAGATCGTACCCCTTTCAGACAAGATGCTTCCAATACAGTTGCTACTGTGCAAACTGCATATGCTGCACTTAGAACTCCATCACTCGTTCTTAAACATGAGCCATCCACAAACAGAATATAATCTGATTCTTTCAAAGGCTCATCTCGTATATCAGCTCTTGGTTTAGTACAGTATTCGAGCACATTCAGACAATCGTGATCTACTTCATCCATTTCAATCACATTCTCTTCATCTGGCAATGATGTTGAAGGATTTACATTCATACATCTGTCAATGGTCACATTATCTGCACTCAAAATTACCTTTTCATACCTAGTCAGCCGACTATGTGTCATGTATTGTGTTTTCGTTCTTGTCAAAAGAATTCCCACAGAATGGGGAACATACACTCTCAATGGATACCCCATCACTATGCCTTCACTCTGTTCCAGACTCACACAAGTAGCAGCAACTGCTTTCAAACATCCAGGCAACGCTTTTGCTACAGGGTCTAAAACGGCTGAAAAATATGCAATTGGTCTTTTCATAGTTCCATGTCTCTGCACCAAAACTGAAAATGCACTTCCATCTCTTTCACTGCAAAACAGCTCAAAATCTTTCTCATAGTCAGGCATTCCTAATGCTGGAGCCTCACACAATTTCTTTTTCAGCTCTCTGAATGCTGTCATTTCTTCATCATTCATTTCAAAAGGGATCTTTAACATCTTTCTTTGTCAGTTTCTGCAATGGTTTAGCAATTAGTGAAAAACCGCTTATCCATTGTCGACAATATCCAACCATTCCCAAAAACATTCTTACCTCTCTTTGTGTCATTGGAGCTCTCATTCCTTGAATCATTTTTATTCTCTCTGTCGTTACCTTTCGTACTCCTTTTTCAATTTTATGCCCTAAATACTGGACTTCTTGTTTACAAAACTGCAATTTTGAAGGGGACACTTTATGTCCTCTTTTGCTAAATGATTCAGCAACGCAATCGTGTCATTAACACATGCTTCCTTTGTTTTTGATGCCACCAGTAGGTCATCAATATACTGAACCATTACTGACTTCTCTGGCATTCTTAAATCTTCCAATGATTTCTTTAGGATCTGATTAAAGATTGAGGGACTCTCTGTATACCCCTGAGGAATTCGGCACCATGCCAAAATACGCTCTCCAAACCTAAACGCAAATATTGGCTGGCTATCTGGATGTAATGGAATAGAGAAAAATGCATGACATAAATCAATCACAGTGTACCACTCTGCTTCGCGTGGAATCTGGTATAGAATCACGGCAGGGTTTGGTACTATTGGGCAACAAGGTACTACAATTTTGTTTACCTTTCTTAAATCCTGTACGATTCTATATGTTCCATTTGGCTTTTTCAGTCCCATTATTGGCGAATTACATGGACTGCTCATGATTTCTTTTAGAATCCCTTGTTCAATCATTTTATTTATTACTGGCGTTATTCCTTCAATTATTTCTGGAGTCAATTTATACTGGAGCGCATTTGGGTAACTCGTTCCTTCTTTTACTGAACTTTTACGGGATCTACTCCTTTCATTAATCCTACATCTTCTCCTGTCAAGTCCCACACTTCTTCTTTTACTGTCTCTTTCAACTCAATTGGGATTTTCTCTGCATCAAATACAGGAAACAAATGATTTACTTCTGGTTCTAAGTTTACCATTGTCATTTTGTACAGTACATCCTCATCTGGAGTCTGAAATGCAATTCCGTCTGGAGTACAATAAGTTGTGCAATTCATCTTACACAATAAATCGCGTCCTAAAAGGTTAACGGGACTACAATCACACACCACAAATCGGTGCATTTCACTAAATGGACCAATTCTTACCTTTACTAATCTAGTAAGAGGCGTTTCAATTTGCTGATTGGAAACTCCAACCACTTGTATATGTTCACCTGAGAGAGGAAGATTTGGAATTTCCACTGACCTAACACTAGAACGGGTAGCTCCAGTGTCAACAAGGAATGTTATATTTGCACCATTCACTTCTCCATCCACAAATGGACCTGACTGGTCTACCTCTAGAGTTGCGCCAAGCACGCACTCTTCCCTCTCTTTCAGACACCGTCATGAGCTTTCATACGACTCATCCTCACTCTGTCGTAACCAATATTGTGAGATTTCAGCTGCACGTGACAACTGTTTTACCTGTTCTCCTCCGTAGAATCCTGTTTCTGCACTGTACTTCTGTTGATTAGCACCCTTGGGAAGTGGTGGTTGTGGCACCTGACCTTGTTGAGTAACTACCTCACTCTGCACCTGTGAATTTAATGTTTGATTTTCTACATTAGGTTTAGGAGGAAATTTACACTCGTTTCTCCAATGCCCTAGCTTTCCGCAATTGTGGCATGGCCACTTTTTCTTCGCCTCATCTATGCTCATTTGTCCTTTTCCTTTACCTATATTAGGTCGGGATTTAAACTGTCCTGTTTCACTGCTAGTATTATTCAATTGAGCTTCTTGCTTCTCTGCAACTTTCACCTGTGCCCACATGGCTTTTTCTTTCAATTTACGCTGTTTACTCTCAATTTCATCACTGCAATAATTAGCATATCTCAAAACATCATCCACTGTGCTATTCTGCCACCCTATCAAATGCTGCTTAATCCTTTCACTTATCTCCGGTGTTAATCCATACACAAACCTATATACAAAATGACTCATGTCCTTCTCACTTAGCGTCTCATAACCACTATACTGTTTGAAAACCAACAACAATCTTTCATAGTACGCATGCACTGATTCTTTGCTTTCCTGTGTTGTTCTGTCTATTTTCACCCAATCTGTTTCTTTTGGTGGAATTTTATTCTTCAAAAAGGTAACTACCTGATCATATTTCCGCATCACTTCTGGACCTGGCGCTCCTGTTTTGGCATCCCTTGGATATTCTACAGTTGGCCAATCAATTGTAATCTTACATTCCGTCCATAAATCAGCAGGCACTACTATGTCAAACAATCCATCTAGATCTATCCACAGCACTTTTGACACCTTAACAAATCTCTCCACTTGTCTGTACCATTCTACTGGTTTCTCTCTCAATTTTGGGAAGTCATTTGTAAATGACAGTATATCCTGTCTGGTCCACGGAACATGCACATAACTACCACCTGGTGTTTCTCTCATTGGGTACTCTCTAGTAACTGGTTCCTTATCGGTCATTGCAAAAGCCAAAGATGCTTTATCTGTTGTTTTCTCATTCCTCTTTGTCCATCTGTTTCTCCATCTATCCACATCACCCCACTTTCTTAATAAAACAATCAGTTCTTTTATCTGGGTCAGTCTTCCTGATGTATTCAAATTTTCTATGTCTTTCTCACAAAAATCTACTCTGTACGGCTTCTGCAACGTCCTCACTTTCACAAATTCCACTCCTAGTTCACCTGCAATCTCTTCCAATTTGTCATGTAAATTTCTAGCTCTCCATGTAAGACTCTTACACAAAAACATAATCTCATCATCCTGATAATTCTTTAGTTTTTCCGTTCCAATTGTTCCCAAAATCAACTCTTCCATGTCTATTTTTAACCTAATTACATCTAATGGTTTTTCTTCCGGTTCTTTTGCTTTTAGAGCTTTCATCCATTCATTTAACTCTTCTGGAGTCGGACCTACAGGTGTACTATTTAACTCAATCCAATCACTGGTTCTTTCTGGTGTTCCTGATGCGGACTCTGTCACCATAGGTATTCTTCCAACCTCACTCTCATTTATCGTCAAATTTGTAGGTGGACTTGGTCTACACGTACTAGCCGAATTGTGTGCACCTTCATTATTCATTTCCATCCCTTCTCTTTTTCTTTGCACATGTAAATTCATGGGAATCACCAAGGAATGTTCATTTATTTTCTGATTTTCAAAAATTGGCATTACTGGACCTATCGTTACTGGTAGTTACAGCTTCCATATTCTTTGTCAATTCTCTTATTTTCTCAGTCAATTCCTTTGTCGTTTTTGCTAGTTCAGTTGCATTGTCACTTTCTGTCTCATCATTTTGTGAAATTTTAAATGTTTCTTGTGACCTATTTATTTCATTCCTTCGTTCGGGTTTTTTATTCCTCCCAGTTTCCATTTGCGGTGCATTAGGTGTCACCACTACAGAAGTCTGTTGATATGGAGGTGGGTTTCTGTTTAAAATATCTTCCAGCAATTCGTCATCTGTTTCACTACCACCATACACATACTTTTCTACCACTACATGTTTCTTTTTCTCAGTACACTTTCTCTTTGCTTCTTCCTCAACCGCAAAAGCTGGAAACAAACCTCCTGCCATGTTAGCGTATCTCCAACGCTTTACTCTGTCCTCATGATTTATTCCCCACAACCTTCCAGGTATAAACTCATGATTCTTGAATCCTCTGGATCTCTCTCGTTCATACATCTCATCTTCCCATTCCGCTAAAGCTTCAAACTGTGTTGGTCTAGGTCTAGGTTCTAACATTACCATCTTTTCTCGCAAGTTCCGTAATACAGCTACATTAAATGAACCATTTTCAGGAAAAGCCAATGCTCCATCGTTCTTGGTGTATTTTGTCCAATTTTCTAACCAAATGCATGTATGATATCCATATTTCAGCATCATATGTGAAGCTGGTGATTTCGGCGGAGGAATTATTTGTCCCTCTCTAGTCACTACCTTTTTGTCCTTCTTAAAGAAGTTCTTAACTTTCGACATCCAAGACGTTTTCTTTTCCATATTCATAGTACGACATGATTCACAACCTTTCTCTCCTACAACAATCGGCAAAATCAACTCTGTTCCCTATGCGTTTATTTCAACCAATGCTAGCGCGACTCACACCAACACTCCAATCACAACGATTTCTGTCTACGGCGCACTGTCCAATCCCAGCGCGGCTTTTGTCTACGTCACTTCGCTCCTGTTCTCATGTGACTAGCGCACTGTCCAATCCCAGCGCGGCTGTTGTCTACGTCACTTCTGCTCTTGACCCCTTTACAAAATTTATCGGCAATTTCTTTTTCAACAATTCTTGTTAGTTACAACATTTTATCCACATTTCCATTGTCTGATTCGCTAAACCGAAAAGATAGCTTTGATCATTCACACAAGAATTCTGTATTTTCCAGTAGGCAGCGCTTACCTCTACCCTACCACAGAACTTTCAGTTTCGTCGATAAAGTAGCACTTCCCTCTACCTTACCCTTCTTTCAAGCAAGCGGTAAAGCCGTTTCTCTGGGGATAAAACACATGTGGAGACTATACTGCTCCTGAGAATTAAGGCCAGAGTTTCACAAGAAAACCAATCACTATTTCACTTACACACCTTTTATACGCAAAATATCCCTAAATAACACAACCTGTGTTATTACCAAATTGAATTCAGACAGTGTAAAATTCCATGCGACTTCTCTTGCCACACGTGTTCCACTTCCTACTTCCCGGAAGCGTGAAAACTTACATATAACATAACGCGACTCAACAAAAAGTGTTAGACATAAACTTATCAATAATCTATAATCAAAAATCAATAATCACCAAACTAATCTATAGTAACCATAACTCTGCTACCAAGAAATCTGATCCAGCACTTACAATAAAAATATTTTCTCCTACTATGTTTTGGGTCATCCAGGTGCAATTATTTCTCTAACACACACACTATATCCATATGACGGTGGGGCCCATAACACCGCATATACATTCACTTACTCATTTATTTCCCTGGATTTTCCTCCGACATGAAACCTAGGAGAAAACGATTTGCTGGAAGGAGTCGGGATACCTCTTTTATAAAGACACAATAAATCTCATTTGCTTTTAAGGTATTCCGCTCATTGGTCGATGGACCAACTAGTAGGAATCAGTTGATGGTGATTAAGACCAGCTCAATCACAATGAACTCTTTTACCAAAACATTATTAACCATTATGCTAAAGAAAATCACTGAGTCATTTGTTTAAAGAATAATAAAGTTTATATAAAGTTTTGAATGCAGGAAATTCGAGATTAATTTATTATTCAGTTTATTGCGTTTATCATCAATTATAAGAATAATTGTAAATTGCAAGACACTTTTATTAGACCAAAAATGAGGTTATCATACTAAGGACTCTATAGATCAACCTATCTATCTCTCGGGGAAATCCTAATAATTCTAATATAAATCTTGTCAAATGCTAGTTCTCCTAAATCGGCATTTCATACTCAACTGGAAAAAGAAAATAGCAGCAGCATCAGCTCGTCAGCATCAGAAACCGCAAACTCTCCCATCTACAGCATCTAACTTCTTCAGCATCTCCCGCAGTATCCCGCAGCATTCTAACCCCTCCCACCAAGAGTAGGTCTTCTTATACCCTAATTCTAGCTTACAACATAAAATGTTTCTTCTTTCATGGCGCGATTCATTCTCATTGGTCCAAAACTCAGGTCCCTATACATTCTAATCAAACTTCCTGGTCTTAACTAGTTCCGTGAGGAATGTCCATGCAAGCATCGTTTCCCACAGTTCATGCACTTGCTCATCCGTTTCGATCAGTCCAAATTGTTTCTTTTTCTGCAACAAATTATATAATAGAGTTCTTTCTATTGATTCAACCAGGCTTCTCACGCTTCTTGCTGATCATCTTGGCACACATCTGCTCAGAAGGGTCACAGCAGCCTTGACCATACTTTCATCTTAGCCTCTCGGCATCAGCACGTGATCATCCCTTTGCAACAGCCTCTCTCCTCTATCACATGGTCGCATCCGCTTCTGCGCACTCTAGTAACTCGCGGCCATTTTATATTACTGCTCGGCAGGCCTAAGCGCACTATTTCTAAAGAAAACTAAATGTTATTAAAACAATGAAATATAAACCCTTTCGTTTCCCTCCCGTCTTTCTACGTACCCCAATTAGGTATTACCTAGCAGAAGCAACATATAAAGCTGTCCCTTACTTACCATCGCTTTATTTTGCAACCACACGTTTTATTCAAAGCACAAATCATGCATTTTATTATTATTTTAGTACGCAAAATATTATGTTATGTTGGAAACGTAAACAATTATTAGTTCATTACTTTGCACATTAAACTGCGTGTTATCCTTACCCCAAACATACATTGTTGGTTATTTACTTGAACGAACATGTTTATTATTATTATACAAAAATATTAGGAGGTTAAAATTTTTATATTTACCCTGCTCCATCACTCTCATCAGCAGATGATCTACATTTGTTCTTGCAGTGCCCTAAGATTGCCTCGTACTGGACCTCTGTAGTTGATTTTCTTGGTGAGGTGACTGGTAAACAGATCAAGGAAAGTCCGTGCCTTGTGTTTTTCGGGCTAAATCAAGACAAGACTGTGCGGCTAAACTCAGTCCCTTCCAAGTTTATCTTTTATGTTGTCTTGTTGGCGAGGCGGGAGATTTGTAAGCTATGGAAAGTGGAAAGTCCTCCATTGTTTGCTGAGTGCCTTAAAAGAATTATATATATGCGCCAGCCTGATATGGCATGTGATTCAAGGAGCCAGGATAAGATCTGGTCAATGTTGGTTGATTGGAGGGAGAAGGCGAGTGGGTCCGATGATTAAGCCAAACATGCTGTAGGTCTCGGCCTCTCCTCGTATTTTGGTTCCCTATCGTAAAAGCGAAGGAGCTGGAGCGAAAACAGCAGTATTCTTGTGGGGAAGAGCTCTCATCTCTCCTTCCCTTGGGTAATAAAAAGGGATAAGAGCCACCCTAGCAAGAGAGTTGGCAGAATAAGGACTAAAAAAAAAAAAAAGCTGGAAAACTAAAGCAGTTCCTTTAGAAATTAATAAAATGAGGGTCAGTGCTCTAGAAAGTAATGTAAGGACAGATTTTCTATGAGTTTTCAAATATCTTCCTATTCCAATTCAGTAAAATATTGTGACATGCAGAGTGAAACCTACTTCCAAACACCAGCAGCAGTCTTTCAGTTAACTCACTAATAATCAATGCAGTGTCCCACAGTGTTCCAATTAACAACTAAAGCGGTAGCATTCTGTATTTATGACAAATGTGCGGCACACCTGAAGCGATGTTGATGGAATCAAAACTGTAAAACTTAAAGCATTTCCTTCAGAAATTAACAAACAAGTGACTTCTTTTATTCATAGAAATTATGGTTAGTGCTCTCGAAAGCTCAAATGTGGACACATTTTCTATGAGTTCTCAAATGTCTTCCTCATCCATTTCAATAAAACACTCATAGATGCAGACTGAAACGTACTTTCAACACCAGAAGCAGCCTGTCAGTTAGCACCCTAGTCACTGCTGAATGTCATTTTGGGCCCTATTACGATGTCGGTCAGACGGGCGTCCAACCGACACCGTAGCGCAATAGAATCCGCCCTACTATTAGTCGGCCGTTCCTCCCGCAGTTTTAGGATGCAACCATCCTATGGGCATTCGTAAACATCCATTTTTCCATTGCAGCTTATGTGGCGGCCCGAAAAGGGCAACAGCACCAGGTGAAATTGAAAAATTTATGTTTTCAAACATCCTTGCACCGTGTGGCAGGCACCATGTGGTGCCTGCCACATGGTGCAGGAGTGTTTAGGGGGCACCAGGCCCCATAGCGGAGGACCAAGGGAGAAGGGGGCCCTGCTAGGGTCCCCCATGTCACTTTCCGCCTGCCTTAAATAGGCGGGTGGACCCCCATGAAAGGAGTGGTGGAAAGTGACATTGTAATCCTGGGGCTGTCTCTGCTCCCATTTTGGGATTGCAGTTCTTTACACAGCCCCAATGGGCTCCGTGAGCCAGTCGGAAGCAGAACGGAATTCCCCCATGGATTTCCCTCTGACCGCCAGTATCATAACCAAGGCGGTCGGATGGAAACTTATGATGGCGGGCGGAAAGCCTCAGACAAGCAGTCGGATGCATTTCCGCCCGACATCATAATGAGGGCCTTTGTTGGAAGAGTAGCTGTGGAATATGGAAGCTTTCCTGAAGAGCAGGCTGAAGTAAATGAGCATTGAGATGTTAATGCAGGGATGAAACCAGAGGGTTACAAATGTGAGGAGAGGTGTGGGTTCTTAGTAATTTGAGGCATAATGTATTTTTAAAATATTAAAGGAAACAGACATTTGCATAAGTAAAGCATCTCCTTTCCACATCTGTTTACACAGCCTAGCCATCTTCTCACTCATTTACATATTCACTGAAAAAACTAAGGTTAAAGTGACATTATAGTTAGGTTAGGTGGCAACATTAAAAAAAGCAAAAGCACAGAAAAACACTGGTTACAGTTTAGCAAACTAACTATAACATGTGTCTCCTTCATGCACTGCTTATGACCTCACATATTACATCACTCATGAGCTGTTAAATGACATCACTGATTACATCACTGATTATATTTACAGAACACCATTGTTGAAAGTGTTAATGAGAGCAACCAATTATTCTAATGATACTAATTGTATGCTATAAGCTTTGCAAACAAGGAGTAATACAACAACCTAAATTTTGTAGGAGGAGTAGGCAACAGCAGTAGTTTCCTCCAGTTGCAGTCTTCGGGACTCAGGGCAAGTCACAGACAGCAGATACTCCATCTGCAATAGTAGCCAACTCCTCCCTCAGCCACAGTGGTTCTTCTCTGGTCTTAAAGAGCCTGGAATAAGTTAAAGAAGCCCATGGGCACATTATTAAGAAACTGGACATTTTAGAGGAACATTTTAATTAGTGGAGGTGGGTAGGTTGTAATTGGTTTGGGTGGGAAACTATGGAGAAGGGATAGTTTTTTCGCAGTTTTGTGGGATCCTTGAGTTCAGTGAGGGCAGTGGGCCTATTGCATGTAATGTGGGTTACCGTATTTGGTAAAGAGATAGGTATTAGCTTTGGATATGTTTAGGGTTTACGGAAGGGGTGAGTTTGTTGTGTGTGGATGGTATGAGCTGGAAAGGGATAACATTTGTGTTTGTTTAGAGCTTAATATTGGAGGTGGGTCGGTTGCGAGAAGAGTGAGGGGCTGTTTTTTAAATAAATACCTTTTTGTTAAATAGATGGTTCTTTAATAGGATACTAATATTAGTTGTTTGTTTAATTGTAGCATCCCTGTTTATTAGAATCAGGAAGCTTGACCTACCTAATGACAGAGCCTGGACCCCCAAACGTGGCCCATCACAAAGTAATTTTCTAATTGTTCATCTCCATCATCCTATCTGTTGTCGCTGAGTACTTGAACTCCCTTACCAGTCTACTCCCAATGCAGGCCTTCAGTCCACCTTCCTTCTATCAGTTTTGGAAAACTAGCCAGGCCCGACCTTTGCCTCCCTTCAAGACTTGACATCACTTGAGCACCCTGCATCAGTAATAGCTGTGTACTGCCCTACTATTTGCAGTCACCACTAAAAAATACTTACAATCCATGGAATTGAGATTAGGCTAGGGCAAAATTTTAATTACTTAATAATTATGTGTAAAGAAAATTACACACAATTACTTAGATTATACCATCGTGCCACATCACGTAACTTCGGGGTGACATTTTAACACTAGATGTACCACTTGGGTAATTTTTTAATACAAGCTGCATTTTAGGTAGATTTTTTGACCCGAGTGGACCATTCAGGTAATTTCTGAGCATAAAACTGCATTGACAATTCCTTTAACGTGGCAGTCAACAAACATTTCAGGTAGATTTTTTACCTGAATGGACCATTCATTAAATTTCTGGTCACAAAACTGCAAATCCAAATGTGAGCGGCAGTGTTTGAATGTGAGCTGCTGGAAATCAACTACAGATTACAATTTGCCTTAACTTTGCATAATTACGCTCCAGCAAATTAAGAGAGTTTCACAAACCCCTAAAAGGAGATGTATACATGCTTGCATAAATCAACACAGTGTACAGAGTCATTCACTACAGTAAGTGTAATGAACATTCAAGTCTCTGGAGGTACTTAGTTCTGCAGAATTGCAATTTCTTGGTAAGCTCCCCTTGTAATAGTTTCGAGTTGATTTTTCCACATCTGCCCCACTAAGTGTGAGATGTGTTGATGGTTAAAATGGATAAGAGCACAATAGATATCACTTCTAGGGGGGAAGAGGGTAAAGTCTACAATCAATGGATGTGGAGGGGGAATTATGGAAAAGTTGGAAAAAAGACAAACACAGTATTCAGTAACCCCAGGAGCACGTCACATCTTTCATGGAAGTAAGATGACAATTATCTTGAGAGAAAGTGCCTCTTTATTGGAGCTCAGAATTCTGAGAAAGTGGTTTATTAACTGGAGTGGATGGTAGTCCAACACAAGTAATAATGTTACTATATTGTTTGGTCCAGCTCAATGTTTCAGTAAATTAAACCTGAGCTCAACCCCTGGTAGCTGTAGCACAGAGCAAACAGGCTTAAATTAAGAAAATGTGTATACATTTAGATGTACCAAACAGTTAAAAAGTCACAAACATAACTCAATGAAACCCTCATTCCAATTTCTAAAAAATAGACAATAATGTATTGAACAAAATCACTCCCAAATGACAAAAAGCCAATAACAGTAATCGCAGATATGAATATTTAAAGGTTTTATTAATAATAGTGCCAAAAAACACTAAAGGCCAATGCGGGAGGACTGGTCAGGGTATACCAGGACCAATGCGTGATTTCAGCCTGACCACGATGAAGCATGGGTCAGATACACTAATCAGCTTTGACCCGGTCAGAGGTTTAACCTTGCAACTGAGGGCCACATTTATTTAAGAATTGAGTTGTTTTGTTGTGTTGTGCTGCGTCAAATAATGATAAATCTGCCCCCTAGTCTTTTCTCTGAAAGTAAAAATTCTTCATCATGAGAGGGCAGCAGACTGTATCCCAGGAGAGCTCCATGACATTGACTAGCCATTGGATGAGATCATGGCAGGAAAAGCTTACAGTGAGGAAAATTCAAATTTCGCCCAAAGGGAAGACCTCAAGGCAGCTAGATAATTTTCACTCCTTGCTTAGTCAAGATTTTTACCTTCTAACTAAGGGGCTGACATTCTTCAACAAACTGAAGGTCTGCGTTCCTGATTTACAAACAGATGGACTTTAAGTATGTTAGAGATGGAGACTATTCTGACATACTGTTCTGATGCCCCGATGGAGTAAGGGCATCGGAACCTTGGCAATTCAACCGTCAGCCTGATTTAGAGTGGATAGTCAAATAGCCATTCATCAAACTTAAATACACTGACCGGAACTTCCTTGAAGGCAGTTCCTGACAATTTTAAGAGATGTCTACTGTGCCATCACATCTCTAAATGAATATGATGGACAGAGCACTCTTGTTATTGCAGGAGTAAAGTACCAACTGTTCAACCTTTGTCTACAAAAAAAGCCCTTGGTCTCTTTTTTGGGGTTTGAAATCCGACAGCAGGGCAAGACTGCAGTGTGTATCAAAGAGGCCTGAACGGTGCCTCATACCTTCTCATCGAGGTCCCCTGAATCAGACTTGCTGCTGCAGAGAAACTCTAAATAGAGGCAAATCTGTTTCTTTAGCCCAGCAGCAATGTGCCTTGGGCATAATGGCTTGGCAGGGTTGTCCTTGTCCTCTGAAGGTCTTGAAGTCCAAAAGGTTTCCAGGTTCCAGTTTTCAGGGATCTTATCTTCTTTAGGAACAGCTACCCCTCAGTGAGTATAATGTTAGGATAAGGCCAGTTAGAAAAAGCCTAGGTTCCCAGGACCTCAGGGACAGTACTTGCTGATCAACACTCACTCCAGCAGAGGCACCCAGCAGTGTCCAGCTCAGGTCGTTGGTTTTGGTCAGCTGGTATCCTCAGGAAAAGGCCTCTTGCAGCTTGTTGTGGCCTTGCAGCTTATAAAGGAGGTCAGCCAACTGATCTTTTGAGTCCAGTTCTTTGTCCTGGGTACAAAAGGGAGCAGGTCAGGCCCTTCAGGACTCCTCATAGGTCTCAAGCAGCAGGTGCAGTCCTTCTTTTGTTCTTCCAAAGGTCCAATAGTGTTCATAGGGGGGTGCGAGGGGATGCCACATTTATGCCTGGCACTAGCCTGTGAGTGGGAGTGACTCCTGGTCCCTCCCTAACCAATAGGGAAAACGTTTGCAAGGGTAAACCTACCTACTTTTGCAGCGGTTCCTGGGTACCCTACCGCAAACAATACCACAGTGCCCTTCGCCCACAAAGTTTAAGATGAAGAAATTCTTTCCCCCTTGTGCTGGGTAATGAGCAGTCCCCTCCTCCTTGGCCACTCAAAACGAGTTCTGAGGGCAGCTTTACCCCATTGGGTTTGGTGCCTACCTGATTGGTAGGACAGAAGAAATGGTCTATGCAGGTGTCATCTGAAATCTGTCTTTAACAGGGGAGGCCACTTTGAAGCAAGTGAAGACAAGGAGAATTAGGCTCCTGTACATAGAATAGCAACTTCTTATTCCTGCCTTGAATACTTCTTCCTGTTCTTGGTCATTTTTAATTAATATTGTTGAGGGAAAGCATCATTCATATTTTGTCTGTCTCTGCTGCATCATTCACTGTGTATTTTCCCCATATTTTAGGAAAATGAAGCGAAGCTCAGATTAATATTTTCCAAATATGTGATGTTTGAGAAGGGGCAGGCACTCCCAATTGTTCCTCTTTTTAGATTTGTTTACATTTTGTTTGCATGTTCCTGGATGACCTGGAGGTTGGGCTAAGGGATGCAGGGCAGACCCATATGGCAATTAAGTGATAAGGATATCGACAATGGGGATATTAGAGTTGTACTGGTCTGGGAATGTTTTCTCTCCTTTCCCTTTTTAATTTAGCTCTGTGATCATATTGTAGTGCTTTACTGATTGAGGCCAAGATTGCTGTATGTCTCAATTATTTTAATGATTTTTTCACATTCTCACTGATGCAGTGCTCAACATAGTTTAAGGGGTTGTAGCTGGCTTCCTATGTATACCATATTTATGTTATAATAGCCTGCATGCCTATTTATGATAGGGTGAGATGGACCCAGCTGATGAGGCCCATACAGCCAGATATTTTTGTTTGCCATTAAATGCCTTCTTCCACATGTGCTTGTCTAGTATTGTGTGTGTGTGGGGGGGGGGGGGTACGTTAGTGTTAGAGATATGGTTGGGTAATGTACATTTTCTGTATTTTTAAAAGTGTTTATCTGGGGTAACTGTAGTCTAATGTTGTTTGCATTTGGAACACTTTTTAATGAATTTTATATTAATCCATTTTGGCTGTGCTATTATCATTTTTTATCTTACATGATTTTTTTTACATCATCATTGCTTCTTTATTGTTGGTGTAAGGGCCTGTGGATATGCCTAGTCTCATCAGTTTATGCCTTCTCCTCCTTTGCCATGTGCTTATTCACCATTTTGTGAAACCAGTATGTATTCCTGATACGCAGTAATTTTTTTCTCCCTTCTCTGTGACTTCTTCATTGCTCCATCATTTTGTGAAACTAGTGTGTCTCTGGTAGGCAGCCATCTTGTATTTGTTCTCCTTGCCTTCTTACTTGGCAGGCAATGTGCGCTCAAATGCCATATTGTGAAACCACTTTGGGCCTGATTGCAAGTCTGGCAGTCCGAGGATTGCCAGAATCACGAGAGCGCATCGGTCCAGCGACCTCCGTCCCGGTGGTCCAAACGCCCTATTAGGACTTTAGTGGTTGATCCACTATTGCAACGCTAAAAGCGTTGGGAACTGCATTCACTGGCGGTCCCACAGAGGTCTTAGGGAGGCAATATGCTTGGCGGTGCCCTGGGTCACCGCCAAGCATATTACGACTTCCCTCACCGCCAGCGGTATCATGGATGTTCTTCCTTCATGTAACTGCTGGCGGTGAGGAAACTCTTGCCCCTGTGCATGGGGGTGCATGCAGGAGGGCACATGTGGTGTCCCCCTGTAGTTTGCACCCCCAGTTACCTCATGGGAAGGAATACATTGTGCATTCCTTTTCGTGCAGGAACGTGCACTGGAGGCCCAGCGGCAGTGCTGTTTAAGGCTCACAATGAGCCTAAACAGCACCGCCATTAAACCGCCACGCCGCTCGCCCGCCAGACCACAAAGTTACTTGTAATTTGGTGGGCAGCAGTGACTCTTGTCGGTGCGGGGCGTGACGGTGGTGGGCCGCCCTCTCCTGTACCACCAAAAGTCATATTCAGGCCCTTTGTGTTGAATTGGCATTTTGTCCTTGTTCTTCAGGCCTTCTCCCTTGTCAAGCCACGTGCTTGACCATTATTTTGGGAAACAAGTGTGCATGTCTGACAAGTAATTATTAGCCCATTTCTGCCACATAATACCCATGTGGATTGTACTTTCAAGAAAAATTGCAGCTTACAAGGAGAAGGTATACCTTCATGTGAGTGTAAGTCATGCACATTTTGCTTATTAGCAAAACTATTCAATCCTATAGTTGTAGCTGCTCAGTATGAAAATTGTATTAAGCCTGTTCCCTAAGCTTAAATGTGTATTTCACACTTTGTGTAAAATACACATTATTAAGAGTTGGTAGATTTGCAATAAAACGATTGCATTTGAAAATACTATTGTATGTTTTGTGCTTAAACATGGATTTTTAGGTAAATACTATGGGACCTATTCACAAACTGCATTTTGTAGTACTACAACATGTACTACAAAATGCTATTCACAAACCTATGTGCGAATTAAAACCTTGACCACTCGTATCCTTTTCTGTGGAAAGATCTGCACCACAAGTGTGGGGTCTCCACCTATGTAAGTATACATTTTAGTAGTAAATGTGGGCAGGATAGAGGGGAGGGGTTGGAAAATGGGGACTACTTACTAATATGTAAGAGGGCCAGGGAGGGGTTTAGGGAGGAATGTCTACCCATTCCAAAAAGTTTAAGCCCATTCCTATTCACGAACAATATCTCTAAAGATACTACAACCAAAAAGGGACACAAAATGGAAATAAATTAGTCCAACTCACAGCTGACATAAGTCGAGCAACACTCATTGCCTACTACTGGTACTACAACACCCTTCTGTAGAAAAGAATGGTATTAGGGACTTAAAATAAAAGCCCATAGGAAATAAATTAATTAATTTTGATGGTTAAAAGTAAATGTAAATGAGATTTGTAGAGCACATCAAATGCTCCCATAGGAGTTTCTAAGCATCATTGCTTCATAGAGACATGTCCGAGAGTGCAGTGAAAAAAGAAGGAAAGGAAAACCATGAAGCATGTAAGTGAGAAGGCATAAACTAACTCATTTGAAGAACCAAGTTTAAGGTATTAAGGTGTGTATGTATAAATTTGATTAAATATAATTACATTATTTTTTTATAATACTTTTTTAATTAATTAATGTCTATACATCACTTTTAATAAATAATAAAGCATAATAGTTGTATTTAATCTAGGTGGAAATTTATTTTAATTTAACCATGAGAAAAATAAATATAATGTAATTTTAAATATTTTAAATAATGTAGTTATTAGTGTTGTAGCATTTTTTCTTTTGTTCTACATTTAAATACATAACATTTATTTATGTTAATATTTAACATGGAAATATTTTAACAAACTTTTTTAAGGTGAATAAACATATTTTGTTTTCCCTATACTTTACCATTGGGGTATTCCACAGTTGGGGCTGAGGTCTTTGAATGGCACAGTAAAGGGAAAAGTTCCCTATATTTAACCATAGAGATATCTTCACCCTGGTGGGGGATATCTTGCTATGGTAAGGAAAGTACAAATTTTAATTCAACTTGGAAAAAGTTTTTTAAAATAGGTTTTTGTTAAATATTGATCTAAATTAATGATAAATATTTATTTTGATTGTACAACTAAAGAAAAAATGTAAAAGAATTATTAGCTTCATTTTGAATTAAAAATTAATTTTTTTTAAATATATTTAAAATTAAAAAATAAATTATTAATGAAAAAATAAAAAGCAGTATCACACTTGGGCACCATGACAGACCCTATGCAATGACTGAGGGGCTCATTACGATGCCAGACGGAAGGCCATTCGTAGTGCTGGCGGTGGCGGAAAACGTCTTTTTTCCCGCCCCTGATGCTTATATTGGGACCACCATATTACAATGGGCCTACAGAGGCCATTCTCCGTCCGACGCGGTTTTACCGGCTCCACACATTTTCTCGGTACACAAGGGTGGCGGACGGAGCCTATAGAGCAAGACCAGCGTGCGGAATCGCGTTCCGTCCACCAACCAGATTACGATGTAACAAACAGCCCTTCCCACCGCGGCGCAAAAACAAACACATCGCGGATGGCGGAAGCACAACTACGGAAAGGAAAAGCTGACCCAGATCACATCCAGACCAGCTGAGCCGCCATGGATCCAGCGCTACAGGCCTTTCCGCTGCTCTACCTGGTGCACCTCCGGCAGATAAGACGCCGCCGCCCCCTACAGCAGAGGTACGTCCAAAACACCTCCACCCATGCAACCCATGTACAACTACAACTCCCAGCAAGCGTGCAGGCCGGGCCGGCCCCACGATGTATGTGGCAGCCTGCCAACTGCAATGTGCGAGGCCCACCCAATTCACATGAGTGACACCCTCAGGGCCCCTGAAGGCAAGTGGGGCCAATGCCGTGCCCTGCCGATGCAGAGCACGCACCCCGTGACATTCAAAAATGTAATCTGCTGGCGGCTCCCGTTGGCAGATGGCGCATTCGCATAGGCGGTGCCACACCGCGTCGGCCAGGAAGCTCCGTCCGCCATCCTGCATCACTCAATTGGGGCGTGTTTACACTGTGGACGCCAGCTACCGCGCCTGTAAACACATCATGCATTTGCATTGTCGCCATGCGAATTGCATCACACACCCAAAAACATCAGCCGAAAGTGATGTGTGCACCAAGTGAAGGCATCATAGAGTGTGACCTTTGATCCAAGTCTGCACACACATGGCTTGTCCAAGAAAAGGAGCGTGAAATTACATTCTTTGTCATGCCTCGTGGCCAGCATGGCCCTAAATGAGTCAAGTAGTCCAAAAGACCAAAGGGCTCTCGCACTGTACCAATGTAGTGCAATGAAACTAACGACCTGTTAACACTGCCTGTGTATCTCTTGCTATGTTCTTAGCGAATCCTTGGCCATGGGCCGCCTTCTGAAGGGCCAGTGATGTAGGCTGACAAATCGAGGTGTCCATTTTCTGCAACTCAGACACACTGGTAATCCCTAGTACTTACAACACACGTACTGGTGTGGCATGCAGTGTGTCTAGCTGCCATTGCCTGTAAATGTCTCACACACGTCATAGGAGTGCACATGTGTAGCAAAAAATCATCGCCTGGATGACATCATCTGTCATTCACAGCCATGTGTGCATGTATACACAATCCATGTGTTTATGTACCTCATGAAGGTGAACATGGCAATGTCTGTCATGCAAAATTACCACACTGTAACGATGTACTGACCCCATAAAGTTCACATTTGTCTGCCCACCGTGCTGAATATACATGTATCATTGTCCAGCTGACACTCACTGCCCTCATTCCGTAATGTCGTCGTGTATTGTGGGACTGAAGTCTGAGGCCGTGCAGTGACAGCAGCCACATGCAAATCTGCATAGATGCTGCGAAACAGAAGTGCTGCGGCATCAGCCACAGGGCAGACCAACCTTAATGTAGCAGTATACTATATGCCATACACATCGAGCTACTATGGATGTTGAAGTAGTGAGTATGTTGAGTGAGTGAAGAAAAGTAACATCTGTATGCGTGTCACTTGTGCATGTCACGAGTCCAAGACTCAAGGCAATGTTGTGCTTGTGTGAGTCTTCGCTTAAGCTGTGTACCACATCTCTCATCTTTGACTCATCTTATGCATGTGTACCCTGACAGGATACATAGGAGGAGACCACCTATCTTTCGACCTGTCCCACACCTGGCAATGATGGAGGACATCGACATCATCAGGAAATTTTGTTTGGATCGCCTCACACTGCGAGAGCTATGTGCTCATTTGGAGCCCCATTTGAAGCCAAAGCAAACATAGCCTGCTGCATTGTCTGCTACAGTGAAAATGATGGGTGCACTGCATTTCTTCGCCACTGGGTCTTTCCAGTACACTGTGTCCAGTGCCGGTGGGATGTCACAGCCCATGTTCAGCATGGTGTTGCGTGACATCCTGTCAGCATTGATGCTGTACAAGGACAGCTATGTACACTTTCCGAGGCGGGATGAATTGCCAGCTGTGAAGGGGGATTTCTTTGATCTGGGAGGCATCCCAAATGTGGTGGGAGCTATTGACGGAACCCACATTGGCATTGTTCCACCACAGGCACGTGAACACATTTATCGCAACCGAAAACACCACCACTCCATTAATGTTCAAGTGGTATGCCAGGTGGATCAGATAATCTCACACGTCTGTGTAAAGTTTCCTGGTTCTGCACATGACTCCTACATCTTGCGGAACAGCAGAATACCACAATTGATGGCTAATCTGCACCCCGAGCAGGCCTGGCTTGTTGGTGAGTGTGCTGTGTCAATGACTGTGATGTATGTGTGACATGCTGCTCTCCTCACATATTCTGATTGCAATGCAACTTCCAGAAAGGAATGCAAGATGTCGCAGTTTGGATGACCAACAGCTGCCTGAAGCTCAACGCCAAGAAGACAGAAGTCCTCATCCTCGGTACCACCCCTTCTGCATGGGACAGCACCTGGTGGCCGAACGCCCTCGGAAGCCCACCTACCCCCTCAGACCACGCCAAGAACCTCGGCATCGTACTCGACTCATCACTCTCCATGAACCGACAGGTCAACGCCGTCACCTCCAGCTGCTTCAACACCCTCCGCATCCTCCGCAAGACCTTCAAGTGGATCCCCCCTGAGTCAAGGAAGACAGTCACCCACGCACTCATCACCAGCAGACTGGACTATGGAAATGCACTCTATGCCGGCATCAACAAGTCCCTACTCCGCAAACTCCAGACAGTACAAAACACCGCCGCCAGACTCGTCCTCGGCATCCCCCGACACGAACACATCAGCCAACACCTACGAAGTCTCCACTGGCTCCCCGTGGAGAAAAGAGTCACTTTCAGAATCCTCACTCACGCCTACAAATGCCTACACAACAACGAACCCAAATACCTCAATGACAGAATCAACTTCCACGTACCCAAAAGAAACCTCCGATCTTCCAACCTCGCACTGGCCGAAACCCCGTGCATCCACAGAGCCAGAGCAGGCGGAAGATCCTTCTCTCACATTGCAGCCAAGACCTGGAATGAGCTACTGGCAGACATCAGACGCGCCGCCTCCCTGAACACCTTCAGGAAGACCCTCAAGACCTGGCTCTTTGGCTAAACAGTTCTGCGGACCCCCCTCCCCCTCAGCGCCTTGAGACCCTCACGGGTGAGTAGCGCGCTTACAATTCCCTGACTGATTGATTTGTCTGTGTTCCTCACAACTAGGTGACTCAGGGTATCCCAATCATCCATGGTTGATGACCCCACTGAGGAATCCAACAACGCCTGGGGAAGTCCACTACATTGATGCCCAGGAGAGGACACGTCGTGTGGTGGATCGTACTTTTGGACTGCTCAAGTCTAGATTTAGGTGTCTAGACAAGAGTGGTGGTGCACTACTCTACTCCCCACAGAAGGTGTGCCAGATTGTAGTCGCCTGCTGCATGCTACACAACCTGGCCTTGCGCAAGAAGATCCCCCTGACGATGATGAGGAGCAGCAGTCCCCTGCTCCAAACCCACACATGCCCAGTGACGATGACAGTGGTGAGGAAGAAGGCCTTGACGTGCGTCAACATCTCATCGCCAACTACTTCCGTTGAGTGTAAGTTAACAATGAGCGACTATGGCTGTGTCTGTGTGCTATGCTGTTGTCTCCCAAACTTTGAGGATTGTTGAAGGGATTCTGTTCACACACAGAACTATGCGCAGGATTAAAGGACTTGGGCAGGCCAGGACCGAGTCATCCGACCACCTGAGCACCCTGAAGCACTGGACCTAATAGCAATAGTGCCTCACTAGCTCAATCACTCACTGACAGTGATACAAGCGCACAGACACCCCAGGACACAACACTCTCAGATCTCACAGGAATAGCGTTAACAAGACACACCATGTCGCCCTGACTCGTATACTTGTCCACAAGGGGTTCATTTGAAGACAAGAAACAGTTCAGAAGTTTTATTTCAACTACTGTGTAAGAACATGCCATATACGGCACCAAAGTATTTGAGAAATGCATTTTGCACAAAAACATTTAGCAGAGTAGCATGTCCACATATCATTATATGGTATATCAATAAGCACTCTGGATGAAGACCCACGAACCCATCCCCCCCTCCCCCTGCTGGAAGAACCTGTATCAAATGTCCCTAAACTATGGGCTTTGTCAGCAGAACACACTCCTCAGCCCATAGATGGTCAAATGTACATCACATGTGCCATGTCGCTCTTCTCTCTGGATAGTCCCCTCCCCAAGTGCGGTGTACCTAGCCCGCTGCCCCATAACATCTAAGAGGCACCCGTGGTCACTCGCAGCTGCGAGACTCTGTTGAGTTGTGGTGATAGGGCCTGACCGGAACAGAATGACAAGGGACATTGTTGTTCGACCACGGACAGAATGTGCAGACAGTACTCCAGTAGCGCGGAGAGATCAAGCTCTGCGGACAGTTCCCATGTGACAGACATGAACGAAGCTACTTGCAAGGCTTCAAAGTCAGAGATTTACAAGTGCGTCAGCTGCACAATGGAAGCCTGGCTTATAATATGCGACAATCACCCCGACGGACATATGACAGCCTCCCCTTCCTCAGTTCTGTGGTACCAAGCGAAACAGACCGCAGAGGTCAGCAAAGTCAAAGCTAATGCAGACAGGGCCAAAGTCAGAGATGGCTGAGAACCTTTGTCAGAAGGATGCGAGAAATGTTGAGACAACATTGAATCAGTTGCCAACAGTTCCGGATGCTAGTAAGTAGTTACGGATCCAAGAAGGCACATGCAGCTTCGAAGGCAACCAGTTCCAAAAGACGATCCAAATCAGCTTCAGCAAAAAGGACCGCCATCCAATCCAGTAGCATGAAGGAACAGATGTGCTCCTCGCACCACGAGGACGAAAGGAGCATTTCATGGCAAGCTGGAAGTGGCTCGATGTAGGCATGGCACAGGAGCCGTTGCGCAAACGCACAAGTGCAGCTGGCAGCCTGTCTGACACGTTGAAAGGCATCCCATAAACGGCTACCCCCGGAACAGTCCTGGTCGTGGGCCAACAAAGGACTCACCCACAGGTCATAATCCAGATCAGCAAGAGATGTGTTGGAAAGGCAAAGATCCATGGCCCATTGAAAGGGGCATCGGCGACAGTAGAACACAGGATGCACGCAGGTGAAATAGGCATAGCAGAAGGTCAGCCTATAACTGATGCGGAGCACAGCCAATGGTATACATCCAAAGACGAGCTGCATCCGTTCACGGTACAGTTGCAACTGACTGGGGTTGGCCTGGACCACAGGACGGGCTGCCATTGCGTGAGAGGAGCCGGAAAACCAGCAATCTGCAGTCCTGGCAAAGGGTTGATGTGAAACCGCCAAATGCAGTCGGTAAATATGAGAAGTGACACCCGGTAGGGCTCCATTAATAGTGTGCAACGAAGTGACAAGGCCAGAGCCTACAAGTAGAAAAAATGTGCAAGGTATTCAGTATCAGACGCTATTGATATTTGGTGTGTCAGTAGCCCAAAAACAAGTGGGAGAGTCGTATCTCGCAGACAGTGAATCGCGCGGGACGGTCAAGGCACCTGGGAATCGAAGGTCTCACGGCCTGATGTGAGAGCGACTACTTGTTGAAACAAAAGCCCATTGAGCCTGCATCACTAATTGAAGTCTGCTTTCCTTGTGGGAATGTGAGGCCACAACTAACTATCTACAAGCACATATGGGGGAGTAAAGAGAACATTGCTACAGCAGGGAACACGTAGTGCAAGTGTTCCTATTTACGGGACGCCTTCCCCTGAATGGCAGTTGTGGTCATTCAGGATTAGATAACGTCCGTTGAGAAGGAGATTTGGCTTGGGTATGTCGTCAGTGACTGTTGTCCATGTGGGAACAAATGCAAAAAGACTGGACATGACCCCTGAAAAGCCCAGTGTAACTGTACTTGAGTTTGTGAATGTGACAATGTCACCTTTGGCCACTTGACAGGATGTGTTTTGATGCTGGCTCTTGTGGAATTCATTGATCAGCGCTGTGTGTGTTGTAACAACTTACGTCATATCCATATTGATGTTATTAGGGGGATGGGAGCACACTACTTCACTTCCCAGCACAGTTCACCCCTTGGCATTCTGGTAAATGCAGTTCGGTAAAAATGCTTACTTGCAATGTAGCTTTGAGTGTTTCATCTGAGTTGGGCAGTGAGAGGTACAGGGACATTAGTGTATTGTGGCAGCTTTCTCAGCAGACACCGATCTCAATGGTATAATTTCGGGCAACACATGTGTCTAGGGATTGACAGCACTAACCTGCATCCAGCCGTGGTGACTCATTTCCATGGAAAAAGAAGTAAGCATTTCAACTGCAGTGCATTTGCCAGGATGCTGAGGGGTAAACTGTGCTGGGAGTTGAAGTTGTGTGCTCCCATCCCCCTTCTGTCCATGTTGATGGTGTTGGCCTGTGTTAACTGTTATGCATCTTGTACAGTGTTGCCAAGTGCAGTGCTTTTCCTGTACTGCCATCATATGTCAAATCACTGTCTTTTTCTTTTTCCAGGTTCCTCTACTCTCTCAATGGATTGTCGCATTTACGTCTCATGATACATTGCAATGTGAGTGAACATGCTACTTACTATGATAAAAATTCCTCTTGACACAAAGGCATATGGGTGTGATTTGTGTTTATTTGTAAATGAGTGACAGGTGAGTGTTGGAGTTGAAAGTGATAGTATATGGATGGTTCGGGTAGAACACACAATGGTGGGATTCCACAGTCCAACAGTACACTCCCATCCTTGTGGCAATGTGGGATCAGATTTACAACCAAGTCAATGTTCAGTGTGACACTAGTGACATCAACGCTGGCTCTGAGGACTGGTATGGCACGGTGCTTTGCAACGTTATCCTCCCTGGGACTTTTTTGGACGCCCCCTCAGCTGTTTGGCCAGGGGGGAACCTGCTGCATGCTCAGAGGTGTCTGAGGATTCACTGTGATGTGACTCACCCTTCCCTGTGTACGCTGCTGTGGTGTTGTGACTATCATCCGGCTGGCCACGGGGGGGGGTGGGCAGCTATTTGTGCTGCATGCAGGTCCCTCAGGACACCCCCAAGCTGGCCCATGTACTCTGCAATTTGTCCCAAACGAGTGTCCATGGACCTCTGCAGCAGGCGGAGTTCACGCAGTTCGTCAATGACCTGGCCCATCTGTCCCTGGTTCTGCTGGTATGCCCCAAGGACAGTTTGCACGGTGGCCTGGGCCTCAGTCTCATTGTCCTCCTGTGACTGTCCACCAGTTGGCCTACCACCTGCCCTGCTGCCACGGTCCTGTGGCGGCATCTGGCGCTGCCGCCGCACACTGTCCCCAGCATCCCGAGGCTGCCTGGTGGTATTGGCTACAACTGGCACAGGGACAGTGTTGGAGGTAGCGGTGGTGATGGTGGAGGTGGCTGCCATACAGGTCGGAGCTGCAGGGGTCAGCGTTGTTGTTGCAGCTGTTGTGGGAGTGGTGGTGGTAGTGGTGGTGGTGGGGACAGTGAGGGCCGGAGACTGAGCTTGGCCGGGCACGCCGGAGGGGCCAGGTCGGTCCTCCTCATCCGTAAAAACCAGGGAGTCTGCATCCGAGGGTTCTGCTTCTTGGGTGGGAGACTGGCTGGGCTCGTCCATGGCACGGGCGCCTGCTGTCGCTGACGAGTCACCTGTTGAACAGAGGTTGGATTGTCAGCATGTTCAGTACAAGGCATAACTTTGATGTTCATGTTTGGCACATTTCGATTAAGACAACATGACTTTTCATCTTGGCATTACTTGTCATTCCTAACAGTTTGTCAGTAGTGGGACATGATGTGGAGGTAAATACATTGCTCGTCAGCGATGTGACATGGCTGTAGCGACAATTTCATATGTACAGATGTTGTATTCCCAAGTACATGTCCTCTGGTACCAACTTGTTGCTCATCCACTTCTGTTCACGCTAGGATATTTGTGACTTTGCTCTGACTGTTTGTCTACTATGCCACAACTTCCTGATTTCTGTTGTGCTTTTTGTACTGTCCTCGTGTGGTTTGTGATGTTTGACTGAGTCTACATGCATGTGTGGTGTTGATGTGAGCCTTTATGCTTTGGGATAATGGTACTTGCACATTGGGTTTTGGCCACTGCATTCCTGGGTTTTGCTTTGCAGTTACATGTGACTTCATCAATGACCCTGTGATTCATGTGAACTGTCAATGGTATTTTCTGTGTGTGCACTGGCTGCAACTTATGCAGCTTGACTGAGTTGGCTCACAAGTGCGGGATGTGGTGGCCAGATAGCTCCCTGTTGTTAGGGAGGAAAGACAGAGGGCCTTGTGGGAGTTGTGGTCTTGCTGTCAGGTCCCAACAACCCCCTCCCCAGTAAGATGGCTACCTACCTGTTGAGTGAAGCAGAGGAGGGTAATGGCTGCCACATGGCTGTGTGGTGGGGTGGGTGCTCCATGCTGTTTGGGAGGGAAGACAGAGGGCCTTGTGGGAGTTGTGGTCTTGCTGTCAGGTCCCAACAACCCCCTCCCCAGTAAGATGGCTACCTACCTGTGAGGTGAAGCAGAGGGAGTAAATGCAAGCCTTATGAGACATTCATGTTGACAGCGTGCATTCTACATGAGTTTGATTTTGTCTGGCAATTGAGGCTCACTTGTTGTGCACAACGGTACATTACAGTGGGATGTGATCATTTTGTTTGTATTTACCAGCCTCCACTCCCCCCTCGATTCCTGTGAGACTCTCGGGATGGAGTATGGCAAGCACCTTCTCCTCCCATTCAGTAAAGGTTAGTGGTGGTATGGGAGGGCCGCCACCAGTTCTTTGGGCCGCCTCGTGGTTCCTCTGGCGCCGATGCTTGACCCGGGCCTTTAGGTCGACCCACCGCCTTTTGATGTCACGCAGTGTGCATAGGGTGGTCCCTACGGCATTGACTTTGTTGTAGATCCTTGTCCACATCTGGTTTTTGCACGCAAGTGGGGTGTGTTGGACCAGGCTCCCATACAAATGTGGTTCTACCCTTATTATCTCGTCTACCATCACTTTCAACTCAGTGTTGGTGAATTTGGGCATTTTCTGTTTGGCCATGGTGCAAAGGTAAGACAAGTGCAGGGGGCAGGGGGTGGTGGAGTTATGTGAAGTGTGTCAGGTGTGTGGGTGGGAAGTGGTGTTTTGTGGAGATGGGTGTATGTGATGTTGTGCTGTGTGCGTAAATGGTGCCCTGTCTTTCTGTGTCAGCTTCTGGTGTGCAAAGGATGCTGGTCCAGGAAGGGGTTGGTATTATGCTGTTGTATGTGGGTGTGTCTAAATGAGTGATGTCCTCCAGGTGTTTCTTCCATGCTGGGCATTGCTTACATTGCCAATGGACATTTGGGGTGTATCCATGTGGCGTGTGTAATGTGATTGAGGGCGGCGTCGAGTGCAGGCACACTTTGTGCATTGCTTTTCAGTTTGTTACTACCGCCATTCATTTGGTCTATGCGCGAGCAAGGGAATCGGAACGCAATGCTCCGTCCTCCAGCTCCACGGTTTCATCGTACTTGGCCGTGCGGTCATTCGCAGCAGGAGCGGCCTTTTCAGTCCCTTGAACTGCTTTCCCCGTCCGCCGCGGTCGGATTTGCATCTTTTCCGGGCATGGCCGACGGTCATTTGTGAGTTCCGTCCGCCGTGGTGGGATTTTCCGTGCATTGCATCATAATTTGACTGACGGAGATGCCGAGGGTCATGCGGGTAGATTTTTGCAGCGAGCACGTCGAACGGAAGCCTTTTCCGTCCGGCATCGTAATGAGCCCCTAAGTATATGATCACCTTGCAGTTGCTGGTGCAATTAAGTGATCTTCAACTAGAACCAAATGATGCCTTGAATTCTTTGACCAGACAGCATTAAATTGTGTTATAAATGTTATCTATTTTATTTAATTTGAGAGTTTTTTAAAGCACCAACATGACCCAAAGGTATCAAAGCACTGTACAGAGCAAAGGCAATTGTCATTACATACATAAGCAAAAGAGAACATCTTGTTGATAAGAAAAAATAAGAAACAATAACTTTGTCCAATTATGCACAGTGGGAGATATGTTGTCTCAGCATTACTTGACACTATGTACTCATTCTCAGATCAAGGTTCAGTTGTGACAACATTGCTGATTGAGCTGTCGTGTGCTGTGTGATGTGTAGTTACAGTGCTGACTCGCAGTCCGATTCAACCAGAGAGGAATCTGTTAAATAAAATCCTTTTTACCTCACTTTTGAAACCATGGCCGATGGGTTCGGTCAAGTCTCTGGTGGGAGAGAGTTCGATATTTTGGGTGCCGCAGCTAAGAAAGCACAAGATTGAGTCAGTGATTTCCTAAATCTCATCGGCTCTAGTAGAAGATGGCTCACACCCTAAAAGAGCAACTACCCACTGATAAAGTTAGATTTAGAGCTAGGTACTCAGGTGTACCATAGTGCAGGGCTTTGTGCTCAAGTAATGCTATCTTAAAGATGATCCTAGCTTCAACTGGGAGCTGTTTTAGGGACTTAAGTAATGGTCTGATGTCATCAAAATGCCTCAATTGTATGTGTATTTCAGGAAAATATGTGCCTCAATCTCTATGCGCAATGTTAGTGGTTTATGACCTATCACAATTATCAATGCATACACAAAGGCTTTAAACAGTTTCACAAAACAAACTTTTCATGTCTTTTATCTTTTTCAAATATTCCATGTATTTTACAGAATTTCACAATTCAAAAACAATGTTATATAATTAATACAGAAATACATTATTCAATGATTCTTGTGGATTCCACTTGATTCTTGCGTAGCCCTTTGCATTTCAGGACATTGGTCCCTTCCTCAGGTGCCTCTGTATCAAATAACAAAAGTAATTTAGTTAGCCAAAACCTCACATCTCAACCAAGGAAACAATTACAGCTAATCAAGTAATGTCTTATTTAGTTTAATTATATGGTGGTTCATATGCATTCACCAACATCATGCGTATCCCATCAGTGATCATTTATGGTATGCCAACCTCTACCAAAAGCTTACCGGTCGCCATTTCAAAATACCTTGTTGCGTGCATCATTAAACCAGTATCACCGCGTATCACCCTCAGTAAATAATCTATGCTGCAATTTACTCACAATCTAAGTGGAATCGTCGCGCCCGATTCACAATAGTAATCTGACACAAAATCCTACCTTTACGACTTTCGGTATTCACAAAAGGCATTTAGGAGTAGTAAAGTTAGGATTTTGTCTTAAGTCTGTCTTAAGTTTTGGTCTTAAGACAGAATCCTAACTTAAGTTAAACTTAAGTTAGGATTGTGTATTAAATTTGTCATAAGTTTTGGTTTTAAGACAAAATCCTAACTTAAGTTTAACTTAAGTTTAACTTAAGTTAGGATTTTGTCTTAAGACCAAAACTTAAGACAAACTTAAGACAAAATCCTAACTTTACTACTCCTAAATGCCTTTTGTGAATACTGAAAGTCGTAAAGTTAGGATTTTGTCTCAGATTACTTTTGTGAATCGAGCCCCTAAATAGCTTCCATCATAACCAGACATCGTCCAAATCTTCCTAAAAAATAACACAGTTCTTAGTACAAAGAGTACACCGGAATTGTGTACCTTACATCCCACTCTTCATTTATCCATACCTGAAACCCAAACATAGGTCCCACAATCCACTCTCTGCAGTCTGCTTGTTCTCTGGTCAACCTTCAACCAAAATCAGAAAACAAAACTCCATTTACCGCCCTCTGTGCCAACGCTAGTTCTATTTCGAACCGCTCTTCTCTTGTGCCTACCGGGTACTCCCGCATGTGAAGCCGCTCCTGTGGTTCTGTGTTTGGACGAGTAACCGCTGGCCCCTACCCTTCCTCTTTTCAACAGACACCCTTCGAACGCACGTGATGCCGGTGTCTCTTGTATCTGCAACCAAAAACGGACCTTTCAACACTATTCTTCTGTGGCGCTTGTGAGGCAGACATCTTGTCAAGATACTCATACGGAAAAACCCTTCGATAATATTGCTATGTGATTAACTCTGCAAATAAGAATGCCTCCATTATCTCATTCCTGCCTCAATTGTTTGTGGCAATAGAGCCGAATAATCACATGCCCCAACACAATTATTTGCTTTTTAGCTCACTTTTTCACAAGCCATGTTAAGTAAGCATCAATGCGATCATAACTAAACACTATACCACAGTGTGCATTATCTCTGTAGATATTACATGTTCATGTCATGTACATATTTATGACTGTATTCGACCTAACGTCATTTCTATTTCCACTGTTTACATAAATATACTTCCTTACTCCTTTACATTTAGTGCACTGTGTATTGCTCTGTTATCCCCAAATGTTGCTATATCTCTCGGGGGGAGCTTGATGTGTCATGGATGTGAACACAATGATGTAATTTTAAGAGGTTTTAGGTGTGTTATAAAAAACAGCTCATATCCATCTTGTCGTTAAGACCAACTGGCATCATAGTATTGAAGTTTTTTTATCCAGAATATTTCCTTTTGTAGTAATGTCTTGATAGGATCCATGCCTTCTTTGATTGATACTACTTCCAATATTAAAAACCTGAGTTGAGCAAGATTATGAAGTTTTTTTAACCAATGTTCCACTAAATTAGAATTAGTGTTCTTGTTCCGAATCATGCTCTTATGTTCAGTTAACTCTAATCTTTATTTTTCTTTCAGTTTTACCGATGTACAACATTCCGCAAGGGCATTTTATGCAATATATCAGGTTGACTGTATTACAATTTGCTGAGTGTGTCAGTGTCACCAGTTCTCAAGTCCTTGGATGGGTAATACTGTTGCCCTTGATTACATTATTGCAATGTATGCAATTTTGACATTTCTTTGTGCTTTCCATACTCGTATGATGTGATCTGGTTTTTAGTGCCAATAGTTCTTTCAAATTTCTTGTTCTAGTGTAGGCAAATAATGGTCTGGATTCAAAATTCCCTCTAAAATGTGGTTCAGTTTGTAATAGGTCCCACCGTTTCAATATCAATTTTTTAATGCATTTTGATTTGGTTGAAAACTTTGATATAAAAGCTGTTTGCTTCTTTTCTGGTTTCAGCTGTCTGCTTAACAGATCTATTCATTCACGCTGTTTAAAATGTTCTTCAGATTGAGCCACTGTTGTCTTTGGCTATCCCTGATTTAAATATCTTTGCTGGATCTTAACTATTGCTTTCTCGCAGGTTGTTGTATCTGAAGAAATTCTTTTTGCTCTCATCATTTGAGAGTAAGGTAAATTTTCAAGTAATTTAGGGGGATGAAAACTTTGGAAATGTAACGCATTGTTGCAATCAGTGGGTTTAGTCTATACACTTGTTCTTAGACCTGTGTTGTGTTTTTTCAATCCAAGCATCAAGGAATGCTACACTCGTCTTGCTTACTGTGTAAGTGAATTTTATCCTATCATTTTTAGTATTTAGTGCTGTAATATTTTCAATGAGATTGGTTTCCATATTCCGCCATATCAGAAAAATGTCATCAATATAGCGACAATGAAATGCTAAATTGACGCTCTATGAGTTGTCTGATAAGATGTGGTCCTGTTCGAACTTAGCCAGAAGATGTTTTTCCATAAACAGGTGCCCCCCCCAAACCTATGGAAGTGTCGCTGATTTGTAGGAATAAATCCTCTTGCCATTTAAAGTAACTGTGTTGGAGACAAAATTAAAGAAGTTCTAACAAAAACACCTTGTTTGCTTTGATGTTAGATCGGTTGAGTAGTGCCCATTCCACTGCTTCTAATCCTTCTTGCAAAGGAATTGATATATACAGTGAAGAAACATCCATTGTGCATAACAAATAATCTTCCATATTCTCAGCTGGTAGATCTCGCAGTTGTCTTAGAATGTCAGTAGTGTCTTGTCCATATGAACACCATGCCTGTACAATAGGTTGTAAAAAATAGTCCACATATTTGCCCAAAGGTTCAAACAAAGAACCGCAACCAGACACTATAGGTCTAAATCGAGGATCAGTGTAATTTTTATGAATTTTAGGCAACATATATAGACATGGTCGCCTGGGAAAAGATGTTGCTAGAAATGTGCAAGCTTTTGTGTGTATCCATTCCATATCTGTTGCTTTCTCAAGAATATTGGATAGAATGTCTCCAATCTCCTGGGTGGGATCATGATCTAGTCTCAAATATGTAGATTTATCTGTGACATGTTCATTGACTTTTCGAATATAGTAACTTCTGTCCATAACTACTAGTGCTCCTCCTTTGTCTGCTTTTTGGAAAGTCAATTGGACGTTGTTGGATAAATTCATCAATGTACTTTTCTCTGACTTAGTTAAGTTGCAATTCTTGCTTGGTTTGAAATTAACATTGGTGAGTCCTTCTTAACTAACACTTCAAAAGAGTCCAACATTCTATGTGATGCAGGAGGCATGAAAGTACTCTTGCCTTTGAACTCTTGATATTCACCATCTTCCGTTGTTTCCTTAGTGGGAACGATATTCTCAACAAAATTATGTAATTGCAGTGTCCTCATAAATTTAAATAAAGCAATCTCTGTTTCAAATAAACTTGTGTTGTATGTAGGGAAAAATATGTCCCTATGTTCAATATTTTTAATTGTTTAGGTGTCAACTTATGAGAAGAAATGTTAATAACTAGATTTTCTGACATCTCAAATTCTTCCTGACTTTTTCCTTTTCCTTGACGTGTTTTTGTCCTATTTCTTTTGTTTTCGATGTGTTTGGATCTGGAGGTCCCAGGTCCTGACTTTTGGATAAAAAAGACCCTGTGTTTGTAGTTGATTCTGTCTTTGTTATCCATATTTGTGGTTCCGATGTTTGTTCCGTCACTTTGTGTGGAATCTTTTTGAATGGGCGCTCTGTTTGATTCAATCTCACGGCCTAATACCACACTTTCCTCTGATGCAGTATTGGGTTTACGAAATGGTCTTCTCTGGGCATACACCTCTGCCCAGGTGTATAACTCGTTGAGTTTATAGTCTAATAGAAGCTGGAGGACCAGGAGAACCGACAATGCCGGAACAATCTGCGCTTCTTGGATATTCCCGAGGGAGGGAAGGCACAGATGCCCACCTTTACATGTTAGATCTGCTTGAGAAGACATTTCCCGAGTTTGAGGGGTGGAATTGGTCGCGTGAAATTCAACAAGGTCACCGAATCCCCTTTAACCTGAAAAAGCCAGTTAGGCCTGACACCAACTCTAGGGCGATTTTGGTATATTTTGGAATTTTTTTACTGCGTCAAAACATATATGAAAAAGCCAGACCAGAGAATAAATGGAATGTCAAAGATCTCGCCTTCTTTACCCGGCCCGATTTCTGTCACGCCACAGTCGAGAGGCGCTGGAGATTGCGGCAAATGATCGCTCCATTTCAAGCAAAGGGGACCCAAGCTTACTTGATGAACCCTGCCAAGCTGAAAATAGTAGTTGGGGGCCGGGCCCGTTTTTTCACCTCAGAAATTCAAGCAAAGGAAGCGTTGGAAGAACTGGGGGGGCAGTAGGCGGGGATCTAATATTAAGCTTGACTGCTAAATGAATATGAATATTACTAATTGGTTTCAAAACTCTTACTGGGTTAGCAATGAGGACGGGCGGTTGGACGGGCGGTCTGGAGGTGGAAACTGAACCTGAACTTGAAGAGGAAATATATATGAAGCTACAGGATAGGGCTAGGATGCTACTATCTGGTTTTCCTGTCTTCCATCCTGGTTTACTTTTGTTGTCTACTTCTACTCTCCAATGCCACCATATACTGTTCCCTCTACCCCTCATTCTGACCCTTCTTCTCTTCGTTTTTGCGTTTTCTTGTGTTTTTCTTTTTCTTTCTATCCTCTTCATCAAGCTGAAATATAATAAAATTTGGTGACGGATGAGGGGGGAAGAGGGGGATTGTTGATTGTGGTTAGGATAAAAGAGGTGGGAGGTACAAGTGGTGTCTCACTGATCATGATGCCAGGCTGCTCCATCGCATACAGGCAGAGCCTGGAAGCCTCTACTGGGGGGGTTGCCTGGGGGAGGGAGGGAGTAGTAGGGGGGCGGGGTGGGGAGAGATGGGGTTGGGAAGGGGGTGTGAGGCAATGGGTGCAGCTCAAAAAAGGGGGAAAAAGAAGCCAGATATAAGAAGCAAAAAAAAGGAAAAGAGCAACTAAGAGATTGCAGTATGGCAATGCATAGATTGAGGAGCACTGCAGATAAAAATGGGTGAACTAAAGATTTGTTCAGTAAATGTGGGGGGGTTAAATGACAGAAGTAAACAAAATAAAGTATACAAAATATTGAAGGTTATCAGCCCCGATATAATCTGCTTGCAGGAAACACACATTCCATGGGGAAATAGGGACGCACTTAGCATAAGGGGCTATGAGTTAGCTATATGCTCCACCTAGACCTCCATGATAAGAGGGGTCTCTATACATATTAAACATCATGTTGGAGGGGTGAAGAGTGCACTCGCTGATAAATGGGGATGCTGGGCGGTAGTATCCTTAAATGCAGGGGTGACACTTGCCACTATATATGGCTCAAATCAAGATGATCCAAAAATCTGGGAAGCGCTGGAAATTGAACTAGCCACCTGGCCGGATCCTCTGATAGTCTGTGGTGACTTCAATATACATTTATGAAGCACTAAGGATATGAATCAAAAGTACAATGGGAGGAAACCCCAAGTAATTAGGGCACTGGGTGCTTTCAGAGCCAGCCATGGGCTGGTGGATGTTTGGGTGGAGAAAAATCTAAGGAACCCAGGGTTCACCCATTTTTCACATCCACATAAAAAATACGTGCGTCTGAATTATTTTCTGGCTTCAACTAAAATTGTGGGCGAAGTCAGGATTAAAAAGCTCCCGAAACTCTTTTTGGATCATATTCCGTTAGTGCTGGAGGTATTAGGACAAGAAGGTGTCTTGAAACAGAGCAGTTGGACGTTCGACAGAAAGTTGTTAGTGGATTAAGAATTTCTTGAGTATATTAAACAGTGGACTACTGAGTTTATAGATATAAATAGATATAGTGCTTCACTTAAAATAGTGTGGGACATGTATAAAGCTTGCTTAAGAGGGGATATTATAAGCTATGTGGGCAGGCTCCGGAAAAAACAGAAGGATGAGGTGAACGCATTAATAGACAGATTGGCCAAACTAGAGGAAGAGCATACAAAGCTGATTAGCAGCGGGGAACAGAAAGAGCTGATACATGAATATGCGGTCAAACTTGTCATTGCCAAAGCAGAGATCAATAGTCACTTCCAGGGAAAAGTGGCCCAAGCCTACCAGGTTCATCGGGCCGAGCTATATGAATATGGAGAGGCAGCAGGTAGGCTACTGGCACTACGTACAAGGCAGAAACTGGCCAGAAATAATATCACCAAAATTAAGTGTGGCAGTGGGCAGTATAAGACGAGACCTGAAGAGATTGTTAGCTTGTTTGAGCAATATTATAAGAGGCTGTATCAAGCTGACCCTCCAGTAGTTGCGTCAGTATCAACAGATAGTGGGCGTCCACTGCTCAAAAGAGTAGAAGAAAATACTCGCTTAGAGCTGGAGAAAGAGCTAGCAATCGAAGAGGTTTTAGAGGCAAAAGGCTCCCTCTCGGCTGGAAAAGCAGCCGGACCGGATAAAATTCCATTAGAGTTTTATAAGGTACTTCAAGGTGAGATCATCCCGAATATGGACGACCTGTTTTTAGATGTACAACAGAGCAGGCTTCCACCCCAGTCATGGCAGGGAACGAATGTGGTGGTATTTGCAAAAAGGGTAAACCACCCGAACTTCCAGGGTCTTATCGGCCAATTTCGCTGATGAATACTGACTCCAAGATTTATTCAAAGGTGGTTATCGCGAATTGACTACAGAAAATCATAGCGTTATTGGTATCCCCGTGGCAGTATGGCTTTGTGCCAGGTAGGGGGACCACCGACCATATTACGAGGGTTATTTCAATACTAGATATTTCAGAAGTAGAAAGGAGGGAAGTGGCGGTGGTCCTCCTAGACGCAGAAAAAGCCTTTGACCGGGTAGCGTGGCAATATCTCTGGGATGTACTAATAGAAAGGGGCTAGGGCTCACGCCTGTTGACTGCTATTCAAGCTATGTATTATAAGCTGTATGCATTGTGAGAAGTTGGCCTGGTATATGCTGTCCACTAATTATAGTGGGCACCTTGCACCAGTCCAAACAACCCCTTATTGGAAATAGGTTAAAGACAAAGCGATACCAAAGGGGATGATGGACGGAGCGTTAGAGCAAATCAAACACTCACCCCCAGTCAACTGATCTGGGTTTAATCCATCATCATTCTTTAGCTCACTCCACCACCCCAGTTCAGACATGGCCATATGCAAATCAGTCTGACCCTGTGACTCATGGGAACAGTCCAGCCCGAACTGCCAAGCCATGTCTTCCCTGGACCGGAAACAAGCACCCTGGGACCGGTTTCGGGTTCAAAACCCTCATCAGCCAGGCTATCTTGAATCCAGTGGCAAAGTGAGCAAGGGACCGACGTCTGGGCATACCCTGCCAACTTAGGGCAAACAAAGCGATACCAGAGGAGATGATGGACGGAGCGTTAGAGCAAATCAAACACTCACCCCCAGTCAACTGATCTGGGTTTAATCCATCATCATTCTTTAGCTCACTCCACCACCCCAGTTCAGACATGCCCATATGCAAATCAGTCTGACCCTGTGCCTCATGGGAACAGTCCAGCCCGGGGTGGTGGAGTGAGCTAAAGAATGATGATGGATTAAACCCAGATCAGTTGACTGGGGGTGAGTGTTTGATTTGCTCTAACGCTCCGTCCATCATCCCCTTTGGTATCGCTTTGTTTGCCCTAAGTTGGCAGGGTATGCCCAGACTTGGGTCCCTTGCTCACTTTGCCACTGGATTCAAGATAGCCTGACTGATGAGCGTTTTGAACCCGAAACCGGTCCCAGGATGCTTGTTTCCGGTCCAGGGAAGACATGGCTTGGCAGTTCAGGCTGGACTGTTCCCATGAGGCACAGGGTCAGACTGATTTGCATATGGCTATGTCTGAACTGGGGTGGTGGAGTGAGCTAAAGAATGATGATGGATTAAACCCAGATCAGTTGACTGGGGTGAGTGTTTGATTTGCTCTAACTCTCCGTCCATCATCCCCTTTGGTATCGCTTTGTTTGCCCTAAGTTGGCAGGGTATGCCCAGACGTGGGTCCCTTGCTCACTTTGCCACTGGATTCAAGATAGCCTGGCTGATGAGCGTTTTGAACCCGAAACCGGTCCCAGGATGCTGGTTTCCGGTCCAGGGAAGACATGGCTTGGCAGTTCGGGCTGGACTGTTCCCATGAGGCACAGGGTCAGACTGATTTGCATATGGCCATGTCTGAACTGGGGTGGTGGAGTGAGCTAAAGAATGATGATGGATTAAACCCAGATCAGTTGACTGGGGGTGAGTGTTTGATTTGCTCTAACGCTCCGTCCATCATCCCCTTTGGTATCGCTTTGTTTGCCCTAAGTTGGCAGGGTATGCCCAGACGTGGGTCCCTTGCTCACTTTGCCACTGGATTCAAGATAGCCTGGCTAATGAGGGTTTTGAACCCGAAACCGGTCCCAGGATGCTTGTTTCCGGTCCAGGGAAGACATGGCTTGGCTGTTCGGGCTGGACTGTTCCCATGAGGCACAGGGTCAGACTGATTTGCATATGGCCATGTCTGAACTGGGGTGGTGGAGTGAGCTAAAGAATGATGATGGATTAAAACCCAGATCAGTTGACTGGGGGTGAGTGTTTGATTTGCTCTAACGCTCAGTCCATCATCCCCTTATGTATCGCTTTGTTTGCCCTAAGTTGGCAGGGTATGCCCAGACGTGGGTCCCTTGCTCACTTTGCCACTGGATTCAAGATAGCCTGGCTGATGATGGTTTTGAACCCGAAACCGGTCCCAGGATGCTTGTTTCCGGTCCAGGGAAGACATGGCTTGGCAGTTCGGGCTGGACTGTTCCCATGAGGCACAGGGTCAGACTGATTTGCATATGGCCATGTCTGAACTGGGGTGGTGGAGTGAGCTAAAGAATGATGATGGATTAAACCCAGATCAGTTGACTGGGGGTGAGTGTTTGATTTGCTCTAACGCTCCGTCCATCATCCCCTTTGGTATCGCTTTGATAGGTTAAAGACAACCTTTATTGAAAGCTATCCTAGTGGTAGCTATGGAGAGCAGCCTTCAGGCTAAGTCTTGAAGGAATGTAAAGCAGCTTGTTTTACCAGTCTATAATCTCTTGAGTGACCAAATGAAAGAGGACCACACCAGGTATATATATAAAATATATGTATTTAGTCTTAAACACACCCCTCTAGTCTCTTTATGAGGCTAGAGTTCGAAGTACATAAGTTACAAGTCAGTTATCAACAGTAATAGCACAAATACACGTTTGAGCCCTAGGGGCGTACCAAACCATATACCAATAAAGTGGTATAAGAACCACGACTGAGCTAGACACAAGGCCTAGAGCCTGTAGAAGTGCTTGGCCCTCAAGGAACCACCCAAGGTAGTGACACAGGGGACCCACGGGGGACGCGTGCAGTGTGAGAACACAGCCGCGAGCCACCGGTGACTTCTATGGGGAATGTCGCGGTTGGAGTTTTAAAGAAAAAGGACACTTAGAGGAGGACTTGGAGCAAACCCCTTTAGAACTAGGTTGTTCTAGAGTCTATACCCACGGGAGCACCGGAGTACTCGAGTTACCTCACCCAGGGAAGCCGGGTGCATAGGTGTCTTTCGGGGTCGGGTTTCGTCGTCGTCTTCAATGGCGATCTGCTGCAAAGTGCTGCTGGTGACCAAGTCGAAAGTGTTCGGGTGGATCCAAGGGTGGATCGAAGATCTGAAGAACCTGAAAGCAGAGGGGACAGAGTCTGGGTCACTAGCCAGTGACCAGGAAGGCGATGAGCAGATGCCCACCGATGTCGGGTGCTTCAGGTAGGGTGACGTTCATCTTGACTCTTCAGCCACAAGGTCCAGGAGGCGTCGACGATGACCAGGAGCTGGATTCAAGCTGTCCCACAACGTCTGTCGATTGCTGGGGTGTCGGCGACCGGATTGGACCCAACAAGCCTTGGCAACGGCAAGTCACGTAGAAATAAGGAAAGGACGTTGATGCAGACCAGCAAGGTCTGGGGGACTCAACCAGTGAGGGTATGTCAGGGCACGTCTGGAGCAACCAGGGAAGCCCAAGCAGAAGAAGAGTTGCCTTTGGGAGGGCCCACTAGCCAACGGACTAGCAACCGCGAAGGAGCCTCGAGTGGACGCACTTGGAGCTGGCTCACAGGACACTCGTCGAGTGGAGGCCAGTGATCTTTGGTGCAGTCGGTGCTGGAGGCGAGGGCTACTAGGAGCCCTAAGCACAACTTCGTGGGAGACCCAGAAGAGGATGCACTTGCAAATGTGCTCAGTGTCCAGGGGTCATGGTTCCACGTTACCCACGACAGCTATGGGCCTCAGCTTTGCTGGGGACTCAGGGCAGCCTCGGGAAAGTCTGGAAATCCACCTCTGGTGATGCAAAGACTTCGGCGTCCGGCGGGAGCTTTGGCGATGCAGACCGGACAATTGCTTCTTTGGTGCCTGTCAAGCAGGGGAGTCACTCCTTGACTCCAAGGGAGATTCTTCAGTCCTCTAGTCTTCAAGTAGAGCGTCGAAGGTCCAGGATTCAGTGTCAGAGTTTCGTCCAGGATAATCTAAAGTCCTAAGGACTGGGGTCCCATACTTATACAAAGTTAGGGGGTTGGACATACTCTGGGGACCCACCTATGGGAGGGTCAGGGAAGAGGGTGGTTACACCCATTTCCCTTTGTCCAGTTTCACGCCAGAGCAGGGGCAGGTAGCCCCTGCAACCGGTTTGAACTGGCATATGCACAGGGACACCAAATGTGCCCCCAGTGCAGGACTTCAAAGCACCAGAGGGTGCTCCCGCCCAGCTCCAATACACACTATCCTGTCTGGGGAGGTGGTTACACCTCACTTCGACAGGAAACCTATTGTCCAGGCCTCCCCTGCCGGAGTTTCAGTCAGCAGCAGGAGGCCAGACCCGTGTCTGTGGCAGCGGCATCCATTTTGTGATGCCAGGGCTCTGGAAAGAAGTTACCGGGTAGCCCGGTGTGTACATGTCTCTCCCTCTAGAAGGGTGGAATGCTACCCCCGCCGCCAGGATTGGCGGGGGGTAGTATTCCAAGATGTTTGACACCAAACACGACATGTTTTGGTGCAGCCAGTCCAAAGTTAGCATTGTACTGCGAGGATATAATGCACTTAAGAGTATATGGTCAGGCTGTACCACAAACAGCATCAGAGGAGGGACTCCGAACACTGCAGAGGGGCTCTGCTCATGCAGGGCACCCTCTCACATAAAAACCAAGCACTCTGCCTTCAGGATTGTTAAGGCCTGCCATAGGAGTGACTTATAGGTTTATATGTGTGTGCAATTGTAGTGATATAGGTAGCCTATATCACAGTAAGGGGTGCATGCACCACCTTACCGAGGCTGCAGTAGCAGACCTGTGGTGTCATTTTGGCTGGCCTTCCAGGGGTGGCATAATACATGCTTCAGCCCCTGGCAGGCCTCTGGGGTACCTATGCCCTGGGTACATAGTATACCATATACTAGGGACTTATAAGGGCACTCCAGATTCCAATCAGAGATGTGCCTAAGGCACATGGAAATCATTTTATAGAGGAAGCAGATAGACTGGGGCCCTGAATAGCAGGATCCCAGTCCAACTAAATCATAAACCAGCAAAACACCAGGAAAAAAGTGGGGGCAACCATATAGTCAGATTCCACCTTCCTACATAACCCCCCAAACGAAAGGAGATAAGGCTAACCTTGGCCAGTTGAGCCTTTATTGACTAAGTGGCCATATAAGGAAGCACCTGCACTAGCATGGTTGCCCCCTGTCTTATGGTCCACTAAGCAATCCCTCACCCTAAGGGTATGAGAGGGTCTCCACCATGGGGAATTTCTACCTGTGGTGTGCTTTGGTGAAGTACAAGGCTGGTGAGGTGTCTGAGTAGGGAAGTGAGGCCCTAGGAAGGTTGGTCTCAGCTTCCTCAGATCACTGGTCACCATGTATGCCTGTCTTTCCATGACTGAGTTGCACTTAGCTCTAAGGGTCAACCTTTGGCTGCCTAAGCTGGGGGTTGGGTCCCTTTGGATGGACCACTGGAGGGACATGGCAGGTTTGGAACCTTTTGGTCCCAGGTTTGCCCTTGCCTAACAGAGTCCTTCTGGGGGAGGTCCCTACACAAAGGTATGGGGGATCCCTCAGTGTGTTGAGGAATTTTCACCTGGCTAGGGCTACTAGACTGGGTGCCCCTAATCTGCTGATGGGGGGGTTCCTCTGGACAGGGGGCTCTGGGGGGTCCACTGACCTCCCTGACCTCTGCAGCCCTGGGCTGACTGAGGTAGGGTAGAGAGGGGCAGGTTACCTGCTCCAGACTGGGTACCACCTTGGAAGGGTCCTCTGTCATCAGGGGTGTGGCCAGGCCAGGCCTGACTACCTCTGGGGCAGTTCCTTCACTAGGGGTAGGGTCAGTTCCCTGAGGAGGCTGACCCTTACCTACTGTCTGGGGGGAAGAAGACTTTTCTTCAACCCTTGTGCTCTCTTTTGGGGGAGAGTGGGCCATTCTTCCAGGCTCCATCTCTCCATAATTTTCCTGGGCTTGGGCTGTGGCCATCACAGCCCCACTAACCTTTACAGGGACGCCCAGCATTCTCAGATGGGTTTGGTGTTCAACTTCAGCCCAGGCTGAAATCTCCAGATCATTGCCCATCAGGCAATCTACAGGCAAGTTGGGGGACACTGCCACTCTTTTTGGGCCTGTGACCCCTTCCCAGCTGAGATTGACTATGGCCATGGGGTGATCTGTTCTGACACCATCTATGTTGGTTACCTGGTATTTAAACTCAGGTAAAAGCTGGTGAGGGGGGACTAGTTTCCCTGCCACCATGGAGACACTAGCCCCTGTGTCCCTAAATGCCACAGCTTTCTGACCATTAATTATTGGCTCCAGTCTGTACCTGCCCAATGCATTGGGACCCATGGTAAAGGTGGAAACTCCTATACCACCATCAGAGTCAGAGGAGTCTGTTGAGGGGGTCCTGTCTAAACTAGGGCCCACCTCTGTTCCTCTTGCAAAAGCACCTAACTTTTTGGGTGCACTACTCCCAACTGGAGGATTACTACTGGTAGTACCAGGAGGGGTGGTAGTAGTTGTTGGAGGAACATTTTCTTTATTGCCAATCCTGGGACAACTGGGATCAGATTTCCAGTGCCCAGGCTTTTACAGACATGGCAATAGGGTTTCTTTTCAGGAGAGGAAGGAGTTTGGGACCCACCCCAGAAGTGGGCTTTTGGGGCCCTGTAGTGGATTTATCTTTAGATTTATCCCCACCTTTCTCTTGGGACTTGGTAGAATCTTTCTTCTGGTCACCACCCTGGTTCTTAGGCCTTACCCTGGTTCTGACCCATTTGTCTGCCTTCTTTCCCAATTCTTGGGGAGAGGTCAGATCAGAGTCCACCAGGTACTGGTGTAAAAGCTGGTTTTGACAATTACTAAGGAACTGCTCCCTCATACTCAAATTGTACAATCCTATAAAGTCATGCACTTTGCTGCCATGTATCCAACCTTCCAGAGCCTTAGCAGAACAATCAACAAAGTCCACCCAGTCTTGAGTCTGTGCTTTTTGGGTGTCTCTGAACTTTAACCTGTTTTGGTCAGTTGTAAGGCCAAACCCATCAATCAGAGCACTCTTCAAGACTTTGTAATTGTCAGCATCCTCTTCTCTAACAGTGAGGAGCTTATCTCTACCTTTGTCTGCAAAGGAGAGCCACAAGATTGCTGCCCACTGCTCCTGAGGGACCCTCTGTACTTTACAGGCCCTCTCCAGTGCAGTTATCCATTTGTGGATGTCATCCCCACTCTGGTGGGGAGGGACAATCTTGCTCAGGTTTCTATGGTCATAAGACCTTTCCCTATCTCTGGGGAAATTGCTGCCACCATGGGACTCTAGTCCCATCTTTTTTCTCTGTCTATAGAGATCTAGGGACTCCCTGTCTATAGCCAACTGCTGTTTTCTGAGCTCAAGCTGGGCTTGTTCATACTGAAGCAGTCTCTTTCTCCTCTCATGAGAGGATTCCCTCCTATGAGAGGAGACAGAGGTCCCTACTGAGGTGTCAGAGTGGTTAGACTCCTGAGGAGATCTAGCCCTTCTGGGCACACTCACAACTCTTCCTGGGGGGACAAAGGGGAGGTCATTCTGATCCTCCTCCTCCTCCTCAGGAGTAGCTGGATTATCCAGGTCAAGGTCATTGTCACCTTCCTGGCCAGTTTCAGAGGGGGTCCTGGGTGATTTCACCCCTGGCCCCTTCCTCATCTTCTGCCCCACCCTCTCTGCCTACCCCTTCAGACCCTGGTAGTCTTCTGAGATCATCCAGCAGGAGTACCTCTATGAGGCGTTGGGTGTTGGCACTTTTGCCTGTCTTCAGTTTCCTAGCAGTGCTTAATGCTCTCAATTCCAAGAATGGGAGATTATCATACTTGGAGGGAAGAAGCCCATTGGCTTCTGGCTGGGACCCACTGGTTCCTGGCCCTGAAGACATTACTAGTGTGGTGTGGTGTATGCACTACCTACTCTAGTGTGGCCTACTAAACTCTCTTGAGTTGTAGAAAGGGTGTGCTATCCCTTAACACACAACTCTAAGTTCAGTAGAACTTACTGTATCCTAAGCTTGTTTTATATGTACCTAAGGTACCCTTAGTGGTTTTCAGTTGATCAATTCAATTGAGATTATCTGGTAAAACAATAGCAAGCTGGAATCCCACACGCTGCACACCAATGTGAGAAGTTGGCCTGGTATATGCTGTCCACTAATTATAGTGGGCACCTTGCACCAGTCCAAACAACCCCTTATTGGAGATAGGTTAAAGACAACCTTTATTGAAAGCTATCCTAGTGGTAGCTATGGAGAGTAGCCTTCAGGCTAAGTCTTGAAGGAATGTAAAGCAGCGTGTTTTACCAGTCTATAATCTCTTGAGTGACCAAATGAAAGAGGACCACACCAGGTATATATATAAAATATATGTATTTAGTCTTAAACACACCCCTCTAGTCTCTTTATGAGGCTAGAGTTCGAAGTACATAAGTTACAAGTCAGTTATCAACAGTAATAGCACAAATACACGTTTGAGCCCTAGGGGCGTACCAAACCATATACCAATAAAGTGGTATAAGAACCACGACTGAGCTAGACACAAGGCCTAGAGCCTGTAGAAGTGCTTGGCCCTCAAGGAACCACCCAAGGTAGTGACACAGGGGACCCACGGGGACGCGTGCAGTGTGAGAACACAGCCGCGAGCCGCCGTTGACTTCTATGGGGAATGTCGCGGTTGGAGTTTTAAAGAAAAAGGACACTTAGAGGAGGACTTGGAGCAAACCCCTTTAGAACTAGGTTGTTCTAGAGTCTATACCCACGGGAGCACCGGAGTACTCGAGTTACCTCACCCAGGGAAGCCGGGTGCATAGGTGTCTTTCGGGGTCGGGTTTCGTCGTCGTCTTCAATGGCGATCTGCTGCAAAGTGCTGCTGGTGACCAAGTCGAAAGTGTTCGGGTGGATCCAAGGGTGGATCGAAGATCTGAAGAACCTGAAAGCAGAGGGGACAGAGTCTGGGTCACTAGCCAGTGACCAGGAAGGCGATGAGCAGATGCCCACTGATGTCGGGTGCTTCAGGTAGGTTGACAGTTGTCTTGACTCTTCAGCCACGAGGTCCAGGAGGCGTCGACGATGACCAGGAGCTGGATTCGAGCTGTCCCACAACGTTTGTCGATTCCTGGGGTGTCGGCAACCGGATTGGACCCAACAAGCCTTGGCAACGGCAAGTCACGTAGAAATAAAGAAAGGACGTTGATGCAGACCAGCAAGGTCTGGGGGACTCACCCAGCAAGGGTAAGTCAGGGCACATCTGGTGCAATCAGGGAAGCCCAAGCAGAAGAAGAGTTGCCTTCGAGAGGGCCCACTAGCCAACGGACTAGCGACCGCGAAGGAGCCTCAAGTGGACACACTTGGAGCTGGCTCACAGGACACTCGTGGAGTGGAGGCCAGTGATCTTCGGTGCAGTCGGTGCTGGAGGCGAGGGCTACTCGGAGCCCAAAGCACAACTTCATGGGAGACCCAGAAGAGGATGCACTAGCAAATGTGCTCGGTGTCAAGGGGTCACGGTTCCACGTTACCCACGACAGCTACGGGCCTCAGCTTTGCTGGGGACTCAGGGCAGCCTCGGGAAAGTCTGAAAATCCACCTCTGGTGATGCAAAGACTTCAGCGTCCGGTGGGAGTTTCGGCGATGCAGACCAGACAATTGCTTCTTTGGTGCCTGCCAAGCAGGGGAGTCACTCCTTGACACAAAGGGAGATTCTTCAGTCCTCTAGTCTTCAAGTAGAGCGTCGAAGGTCCAGGATTCAGTGTCAGAGTTTCGTCCAGGATAATCTAAAGTCCTAAGGACTGGGGTCCCATACTTATACAAAGTTAGGGGGTTGGACATACTCTGGGGACCCACCTATGGGAGGGTCAGGGAAGAGGGGTGGTTACACCCATTTCCCTTTGTCCAGTTTCACGCCAGAGCAGGGGCAGGTAGCCCCTGCAACCGGTTTGAACTGGCATATGCACAGGGACACCAAATGTGCCCCCAGTGCAGGACTTCAAAGCACCAGAGGGTGTCCCGCCCAGCTCCAATACACACTATCCTGTCTGGGGAGGTGGTTACACCTCCCTTCGACAGGAAACCTATTGTCCAGGACTCCCCTGCCGGAGTTTCAGTCAGCAGCAGGAGGCCAGACCCGTGTCTGTGGCAGCAGCATCCATTTTGTGATGCCAGGGCTCTGGAAAGAAGTTACCGGGTAGGCCGGTGTGTACATGTCTCTCCCTCTAGAAGGGTGGAATGCTACCCCCGCTGCCAGGATTGGCGGGGGGTAGTATTCCAAGATGTTTGACACCAAACACGACATGTTTTGGTGCAGCCAGTCCAAAGTTAGCATTGTACCGCGAGGATATAATGCACTTAAGAGTATATGGTCAGGCTGTACCACAAACAGCATCAGAGGAGGGACTCCGAACGCTGCAGAGGGGCTCTGCTCATGCAGGGGCACCCTCTCACATAAAAACCAAGCACTCTGCATTCAGGATTGTTAAGGCCTGCCATAGGAGTGACTTATAGGTTTATATGTGTGTGCAATTGTAGTGATATAGGTAGCCTATATCACAGTAAGGGGTGCATGCACCACCTTACCCAGGCTGCAGTAGCAGACCTGTGGTGTCATTTTGGCTGGCCTTCCAGGGGTGGCATAATACATGCTTCAGCCCCTGGCAGGCCTCTGTGGTACCTATGCCCTGGGTACATAGTATACCATATACTAGGGACTTATAAGGGCACTCCAGATTCCTATCAGAGATGTGACTAAGGCACCTGGAAACCATTTTATAGAGGAAGCAGATAGACTGGGGCCCTGAATAGCAGGATCCCAGTCCAACTAAGTCATAAACCAGCAAAACACCAGGAAAAAAGTGGGGGCAACCATATAGGCAGATTCCACCTTCCTACATGCATGAATACAAGTGATGGGTAATATGTCGGGGAAGATTGAGATAGCGAGAGGGTCAAGGCAAGTTTGCCCTTGCTCACCTATTCTTTTTGCCATATACCTGGACCTCTTTATTAATAAGATTGTTCATAATGCTGCAATAGCTCCAGTAATCTGCAATGGGTACAGTACAAAGATCTTAGCATTTGCAGATGACATTGCAATTGTTATCAGGTTGAAAATATGGCAGAGGAGTTTGGAAGAAGATCTGTATAGCTTCTGAATAAGGGGAAGACTCAGATTATATGCTCCTCCAAGTGTATTACCCGAGACCCACGTAAAGTTTAGTCGGCTATCTATCTGGGGGTCAATATAACCCCTGATTTGGACGAATTATGGTCAACCAACCAACCTTGACCCAGTACTTGCTAAAATAGGCCCCGAATTAAGACGCCTTGACAAACTCCATCTCACAATAGTTGGGAGGGCAAATATATTAAAAATAAAAATCTTCCCCAAGATATTATATCTGTTTCGCTCGATCCCCCTGGAACTAGCAGATACAACTATTAAAAAAATTAACGACATGTTCTCCAACTTTATATGGGGCTACCAGAAGACACGGCGTGCCCTAAAAAGTATGACGCTAAGTCGTGAACGAGGTGTGTGGGGTGTCCCGAGCCTGCTATTTTATTACTGGGCTGCTGCCCTGCAACAGATGAACACTTTATTATTGCCAGGCCGGTTAAACTACGAAGAGTTTGTTGTGCCATCATTCTATCAAATATCGATTGGGAAAGAGGCTGATGGTCTCTTTCTGCGACAAGTAGAAGCAAGCTACTATAAAAAGACTCAATTTAAGTGTGTTAATGCGGCTTGGAAAATATGGAAAAAGGTCAGCAGATTATGTAAATTCCCAGGCATAATAGGTACACACCCATATGGCGCTCCTCAATATTTCCAACTGTGATATATGACACAATGGTGGTAAACTGGGAGCAGTCCGGGATCAATCGGATAATGAATCTCTATGACCAAACCGGAAATTTTACATTCACAGGACTTGTGCAAACATATGGGGTCAGTAATCAAACACATTTTAAAAATATACAGATCAGGGAATGCCTTAGATGCCTCCCCCAACCTGGCTAAGATCTCAATTTTGGAAACTGCTACTCGCCGGAATGGTAGAATTAGAGATTATTATCAAGTTTTGCTATAAACCCTTCCTGACGATCTGGAAGAGACAGAGGCAAAATGGGTGGTTAAGTTGGGAGATGGTGATGCCAACCTGGATATGTCAATCAGCCATGGTAGAAAGATTTTTTTGTCAGCCAATCTAAAGGCTCAGCATTTTAAGACCATTTCTAATTTGTATTATACGCCAGCCAAGCTTTATACATGGGGAAAGAGAGACAACAACAAATGCCCTAGGTGACAGTTAGGTCCCGCGGATATAATACACATGTTTTTTTCTTGTACCAAACTCACCCCGCTGAAGGAAGGTATAGAGGATCTCTGGGCACAAACCCTCAACAAGGTAGTCACTATTACCCCGGCAATGTTGATACTTGGTTATGATTGTCAGATTAATCTAGATACATCAGAGAGAGATTTTGCATTCATGACAGTGGCCGTGGCTCGATTGCTGATTGCTACTGACTGGAAGGATTCGGATCCACCTACACCCCAGCAGTGGCTCCACCGTTTACTGAACATTTATACGCAGGAAATTCACTTATATGAGAGCAAGGGCAAACGAGCCAGGGAGAAGGGTAGGAAAATATGGGAACCTCTGAAGAGTTGGCGTCAGAGAAATGGAACAAGCACATAATAGGAGGAATTAATGTATGTATTTTTATTGTATGGGCCCTCCTGTCTTCTACTCTTTTTTTTTAGAATCGGTATAACAAATTATGCAATATGGATTATATATTCGAGATATTGAAAATGCTATTTATATGTTGTAACTACATGGTTTCACTTTTGTATTGATCAATTTGGATTCTGAATAAATATTTTAAAAAAAGGTTTATAGTCTGTGGTGTCTCTTTTGAATTTTCTTAGTTTTCTTTCTTATAATTCCTTGCCATAGTTATCAAGCTTATTATTGATTTCTTCTAGAGTGATCTTCCATGTATCAGGTTCCATTCTGATGGCCAGGTCTCACTCGAAGTTATAAACCTCTTCCTCTAATTCCTTGATAGTTTGTGACAGTCCCTCGATTAATAATAATATTAAATCCAGAGAACACTTGTTGAGGGTAGCATATCACTTCTCCGTGAATATTTTATTGTATTGAAACCGGAACAAAATCAGTTTAATTACTCATCTTAATCCTCGTGGTATTCTTTTCATTTTAAGGTATTGAATTAATGTAGAAGCATGTAGTCGTTGGTTGAGTTCTCTTCTGGTAATTAATTCCAGCTGTTTCAATTGTTGTGTAATTGATCCCTCTTGGATGTTGAAAGTTTTGGTTTCCTGAAAATAGGCATACATTTCAGTGGCTTGCTCAGATGTATACCCTTAATCTCTGCACGGTTATCTGTAGTGTTCGAGATTGTTTCAAATGACATGTTTTTAACGGGTGCTGCACACTCTGAGAGGCCTCAATATCATTATCAGTCTTGCTGTGGCATTGAGGGTTGCCTGCAGTGGTGTAAGTCTTGATTTGGGAATACCCAATACAGTTGCATTTCCATAGTCCAGTCTTCATAATACTAGGGACTCTACTGCTGCTTTGAGGTCAGTAGTCAGTATGAATGGTTTCAACTTCTTTAGGAGTCTAAGATGCAGGAGTGCAACCTGCATGGCTACGCTAAAGCAGGCTTTGAATGTTGAAATTTCTGTCGATTGTTCTGCCAAGCAATTTTATAGATTCGATAATGGTGGGACTGCATTTACGAGCATTCAGGTTAATGACCCATTCTTGTAGGGGAGGGAAGCTGTGAGGAGGAGAGATGAGTAGGAATTCGGTCTTTATGGAATTCAATTTGAGGTGATTTAGCACTATAATACACACAAAAGAAGGGGTGAGGGTACGGACTCACCTACCCCGAACCCCCTGTAAACACTATGCACCAGAAGGAGTAGGGAGTAATAAAATATGTAGCGTAATGGCACCTGCAATATATATTAATACTGCCCTCACTCACACAAATGTGTGACATGCTTCATTATTGGGCTGCTACAAAAAACACCCCGGCGTAGCCACGCCTGGGGTGGAGCAATAGGGTCGGGGAAGACAATACAACACAAAGAAAGACACAAATAAATTCTATAGTGACTGGGAACGACGGTAGTGAAAGTGCAGTAAGGTGAATTAAAACTAGCTCGGAAGTGTCGCTGTGCCTAAAACTTTATTCCTGGATCTTCCGGCCAGAATAAAAAGTGTGAAGGATGATGGTGAATGGGAGGTTCTATGTGCTCCTAACACCCCTCCTTAACTGCAAAGTGGTCAACATGTTTCGGCCGTTAGTGTATGCCCCTCGTGTAGGGTCACGCCGGCCTTCCTCAGGACTCTACCTTTCCCAGTAAGCTCTCCCTACCTCCAATTGAGATGAGAGGAAAATTAAAAGTCCGTTCCTTACGTGTTGAGGAATTTTCTCCAATGGATCATGTAATTACTAAGGAACCGACAAGAAAAGCAAAACAAAAGAAGGCAACCCATCAGGAATAGTAATCTCCTATAGGTCAACACTGTATTATGTTGAAAAATTAATACAAGCCACAGTACAAACCATGGTGTCATTCATACTACAAGGAATGACTATTGTGTCTATCCCCTCTTATTATTACATGTGCCAAAGAAAATAAAATCAGTGATCATATCTACAATTAAAATAATTTATATAACTATATACATATTGATTGTATATATATATATATATATATGTTTTTCCAGCATCATAAACCATCTGGCATCCGTCCACACAACCCATGTCACTGACCAATAGGGGTCCGGTGTGTATCTTTACTCACCGAGTTTACCCTAAAGTCAAATTAGAACTGGCGGCGGGCAAGGGAGACCCCTATGGTCACACTCTTTACAAGAAGGGGATAAAAACATGTGAGATCATTACAAACAAAATTTGAATCCATATTGCAAGACTTTTCTCTATATTTAGTATGTCCCTACAATTCTACGGAATCAAGGTAGCGACAATAGAGGTAATTAAAACAGTGCAATTGGCATGTATTAGCGGATGGTTTTAGCGTCTGGTCCCCGAGAAGCCAAAAGAGGTTACGTATCACCGGTATGAGAACGGAGGAAGAAAGAGAAAACTCCGGCCCTGGGTATATCGTTTCATGCTGTCCTCTTACCTAGCGTTCAACCATGTTGTTATGAAATGTCAGCAAAGTGCCCCTCACATTCTGGTATTGAACCGACAGTGTCTCCGCCACTCAATCTCCACCTGAGGTATTCTACAAAGTAGATGAAATCCACCCCACATATAACAGCCCATTGGACTCATACACACACACACAAAATCCCTCCTTACTACGTCAAGGGTGGTTCTCCATTAGCACTGCTCGTCTCCGTCCGCCGTGTAGAGTGGCAGCGGAGTCGAGCGTGCGATGTTTTATCCCTCTCATGCGGAAGTTCACAGTTCCGGTCACCTGATGTACGTCATATACGTAATGCCAAACCCCTTGCGACCCTGTCTCAGCGCATCATCTAGAGCGCTCGCCCTCCACTCTAGTATATTACACGCTTGGTTCACGTCAACCACCGTGCAACGTGCACGTGGTGACGTCACCCGTAACAATATCTGTGCGTGTAGGGGATGGTACCCAAATTATACATACGGAAAGGGTGATCATAACCAGTTTGAATATTTTCAAAAAATTTATTGATAAATGGGGGCAAGTCAAAACCATAACTTAATGAGACAAAAAGACAGGTATTAACATATACTGCTGCAAGGATAATACCCAATTTCAAATTGGACATGAATGGAATACAACCCCCAATTTTAGACCACCATAATAAAAGGCCATAGAGTGGATAGATCCTTGGAAGCCAGGATATAGTTCATCTAAAGGGGTGATATGAATACACACAGGACGGAGAGAGCAGATATACTAGTAGTTGGTACTGAATATTAGCGATTAAGAGCATTCCATGGAATATCGTCATTGAGCCCCACTTCATGGTTCCTCAAGCGGTACACCCATTTTTGTTCCCTCAAAAGCAGGGCTCTAGTCTTATCCCCTGTATAGCTATCGACTCTCAGTTTCTCTATGACAGTCCATGTTAGCTCTTCAACAGTATGAACTATATCCTGGCTTCCAAGGATCTATCCACTCTATGGCCTTTTATTATGGTGGACTAAAATTGGGGGTGGTATTCAATTCATGTCCAATTTGAAATTGGGTATTATCCTTGCAGCAGTATATGTTAATACCTGTCTTTTTGCCTCATTAAGTTATGGTTTTGACTTGCCCCCATTTATCAATTAATTTTTTGAATATATTCAAACTGGTTATGATCACCCTTTCCGTATGTATAATTTGGGTACCATCCCCTACACGCACAGATATTGTTACGGGTGACGTGTGCACGTTGCACGGTGGTTGACGTGAACCAAGCGTGTAATATACTAGAGTGGAGGGCGAGCGCTCTAGATGATGCGCTGAGACAGGTTCGCAAGGGGTTTGGCATTACGTATATGACGTACATCAGGTGACCGGAACTGTGACCTTCCGCATGAGAGGGATAAAACATCGCACGCTCGACTCCGCTGCCACTCTACACGGCGGACAGAGACGAGCAGTGCTAACGGAGAACCACCCTTGACGTAGTAAGGAGGGATTTTGTGTGTGTGTGTATATGAGTCCAATGGGCTGTTATATGTGGGGTGGATTTCATCTACTTTGTAGAATACCTCAGGTGGAGATTGAGTGGCGGAGACACTGTCGGTTCAATACCAGAATGTGAGGGGCACTTTGCTGACATTTCATAACAACATGGTTGAACGCTAGGTAAGAGGACAGCATGAAACGATATACCCAGGGCCGGAGTTTTCTCTTTCTTCCTCCGTTCTCATACCGGTGATACGTAACCTCTTTTGGCTTCTCGGGGACCAGAAGCTAAAACCATCCGCTAATACATGCCAATTGCACTGTTTTAATTACCTCTATTGTCACAACCTTGATTCCGTAGAATTGTAGGGACATACTAAATATAGAGAAAAGTCTTGCAATATGGATTCAAATTTTGTTTGTAATGATCTCACATGTTTTTATCCCCTTCTTGTAAAGAGTGTGACCATAGGGGGTCTCCCCTTGCCCGCCGCCAGTTCTAATTTGACTTTAGGGTAAACTCGGTGAGTAAAGATACACACCGGACCCCTATTGGTCAGTGACATGGGTTGTGTGGACGGATGCCAGATGGTTTATGATGCTGGAAAAACATATATATATATATATATATATATATATATACAATCAATATGTATATAGTTATATAAATTATTTTAATTGTAGATATGATCACTGATTTTATTTTCTTTGGCACATGTAATAATAAGAGGGATAGACACAATAGTCATTCCTTGTAGTATGAATGACACCATGGTTTGTACTGTGGCTTGTATTAATTTTTCAACATAATACAGTGTTGACCTATAGGAGATTACTATTCCTGATGGGTTGCCTTCTTCTGTTTTGCTTTTCTTGTCGGTTCCTTAGTAATTAATTACATGATCCATTGGAGAAAATTCCTCAACACGTAAGGAACGGACTTTTAATTTTCCTCTCATCTCAATTGGAGGTAGGGAGAGCTTACTGGGAAAGGTAGAGTCCTGAGGAAGGCCGGCGTGACCCTACACGAGGGGCATACACTAACGGCCGAAACATGTTGACCACTTTGCAGTTAAGGAGGGGTGTTAGGAGCACATAGAACCTCCCATTCACCATCATCCTTCACACTTTTTATTCTGGCCGGAAGATCCAGGAATAAAGTTTTAGGCACAGCGACACTTCCGAGCTAGTTTTAATTCACCTTACTGCACTTTCACTACCGTCGTTCCCAGTCACTATAGAATTTATTTGTGTCTTTCTTTGTGTTGTATTGTCTTCCCCCGACCCTATTGCTCCACCCCAGGCGTGGCTACGCCGGGGTGTTTTTTGTAGCAGCCCAATGATGAAGCATGTCACACATTTGTGTGAGTGAGGGCAGTATTAATATATATTGCAGGTGCCATTACGCTACATATTTTATTACTCCCTACTCCTTCTGGTGCATAAAGTGTTTACAGGGGGTTCGGGGTAGGTGAGTCCGTACCCTCACCCCTTCTTTTGTCTGTATTATTGTATTGAGCAGCGGTTCAGCTGCAGGGGAAAACGGAATTTACTTGTACATTCTTTTTCCAGCATTTATTAACCAATCAGGCATATACATATATATAAACATTGAGATACATATCCATTAACTCTCTGTTGGAATATGGCACAAGAACAGGGCTTGTCCTATGGAGAGGAGGTGGTGACTGAGATCTTGGCAGGCCCGTCACTATTGGGGGACCCTGCAGTGCACAGGGTCCTTACACAGGGGAAGGTTGGGACACACTTTTAGAACTTAAGAGGTCCCATGTGAAGACCATACTCCATGGGGCTATCCTCACTGAGTATCTGAGGGGAAATGCGGCTCCACGTGGTCTCCTGGTCACTAATGAACCCCTCATCTTCCTTGAGGATGCGTCGTTTAGAAGGGACTGGGCTTTGATTGCGTGGAAATGCACCAGGGATTGGCTGGTCCTGATTATTAGCACAGCTAAGAGATTAGCCGATACCCTGTTGATCCAGATACAGACCACTGAGACAGGTCTGAAGGCGGAAATCATTATGTCCACGTTCAGTCATAAGCTGGATGTAGTCAACACGGAATTGAGTGAATACCGGGAGTATTTGATGCAATCCAAGATAACAAAATTACAGAAAGACTTGAGGAAATTTTCTAAAGAGAAGGTCTACCCCTACATTACTGACGAGTATGCCCAACAAAAGTTAGCAGATGGGAATAAGGGCAACTTGCAGGGTAGAAAACGTTGGGATACTGCGAGCAGTTCCAGTGATAGCAGCAGTGACTATGATTTTCCACAACGTAGGAGAGGGAGAGGCCGGGGATATCAAAGGGGACCAAAACCTTTCTTTCCCAATCCCTTTCAGAACTATCCGAATCAGGGTTACAACTGGCCAATGATGGGTTTTCCTCAACATCCAGGTTTTCAGAACCCCCATTTCCAAACGGGTCAATTTCAACAACCACAAATGCCTTTTTTAGGGAGAGACAGGAACATGGGCAGGGGCAAACAGAGAGGGCAACAGAGGGTTACCTGGGAGGACCAGGACCAGGAATTGAACCAACGGGTGACCAGGAGCATGGCCCAGAGCATACAACCGGGAACAAGCAGGGAACATCTCTAGTGGTTAATCTTTCATCAACAACCCTCACCAAGACTCAGGAGGATCTCCTTAACAAAGGCCTGGGTTTTGTCCCTACGAACAACCTAGACCATTTCCAGCTACGTCAAGAGCTGGCAACCTTTTTTAGAAGTGTCCGCCTTAGAGTTTTCTTCGAGAACATGGAGGATAGGAATCTGGCAACAGGAGATACAACCCTGCGTCCTAAATCTACCTTTACACCACAGCTGGCTAATCTCCCACAGGAGATAGGCACCTTTGAACATGCTGTGGTTCATGACTTGGAGAATTTACGGACCAAGGATGGACGCTCCTTCTCTAATATGACTAACATTGAGAAGGCGGCTATGAAGGAACTTCAGGAGAATCCGACCATTATTTTGAAACCGGCGGACAAGGGAGGAGCGATAGTGGTTTTGGACAAGACCACGTATGACAATGAATGTCTACGTTTACTATCGGATGACAGGAACTACCAAAGGCTAGGAGCAGATCCCACGCCCGACATTACTAAAGAAATTGCCACCCTGGTGGAGGAAGGAGCAGTGAATAATTGGATTTCTAAACATGAGGCAGAATATCTTATTAAGAACCAACCGAGATTACCGTACTTTTATATTCTTCCCAAAATACATAAACCTGCCCGACCACCACCGGGGAGGCCTATTGTGTCGGGTATCGGATCCCTATTGGAGCCGCTGTCGCAATTTTGCGACTTTTTTCTCAAACCTCTTGTCCAGAAGCTGCCAGCATATTTGCGGGATACCTTGGACATTTTGAATCATCTGAAAGATCTGGATTTCGACCCTTTCAGTGAATTCCTTATAGGTCTTGACATAGAGGCATTATATACCAACATACCACAGAGAGAAACCCTCAGGGTTCTGGAGGATATCTTGTTTGCAGAAGACTGGCAGTATCAAACACCACGGGCCTTTATACTGAACCTAGCTGAGATAGCACTAACCAGGAACTACTTTGAGTTCGAGGGCACCATCTTTCTACAGACCCATGGGACTTCAATGGGCAGTACCTTCGCCCCGAGCCTGGCGGGTCTGTATGTGGGTGCCTTTGAGAAAAAAGTGATCTTTGACCCGGCTTGCCCATGGAGAGAGAATATCAAAGTATGGCGTCGGTATATCGATGATGTGCTCCTTATATGGAAGGGTGATGAACCATCAGTAACCCTCTTCCTGGATTGGTTGAATCAGAGAAACCCCCTACTTCACTTTACATCCATGGTTACGAAGACAGGATTACCTTTCCTGGATCTAATGATTGTACCGAAGGGAGGAAAATTGCATACGAAAGTTTATCATACACCCACCGATAAGAATGCCTTACTCTCTTTTGCAAGTTTCCATCCGAAATCTCTCAGAGAAAACCTGCCAGTGGGCCAATTCTTTCGCCTGAGACGGAATTGCACAGAGATATCTTGCTTTAAAGAAGAAGCCACCGCCCTCTCTAAGAAACTCTCCCAGAGGGGGTTTCCAGAACGTACCATTAAGAAAGCTAGGAAGAGAGCCACAAATACTAACAGAGAGAATCTCCTGGAGATAGCAACCAGACCCAATGTGGACAAACCAGTGTGCGTCACTACCTTCAATACGGCGTCGCATCAAATCAGACGATTAATATTGAAACACTGGAAAATACTTAATACTAATGGACTGAAGATTGAGAAGCCTTTATTCTCTTATAAGCGGAGTGCCAATCTAAAAGACATGTTAGTGCACACTAGACATATTCTCTTGCCATCGAGTAGAATATTGACTATAGGACAGCTGCCTCCAGTACAGGGTCATTCGAGATGTGGAAGTTGCAATGTTTGCCACCTCACAAGCAATACGAAATTTATTGATGTTGGCCTCACTTACCCCTGGGAACAAAGGACGCAGACGAATTGTAACTCAGAGGGTGTTATTTACCTCATTACCTGTCTATGCCAGATGCGGTATGTAGGTATGACTAACCGGAGGGTTAAGACACGCATCATGGAACACCGGAGTACTATAAGGTGTATGAGGTCTAACACTAAACTGACAGCACACTATTTGGAAAAAAATCATACTGTTGAAGAGCTAACATGGACTGTCATAGAGAAACTGAGAGTCGATAGCTATACAGGGGATAAGACTAGAGCCCTGCATTTGAGGGAACAAAAATGGGTGTACCGCTTGCGGAGCCATGAAGTGGGGCTCAATGACGATATTCCATGGAATGCTCTTAATCGCTAATATTCAGTACCAACTACTAGTATATCTGCTCTCTCCGTCCTGTGTGTATTCATATCACCCCTTTAGATGAACTATATCCTGGCTTCCAAGGATCTATCCACTCTATGGCCTTTTATTATGGTGGACTAAAATTGGGGGTTGTATTCAATTCATGTCCAATTTGAAATCGGGTATTATCCTTGCAGCAGTATATGTTAATACCTGTCTTTTTGTCTCATTAAGTTATGGTTTTGACTTGCCCCCATTTATCAATTAATTTTTTGAATATATTCAAACTGGTTATGATCACCCTTTCCGTATGTATAATTTGGGTACCATCCCCTACACGCACAGATATTGTTACGGGTGACGTCACCACGTGCACGTTGCACGGTGGTTGACGTGAACCAAGCGTGTAATATACTAGAGTGGAGGGCGAGCGCTCTAGATGATGCGCTGAGACAGGGTCGCAAGGGGTTTGGCATTACGTATATGACGTACATCAGGTGACCGGAACTGTGAACTTCCGCATGAGAGGGATAAAACATCGCACGCTCGACTCCGCTGCCACTCTACACGGCGGACAGAGACGAGCAGTGCTAACGGAGAACCACCCTTGACGTAGTAAGGAGGGATTTTGTGTGTGTGTGTATGAGTCCAATGGGCTGTTATATGTGGGGTGGATTTCATCTACTTTGTAGAATACCTCAGGTGGAGATTGAGTGGCGGAGACACTGTCGGTTCAATACCAGAATGTGAGGAGCACTTTGCTGACATTTCATAACAACATGGTTGAACGCTAGGTAAGAGGACAGCATGAAACGATATACCCAGGGCCGGAGTTTTCTCTTTCTTCCTCCGTTCTCATACCGGTGATGCGTAACCTCTTTTGGCTTCTCGGGGACCAGAAGCTAAAACCATCCGCTAATACATGCCAATTGCACTGTTTTAATTACCTCTATTGTCGCAACCTTGATTCCGTAGAATTGTAGGGACATACTAAATATAGAGAAAAGTCTTGCAATATGGATTCAAATTTTGTTTTTAATGATCTCACATGTTTTTATCCCCTTCTTGTAAAGAGTGTGACCATAGGGGGTCTCCCCTTGCCCGCCGCCAGTTCTAATTTGACTTTAGGGTAAACTCGTGAGTAAAGATACACTCCGGACCCCTATTGGTCAGTGACATGGGTTGTGTGGACGGATTCCAGATGGTTTATGATGCTGGAAAAACATATATATATATACAATCAATATGTATATAGTTATATAAATTATTTTAATTGTAGATATGATCACTGATTTTATTTTCTTTGGCACAAGTAATAATAAGAGGGGATAGACACAATAGTCATTCCTTGTAGTATGAATGACACCATGGTTTGTACTGTGGCTTGTATTAATTTTTCAACATAATACAGTGTTGACCTATAGGAGATTACTATTCCTGATGGGTTGCCTTCTTCTGTTTTGCTTTTCTTGTCGATTCCTCAGTAATTACATGATCCATTGGAGAAAATTCCTCAACACGTAAGGAATGGACTTTTAATTTTCCTCTCATCTCAATTGGAGGTAGGGAGAGCTTACTGGGAAAGGTAGAGTCCTGAGGAAGGCCGGCGTGACCCTACACGAGGGGCATACACTAACGGCCGAAACATGTTGACCACTTTGCAGTTAAGGAGGGGTGTTAGGAGCACATGGAACCTCCCATTCACCATCATCCTTCACACTTTTTATTCTGGCCGGAAGATCCAGGAATAAAGTTTTAGGCACAGCGACACTTCCGAGCTAGTTTTAATTCACCTTACTGCACTTTCACTACCGTCGTTCCCAGTCACTATAGAATTTATTTGTGTCTGTCTTTGTGTTGTATTGTCTTCCCCCGACCCTATTGCTCCACCCCAGGCGTGGCTACGCCGGGGTGTTTTTTGTAGCAGCCCAATGATGAAGCATGTCACACATTTGTGTGAGTGAGGGCAGTATTAATATATATTGCAGGTGCCATTACGCTACATATTTTATTACTCCCTACTCCTTCTGGTGCATAAAGTGATTTAGCACTAGCCATGTTTGGGTTAGCCGCAGTGCTTCATTGAGACAAATAATATCCTCTAGTGAAGATATCATTAGGCAAATCTGCATATGGTCTGGGTACACGTAGTAGGGAAGATGGGCCTGCTTCAGGACAGTGGTTCTATGCAAAGGTTGAAGAGTGTTGGGAGATAGTGGAGCCTTGGGGTACTCCAAGTCAGACTAGAGATGGGTAAGAGAGTGAGTTTCTCAATTTGCTAAGTTGTGCCTGTTTTGTAGATATGATACAACCTATTTTAGGATGTTTCCAGATAGACCCATTCTTTGTTCAAGAAGATCTAGGAGGTTGCTGTGGTTGACAATGTCGAATATCGATGAAAGATCAAGAAGGATTAGCAGGCAGGAGTTATTTTGGTCCAGGATTTTAAGTGTGTCATCTATGATATGTGTGATTGCAGTCTCTATGCTCTGTCATGGTGTAAATCCAATTGGAGCTTGCCAAGTAAGTTGATGTTACTAATGTTCGAAAAAGGTTGAGAATGCTTTGCAGTCCTCAGTCGAGGATTTTCTATTTGATGCAGAGTTCTCAAAGCCTGACTGTTGTTTCACTATTTCAAAGAGATTGCCTGGTTGTTTTTTTGTGTTATCTAGTTGAGATCTAAAGTGTGATGCTTTTGCCTTCCATATTTGCTTCTTGTAGTTGTTCCTTCTCTGATGTAGCTCCCATAGATGTGTTATTGAAGGCTCTTGTCTCCAACGCCTTTCTGCTAATCTCAGTTTCCCTTCCTCATTTAGGTCATGGTTGTACCATGGGTGGGAGAATTAGCTTCTGACTCTTCTTAGGCACGGTGGAGCTACCACATACATTATGTGTGACATTGCTCAGTTGTAGTGATTAGTAAGTTTATTCACATTACGCTCTTCATGTGAAAGGATGAGGTTTCTGTGGCATAATAGGGCAAGATTATCTCTGTTTCCATTTTTCATGTCTCTTACCTAGTATTTTCACTTTTGGCCTTTCAGTTTAAGTGTTTGTGCTATGAGGTTGAATATGATCTGGTGGTGATCCAGTCACTCTACAAGAATGGTGGATTTGATGCTCAGAATCCCATCATTGTATATTATGAGATCTAACTGATCCCCTTTGGTGTGTGTAGGGCTTGTTCAAGCTTGTACTAGGTTTTGATCAGCAAAGACGTTTCTTAGGGTGGAGGCTAGCATGTGGAGGTTGAAAGTCCCCTAGAAAGATGCCATTTGTGTGTTGGATGGAGTGAACTTTGATTGCTTTTGTAATTTATTCAAGAAAGGCTTTGTTAACCCCAGGTGGGTGCTATATGAGCTGTAGTTTTGCCAGTGTCCAGGATGGTAAGTTGGCTGCCAGGAACGAATGGATATGGAGGGAATTGTGATAAATCTCAGCAACCCCCCTGCTTTGCCTTTGCCTTTCTGGGCAATACAGCCATTTTATGTTGTAGTTCGGAGGTGCTAGGATAACCAAGATGGGAGAGGAAGAGTCATTTAACCATGTTTCAGTCAAGAAGGCTATGGCTGACTCAAGTGATATGATTGCTTCAGATATGTCCAAGGCATGTTTGTCTGCTGACATGCATTCCAGGTCAGAAGTAGTGGGCGAGTTATGAAGATTATGGATATGTGGGACTGAAATCAAGTTATTTGGGTTCCTACCCTGCCCCTTCAGTAGTGTTCTTCTAGTGCTGCTCTTCTTCATAGACTGTATTTTATTAACTGGCCTTGTATGGATGAGTGTAGCCTCTTTGCAAGATTCAAGCAGGTCCACAATCTCAATCATGGTCAGCTGATTGTGAGCTCTCTTGGGTCGATAGGAGTTGGCTGGTTCTGGAGTTGATGTCCAATTTAGGTTGGTAGACTATTTGCCTAGTATGGGTGAAGTCAACTGTTTAATGTGTATCTGTATCTCATGAAGTGCTAGTGTGGCCAAGTGTAGGTTGGTAAGGATGATTTTCAGATCTGCACTCAGGGTGTTGACTTTATGTTACGGAAGGTCACAGTGAGCTTGTAGTAGAGTAGTGTGGTGGTGTGAGTGGATCAGATCAATCTCTGAGTGTGCTTTGTCTGGGTGTTCCATCTGATGGTCTGATCATGTGGTGAGGAGATTTACTGACTTGGGTGATCTTTGTGGATTACTTGCGTGCCTGTTGAGTGAATGCGTGACTATAGATAGAGCCTGTTTTCTCAACTGTTAGGTATCAGAAAAGGGACTGCTATCTCCACTGACTTGAGAGAGAGTGCACACTAGGGAAGGAGCTTCAGAATTATTGGGTCTTACTTGTAGGTATGGTCAGGACTTTAAAGATGGGCCGGTGTCTGTATAGGGAGGAAGCAAGGAGTCATGCTCCATCAGTGTCCGCAGTGCTGCGATGGTAAGAGAGATGGCTCACTGATGTTGATATTAGATGTGTTAAATTGGGTAGTTTGAGATAAACTTTGATTTTGGGTAAGGGGTGAGATCAGTTGGGTGGATTGGGAGTGGTGCTACCATAAAGAGTCAGGCTCCTGTGTAGTTCTCTGAGATGGCACTGGGCTTCAGGGCACTCGTGAAGCTGCTTAAGTTTACGCTGAGTGCCGCCTGAGATATGATGTGTTTCTGAGTTAGTGTGAGGTCTCAGAAAGTTTAATATCCCATTAAATGTTCTAGGTTTTTGTCAGACGCTAAATAAACAAACTGGAAAGGTATATTGCCGTAGGAAAATGTGGTGCAATATTTTATGCAGCACAAATAATGTGACTTTTCCTTCAACATAATTAATTGAGCCAACCTGGCAAAATACGTTTTGGATAGCTACCATATAACAATAATTCCAGTGGCTCTACCATTAACCTACCCACTCTTAAACCACACCACACCTACCTCAATTTCTTGTCACATTACACTGGATTAAGGAGCACATTGGGGTTAGGAAAGGCCATTCTTTGATTTAAATTTGGTTACAGATGGTTTCGGTTCATGGAAGTTAGACAACCTACCTGTGTATGTGGTGGCATAAAAAGAGCCTTACAAAGAAGACATGGGAGAAGTGCAGCACACACTCTTCTAGCATTAAATGGACAATAGGTAGAGACACACACATAGTAAGGTGGATAAAAGGCTGAGGACTGGGTTTATGAGCAAGAGGGATGCCTCTTTAGGGATAATGAAGGCAGCAATTGGCATGAAGAAAATAACTTGATATACCACTGTTGGCAAATGGCCCTCTCTGAAGGGTCACCCCAAAGGTTTTGCCATCCTTTTCCTCTTTTTCTGACACTCTATTTGTTTGCTTTTCGACTATGAGCACTTTACCACTGCTGACCAGTGCTAAAGTGCTCTCTCCTCAAATATGGTATACTTGTTTTAAACCTGTTTGGCAAATTTGATTTACTTGTAAGTCCCTTGTAAAGTGATATACCATATACCCACAGCCTGTAAATTAAATGCTATTAGTGGGCTGGAGCACTAATTGTGCCACCAGCATAAGTAGCCTTTCAAACCTGGCTCAGGCTTGCCATTGCAGTGCCTGTGTGTGCAGTTTACTGCCACTTCATCTTGGCATTTAAAACTACTTGCCAAGCTTGAAACACCCCTTTTTTATTACAACTATATCACCCTTAAGGTAGGCCCTAGGTAGCCCGAAGTGCAGGGTCATGTGTAAATGAAAGGAATAACATGTACTGGTATGTTTTGCATGTCCAGGTAATGACAAACAGCTTTTTTATTTTTCGCTACTGTGAGGCCTACTCCTCTCCTAGGCTAGCATTGGGAATTCCTTAATACACTTTTAAGCTGTAATTCTTGATCAGAGAGGAGTAGCTTTTTCATGTTTCATTTGTTTGGAATGGTAATGACACATCCTCTTTACTGGTGAAGTTGGATTTAAAATTACGATTTTATAATAGCCAGTTTTAGAAAGTGGACTTTTCTCTGTGCTTATAACTCTGTGTGCTTTGCAGCCTGCCTCCAATACACGTCTCGGTTGGGTGACAGCTACACTTTGTGCATTCCCTCTAGACAGCAACAAGCACAGGAAGATGAGGCTCATCTGCATTCTGAGCACTCATCTGCATTCATCTGCATTCTGATGGGTCTTCCTGGGCAGGAAGGAATGGGAGGGGCTGACACTTACACTTCAATAGGTAGTGTCCTGTCCGTACAACAAAGCACTGATTTACCTCCCACGGATAGCCTGGCAGACAGAACTTGGTTGAAAGGGATCCTTGTGCACTTCAGAGAGCTGCTTTGAAGTCACATACTACATCAAAGGACCTTTTGGGTATAAGTACTGAGTCTCTGACACCCTACAATCAGACACTTCTCGATCTTGAACTGAACCTCTGTCACAAGGACTGCTGTGTTGTGTAAAGGACTCAACTCGACTGCTTTTCTGCAGAGACTGCTTTTCTGCTTGTTGCCCTGCTACTTTTTGCTCCATGACTCTGCTGGAAGGAGTGCTAGAATCTGTCTTCCCTCCATGTGATTTCCAAGGGCTAGTAGGCTTGCGTCCTGTTGCTTGAGACTCGGATATCAAAGTCTGTACCCCTGTTCCTATGCCTGGCTCACTGGAAGTGGCCCAGATACTTCCAACATGGATTTTGATGCATCTCCTGTCTGCGTTTAGCAGAATCAGTGCATTGACCTGGTTGTGGGAGGGAAATCAGCGCATCGCCTTGGAACCAGAGCTTTGCCTCCCGAGATTGATGCATAGGACTGCGAATCACTACCACTGCAGCTTGGTGAGGATGATGCACACCCTCCACTATGTGGCAGAATCCGGCGCATCACTCCACACCTCTCGACTCCGGCACATGTCTTCAGAACGAATGCATCACCTTCACTGCGTTGAAAAGATCGACACATCCTATGCCTGCGGGACTCGACATCAACGCATCTCATTGCTTGCGACCAGGAAAGGTATTTTGTTCACCAGGGCCTGTGTGTGTCCTATGGCCGGCCAGCGCTCCATCGTGGTTGGCCTGAACTTTGACTTTCCCCCGATCCTGCGCGACCTAAAGTATCCTTTTTAGTACTGCCTGCTTGTAAGCGCCTTATTGCATTTTATCCTTTAAAAATTCATATCTCAACTTCTATAACTTGGTTTTTTGCCTTTTTGGTCTTATCCTGTTCTGAATATAATAACCTATTTTACTAAACCTGTGTGGAGTATTTATGTGGTGTATTCATAGTGTTACTGTGTGTGTCTGTTGCACAAATACTTTACACATTGCCTCTTTAGAAAAGCCTGACAGTTCTGTGCCAAGCTAACAGAGGGTGAGCACAGGTTATCTTTTACTGTGTATCTGGCTTACCCTGACTAGAGTGGTGGTTCCTGCTTGGCCTGGGTATATACCTCAACCAACCAGGAATACCATTTCTAACAACCACTAGCCCAAGCAGCCACGTCATGCCCCTTGTGCTAGTGGCTTGCCTGGTCCTAATCTATCTCCTGGGTTAGGACTAGAAAAAGGGCACTTATTGTAGTGAGATCACTACCAATCACAGTAAATGTGCATTTAAAAAACCTAAAACAAAGATTTATTGCTAACCAAAGTATCACCTGAAAGGTTTACTTCTACATTTTAAAAATTGAAACAGTCAAAATTTCAATGTAATAAAATTGAGAAAAATCAAGAAAAGGGACTGTAAACGATCAGAAAAACAGTGAATAAAGGAAAGAGAAGAGGGGGAGGGATGAAGAAAAAAATTAAAAAGGGGAACTGGAGATGTTGTCACACTAAAGAAAAGATGAGAAAATCAAAGGAAAAATTCCACACGAGACAGTGGAAAATAGAGGTAAAAGGAAGTGAATGTCAAATGAAACATAAGGATGTATGCAGTTTCCCCCACCACCCATGGGATCTTTCATTTTCACTTCCTGCACATCAACCTAAGTCTATGATTACCTGGTTTCTAGGCAGTCTGCTGCCTCTCTGGGAGACCAGCTCTCACATTTGAAAACATTACTTAAATCCCAGTGCATAGCATAACCTATTGACCACTCCAGACACCCTTCAAGATGTGCTCCTCAGCTCTCACCACCAACTGCCATACTCTCTACTAGTAATTAGAAAGTGTAGAATAAGCATCAGTGCCTACAAGTATTGACATTCTCCCTGCAGCTTTGCAGACACATGGCTCACCGCAGAAATCCCATTGACAGCGCAATAGCAGGCGCCACCCTCATTCCACCACCTTCCTCAGATCAGAGGAGAGGCGATAGAGACTATGCAACACAAACATGCACTATTCTAGTGCTTGGCTTTGGAGACAAGGAAAAACTGGTGAAGCAAGTCCTTCCTTTTGCAAAGGCACAATCATGAAGAATAACTTGACAAAATAGCAGTTACTACATCTGAAGTCTTCGGGTCATTTGGACCACACGATAGGTCACCCTGTGTGGTTATACATGAGTCAGAGTATCTATCAGAAGAGAATTATTTACTTTGCAATTACTTTGGCACCGTTTGAAGAATCTTCACAAAACTTTAAAAAAAAAAAAAAGCACCTCAGCTCAGTTGTGGGGTGATTCATCAAGTGGGGTCTGAGAAAATGGGTGTTCCCAAAACACTTTTTTCCCCATGCAATTTCTGTAAGAAAAATTGACCTGTGATAGTCCTGTGATGGTTCTTTAGCTCAGGATGTAGGGGGTTTGATAATGGATAATGGTCTTGAGGCTGATGGTTGCCTGTACCTAGCGCTGAGACACCTTAAATGAGGTAGCTATACATTTTAGAAATCACATTATTATTATTATAATAAAGAGAAAAAAAGACTCAACAGAATTACACCAAATTTGGCAGAAACCTAGACCTTGACTCAGAAAGTGTGTTGTTCGGCCGTTTTAAAGAAATTAAGGCTTGAATAAATAGTGAATCTGTTGCCTCTGGATTACAGCAGAAAACAGCAACAAAAGAAAAATTCAGACCGTCTGGTCCCATGGAACACCTGCGGGCCAAGTGATGTCATTTGGGTAGCCGCACGATTACAGATTTCAGGGACTCAAAAGCTGTGAGTGGCAATGGGTCGGGTGACCTGCGAGGGTTGACTCAGCCATATGAGAAAAAAGATATTACTTTGCATTAAAGAAAACATCAAAGTTCACTGAAAAAATCAAAGTTTAAGTGAAGTTATATGTAGGTTTTTTAATAATGAAATTAACCAGTTATACTTAATTGACATACTGTCACGTGGCCCATAGGGACATTGTCGTCTTCACTAAGTTAGCATGAGCACGTTGCAGCTTGCCTGCTGCTTTGCGCACGTTACTACATGTCTTTGTTTTTTGCAATATTTTCTATGGCTGCTCTCACATGAGAACTCATCGCTGTGTTCACTCTCTGCATTTTCCTGGGATTTTGACTGAACATTATGTGAAAGTCGAACAACAATGCCCCTTGTTATTTTGTTCTGGCCAGGCCTTAGCTCTTAGACAAAACATACCGATGCAGCTGTTGTTTGGACAACGTACTTAGGTTTTTAGACGAATAGGTAACACACACTTGGAGAGGGACCTTTCCAGGGAGAAGAGCGAGACAGCACCTGTGATGTAGATCTACCATCTATAGGCTAAGGTATGGGGTCTGCTGACAAAGCCCAGAGATCTTCTAATATATAATAATACTGCTTCTTAGCAAGGGGAGGGAGGTTAGGCTCTATGGTCTTTCTATGATTATATCTCCCTTCATGATTTATGGACTAGCTACTATGCTGACTGTATTTGTACAATGCACTTTCCTGCTTGTTGTGGCACGTATACTGCATGTTAGGTCACGTTAGTTAAAATAAATATTTCAAACTGTTTCGCGTCTCTGTCAGATCATATTGTGGACAAGTACAAGAGTGAGAGAGAAAGGGTGTGTCTTGTTACCGCGATTTCTGAGAGATCTGGGAGTGTTGTGTTCTGGGGTGTCTAATCATTTGTTTCTTTGTGAGTAAGTGAGACACTATAGCTAGTCGGTCCTGGGCTTGTGGGTACTAAGGTGGTAGAAAGACTCAGGGGCATATTAGCAGGACATCTAACCTGGGCTTCTATTGGAATTCTATAACGCTTATTAGCAAGCCAATTATCGCCGTTTTAGCGGCAGTTTCCTGCCGCTAAAACGGCGATAATTTTATCGCCAGTCTTGCTAATATGCCCCTCAGTCCCTATACACCAAGGTCCCATATTCCTTCGCATAGTTCTGTATTTGTGCAGAATCCCTGCAACAATACGTATCACCTACACAGCTGTGATGCACTGCTTATTACCTCACATATTACATTTCTGACGACATATGCAAGTTATAATTATGTCACTTACATATAACTGGTGAACTTCAGTGTTTTTTGGTTTTAAAATGGTATTTTTTTATTATTAAAAGACATTTATAACTTCACTTTAATCTTTGTTTTTTAAGGTTTTTTAACATAAGTTAAAATCTTACTAACTTACGTATAACTCCACATTAAACTTTTGTTATAATTAATTGAAGTAACTGTAACTCGCACTCCCACCATGCACAGTGTTGTCATAAATGATGTCATTTCAGATGTCATCAGTGATGTTATCAATGATGTCATGGAACATCTTATGAGTGATATAATATATAGGGCAATAAGCAGCCTGTAATGACTGCTGCAAAATTTTCATCCAAGTTTCCACCAGTCAGTCATATGACTCTGTACAGTGGGAACAGTGCCGGGAATGCAGTACAGAAATGTATGAAGGGAGAAAAATCTTCAGCCAATCAGAGGACCCTATTTTTTAAATTTCAGTACAATGGGATGCCCACAGGACCAAATGTGCAGATATATCAATTTGTTTAACCATTTCCTCAAAACCTTTACTAAGACGTAATATAAAACAGTGAACAGTTTGGCAGCACATACATAGCCATAACACAATGTAACACACTGATGTTCCATAAGCGGTGGGGATTTTCCCTTATCATATGCCTTTTTCGAGCACCACGTTTTCGAGCATCACATCACAATATGTCATAGGCATATGCTAATATACTTTCAGCTATGAATGACAATGTTCAGGATTATGCATAAAACGTTTACCCTTATTCAATTAAGCAGCACATTATTGGCATGAAGGAATTTCACTACAGGGGACTGCAACCCGATTATCACCCTCCCACCTAGTATTTTTTTCCTAATGAGCATTAAGGTGACTTTTTATACAGGTAGTTAAGCAAACCCTATTACTAAACCAAAGAAGTGTGTCCACACCGGGACGTAACTCCCACCACACACTCATTGGGTTTGAGGACTGCCTCTGCCCTGACACAAGTGTCTGAAACCCTGGGACTTGTTTATGAGCCCCTGTGTCAAGTTTGCGCCACTTTTGCGTCACTTTTTGTGACGCAGCAGTGGTGTAAAATATGCGCTACGTTGCGCCCTATTTACAAAGTGACGCATCTAGTTAGATGAGTCACTTTGTAAAGCCCTGCACAACATTATACCTGCCCAGGTATAATGTACGCAGGGTGGGCGTTCCGACGCAAGAAAGCTTCGTAGAAGGGGAGAGGAGTTGGCCTAACGGCTAGGGTGGTCGACCTCGAATCTGGGGAACCGGGTTCTAGTCTCGGCAATGGCGCTGAACATCCTGTGATTCTGGGCAAATCACTTAATCTCCCCGTGCCTAACAAAAATGAATGTGTCCTCATGTAACGCTACTGGTGCTCGTGTAAAGCGCTCTGATACCCGATACCTTCGGGTCAGGTTTGCACTATATAAAACTCCGTCAAAAAAAAAAGTGGCGCAGTGAAATATATCAGATTTCACTGCCCCACTTCTAAGATGCCACTGCGTCAAATCCTTATGCCTACCTCATAGCAGGCTTAATGGTGACGCAGTGCTACAATCCTAGCCCTCTCGCCTGTATTGCTGGAGTTGTGTCACGCTTCCGACACAACTCCAGCAATGTGTCAGTGTTGCGCCGACAGATATGTCAGTAATACTGACGTATCTGTCATTCCTTGCGACATGATGAGTCATACAGTAAATATGACGCATCCATCATGACACAAGGAGGGCGCAGTGAAAACTGTTGCATCGCTGTTTTCACGCAGCGATGCAACAGTTTTCATAAATATGGCCCCCTGTGCTCACAGAGCAGAAAGGACATTAACATTTCCATCCAGATAATGGAACTTGAGTTCTCGGTTGAATTAAGGCAGGCCCTGCTCCTTGTTTCTTTTTATTAATTTCATTGAAAGTGTAAACGGTCCACTCTACAAAGAATGTAATTGTCTATATTTTGTGATAGAAATCTCAAGCTGTGGTCAACCACCCATAACACAGATATGGTTTAGCAACCCCTCTTGCCAACAGATTGAACATTCAATTACCTTTACAACTCCCCTTGCCACCCGAAAAGCTGTAGCTCTATGGTTTTACCTGCTTATCTAAAAACTGCTTAGTAGGCATGTGTGCCTCTTTCCTGACAGATAACCAAGACAAATAGGGTTTTTGCTGTGATGCAGCAATACCTCTATTATTTCTGCTGGAATGTACGTGTCTGGAAGGCATGAATTGAAGTGTTTAGTAGTTAAGATGGGAATATGCAACCTGATGTGCAATTGAACATTTCTTTCTTTCCTTTTTTAGCCCATTTGATGGAGTAAGGTTTTATCCATTTCCAGGGTTAGAAAGGGTTGGATCACAGTTTGTGAATGCCAGCAATCTCAAGTTTTTGAGCGTTCTCAAACTTACAAGCAAACCGCGCCTTGATCCACCCACGTCCCACCTTTTGCGTTGGGGTTATTACTAAAGTTGTCTCTGCACTTCTGAAGGAGAAATCTGTAATAGTAAAACCATTATCATTTATGAAAGCGCCCCTTCAGGCAATATGTCAGCCATCTTTTTTTCATGTCTAGGACTGCAATGCACAGCATGGCTATACTGTGCAGGATTATTAACCTCCTTGCATTAAAGAAATGGGGCCCAATTCACAAAGGTAGAGTTGGACCAAAAGTCTAATTTAGACCAAAAGTCTAACTTTACTACTTTTCGGTATTCACAAAGGTAAGTAACTTCTAGAAACTGTACTACTAGTAAGCATATTACTAGTGAAAGTACTAGTAGTAAAAGACTTTTGGTCTAACTTTACCTTTGTGAATACAGAAATGTAGTAAAGTTAAACTTTTTGTCTAAGTTATGCTTTAGGTCTAACTTCACCTTTGTGATTACCAAAAAGTAGTAAAGTTAGACTTTTCTCTAAGTTAGGCTTTTCGTCTAACTTTACCTTTGTGAATTGGGCTCATAGATTATTCATTTTCCAAAAATTCTTTGGAGGTTTTTTAATTTTTTTTTTTTTTTTAAATGAAATAAAATGCCAACTGTTCCATCACGCACTTATGGTATGGCTGACTGGCTGGCACTCTAAACTTTGACAACATTGCTCCTGCCAAGTTTCTGTCAAAATCTCCCACCAAGCTTATGCTCCCTTACAGCATACTTGAGAGGCAAAACTGTCAATTGATCTCTCCACCCTAATCACAAAGGGTTAAACCTGCCTTGAGCCTCTCTGCACGAGCCCTAAATGCTGGCAGCATATTAATACAGAACCTTCAACAAGGGAAGCTTCCTTCTTTCACTTCTGTAAATTAACCCCAGAGGCCTGAGGCAGATGGCAGGGGTATTTTAAATGATCATTTCTGGTATATTTGCAGACATGATGAACATAACCTTTGCAATACTTGATTGCTATAATTAGAATGTGTGTGCATGGTGACTGACTTGGAAACACTATTGGTCCACTTGTAGCTAGGGTCACACATAACCAGTGTTCCGTCTAATTATTTTCCTTTGTGTGTGGCAACAATATGTTTTTTAGCACACTCGTTTCAACTGTGTGCAGCATCAAGATTAAGGTTGATTCACTTTGCATATGATTGTAGTAAACAAGACCCAAAATCGGAGTGGTTTTGGCACAATTGTTAGTTGATAGAAGTATGAAGCTGAAGATGCCCAACCAAGACAATAATCAACACGCATTTGCAATGCAAATTGGTCTCGCATTTGTGAGAGTTAGAGGTATTGGCGTTGTAAATAACAATGTCTTTTACCTACCAAAGGAATGAAAGAGGAAATGATATGGAAACAGAAAGGATGCCAGAGAAAGGAGGAACATGAAACAGAGATGGAATGAATCTGAAGAAAGGGGACAACTGGGGTGAAAAGAAAATAGAGGGGAAAATGGAAACGGCACAATAAAGATAGAATGATGAAAAAGAGAAGTAAAGAAAGCAAAAATGTCCAAAGACTGAAACATACAGAGAGAGTAGGAGAGACACAGCAAAAAGACTGGCAAAGAAAGAAAAGGACAATGGCACAGAAAGGGAGAAACAGGAGGAATAAAGATAAACAGAGATGAAAACAGAATGGAAGCGAGGGAGAGAAAGAGAAACTGGCACTGAGATTAAGTGAGACTGAAATGCAAGGTGGGACTGAGATACACACAGAATAAAAAGAAGTGGAAGGAGAGACAAGGGCAGAGACAATGAGAGTTTTACAGACAGGTACAAAGAGAAATGGAGAAAGATCGGGAGAGGTGAAGACTACAAAGAAGTCCATGCGTGTGTGATGTGGTCTTGCAATTAAGGCAACCTCTTAAGCGCACTCAGCTCTGGTGCTGCTGGTAGTCAGCGATGCTGACAAACGCTTTTAAACAGGATGGTGGCAAATCAAAATGTTGTAAATAAAGGGCCCGATTCACAGAACTAATCTGAGACAAAATCCTAAACTTACTACTTTTGGTATTCACAGAAGGCATTTAGTAGTAGTAAAGTTAGAATTTTGTCTTAAGTCTGTCTTAAGTCTGTCTTAAGTCTGTCTTAAGTCTGTCTTAAGTTTGTCTTAAGTCAAACTTAAGACAAAATCCTAACTTTACTACTACTAAATGCCTTCTGTGAATACCGAAATTAGTAAGTTTAGGACTTTGTCTCAGATTAGTTCTGTGAATCAGGCCCAAAGTGTTTAAATAAAAAAGTTGTGTCGTTATTTTTTACCACACACACCATGATATTGCAGGTTCACTGTGCTGTGCACTCCACTGTTTTACATGGCTAGATCTGTGCTAAACATATACTGCAAATGAAATACGAGTGCACCTGTACACTGTCAGTGACCTGGCCAAAGAGGGCATGAAAGAGCTGAAACTGGATCATAAATTCAAAGCTCTTCCAAACAGGGGCCTCCAAAATCCTTAAAATTTCCCTGTTAAAGAGGGGCCGCTGTTTCAGCATCCTCATGAACTGTCCACTTGCAATATTTCAAGTTCTGATGTTTTAGGCACTGGTAAATACAAACGGAACCTGCAACACACCACAAACAGCCCGTTCTCGGACCACTGGGAGGCAGCGCATTAATTAGAAACAATGTTTTAAAAGAATTTAAAAGATTTTCTTTTTGGGGGTTGGGGAGATGGGTTGTGGAAAAATCCTGGGCATCATGCAACAAAAGGCGGAGAAGGGGGTTTGGGGTGATGAGAAATAGATGTGGGAGGAGGGGTGAACAGAAGAAACTGATGCCTTGTTTCTGCTTTTGCTTGGATTTCTTATGAATTAGTTTCTGGCTCACCTTAACTTTGCCAAGAGTTGCCAAGATTTCAGGGCACTCCGGCTCCCGGACTCCTGCTTCACCCATTGTGCCTAATAAGAGGTGATAGGTGCAGCACAGCACTGTTTAAGAAATGTTTGCGTGTGCCACAGCCATAAATAAAACAGTGTGTTGGGGACTGAGTGTGTAGCAAGAAAAGTTACTGAACAAGAGTTCTGCCGATTTGCGTCCTACAGTCCTTTATAAATAAATGTGATTCCTACATTAATGGAACTGTCCACGTGCTTTTGGACTGAAAGGCATTTTTTTTTTTATTTTAAAGAAGGATAGGTGGATTGCACATCTGCATATTCCCAGCCTGTTTGTCTGTGCACCCGAGGCATTTTAGTGTGCGACATTGGAGAGGAATGTGCGCCCTAGAGGGAACTTAGCTACGAAATTATGTCGCTGTCATTTGGCAACTGATAAACTGCCAATCTCGCAACAATTTGGTGGAAGATCTATGCGTGTTAATTCAGTCCTATTCAAGCCTCTGTAAAGAGAATACAGAAGACTTTGCAGATTCAAAGCACGGCCCCACTTCTCATCCACCCAGTATCCCCGCCAGCCTGAACTCCCGAAAACAGCTGCAGAATGTCACAAAATCACATGTTGTAAAATGTATAACCTCTACCTGCATAATCAAAAGAATTAATGACCACCAACGCTTGCACTCACCGCAACCGGTTTGCTAGAGCGGAGATTAGAGGTGACGGTTTCTGCCATGGACAGAGTCGAAGGACTAAAACAAGACTATTTCACATGGCCGCCATCTTGTACAATGAACTTCTTAAAGAGAATTTGTTTATTTCTAAATGAAAAAAGGAAAATAAATAAGGCGACAAGTATTTATATTTAAAAAAGCAGCTACCCCCAAATTAAATACGTTTAGGAAATGCTTGTATACTTGAGCGGAAATTAGATGTGTGGAAAAGTGAAACAAGTTAACTGTCACTGGTGCTCATGTAAAGCACTCCAATACCTACTGGTCGAATTTGCGCTAGATAATACTGAAATAAACAAAAAACCACCTGATATGCAACAGCCAGATGGGAGGAAGGGCCATCCCGCGCTGTGCGAGGATGAAGCTGCGATGGCCAACAAAAACAATTACTGAATCGCCTCCGCTGAAACAAGCACCCAAAGGAGGTACAATTGAGCGCAGTGGACCAATAGAAAGCCAGCATTTCTGAATGCCACGAGAAAGAACCAATGGCAATGGGTGGGTGTGCCAAACCCCACAGAAGAGATAATAACAGGTCGATCGAAGCTCGACCTAAAAAAACAGTGTGCAAAAAAGCATATAATCTGCTGCTGCATACAGAGGTTTAGTTTTACAATTTGGATCCTCACTTTACGTGGGTAGGTGCTCAGCATGTGTGTCAGAGAGGTGGCAAAGTTTGGCATTTGGAAACATTAAAAATTACCCCTAGGGAAAGCACTGAACCTCCCAAACTTTGCAATCGCCAGAGAAGCACATTCCAGAATCATGTCTGATTAGCACAAAAACAAGTGATGAGTGGGAATTATAGTGACATGTGGGTGAAGGCAGGCCTGCACTCAAAATAGAGACTTTTTAGTCCTGCCTACATCACAGGTAATCCCTATCCAATTTTGAAGGAAACAGAGCAGGGCAACAAAGTAAAGTTAGATTCTAGTCCCAGCCCCTCTAGTTTTTTCACCATGGTTTATTGTTGCACGCATAGAAGATGTAGCATACATCCCAACATAAAAACGTTGCAGACTGGATGAGGGCCAACTGCCTAAAGCTGTACTCGAACAAGACTGAGGTACTCTTCTTCAGGAGGAACACCTCACCATGGGACGACACCTGGTGGCGCATCTAACTCAGCCCTACACCCACCCCGACCGACCATGCCCACAACCTCAGGATCATATTGGACAGCAAACTCTCAATGCAGCGCCAGGTCAACTCAGTATCCTCCTCCTGCTTTCACACCTTCCGTATGCTCCATAAGATCTTCAGACGGATCCCCATCAACACCAGAAAAACAGTCACTCGAGCCCTGGTCACCAGCTGACTGGATTACAGAAACACACTCTACGCCGGAACCTTCACCCAACTCCTCAAACGACTCCAAACCATACAGAACACTGCAGCCAGACCCAACCTCAACCTTCCCAAATGGACCAGCATCACCCTCTACCTCAGAAGTCTCCACTGTCTCCTTGTCCCTAAGAGATGCCAGTTCAAGATGCTAACCACATCTTCAAATCCCTCCACAACCAAGGACCTGCATACCTCAACTACCATCTGACCTTCCACCAACCCGCCAGAGAACTTCACAATGTCTCCCTCACCCACATCTCCCACACCCTCAGAAGCTGTAGCAGAGGTCCTTCCTTCTCCTACCTCACAGCCAAGACCTGGAACGACCTCACCTTCACACTCGGACTCAAGAACTGGTTCTTCGACTAAAGACCCGCAAGACCTTATTGCCTGGTTACCCCCGGAGTGATTAGTTGCGCCTTATAAATGCTGTTTTATTGATTGTTTGATTGATTGATTGATAAAAAGATGCACCAACTCACAGCATGGTGCATTTCTGCTCTCTGCCTTTGCTGCCTAGAGCCAACACAGGCACCCTTGCACAGTGGTGCAAGGGTGCCTGCATTGTTGGCAGGATTGTTTTTGTGCAGTAAGGGCCGCCTTCCTGCACAAAAACAATTCCCAGAGGCATTTTCCTCCTTCCATGTGTGCTGCAGAATGCAGCACATGTAAAAAGAGAAAAACACAAAGAGAAATAAACATATTTCACTTCGTCACACCTCCCCTGAGGAGGTTTGGATTTTGAAGCATTCCTAGATATACAACTAACGGTAAATCTGGGAATGCAAAGTTGTAATGCTGTGCCTGGAGTAGTAAAAGGCTTTTGCCTTTTTTCAGCTTGGTGTGGATGGCATTAGCTAATTCTATGCTTAAAGACTTTACTGTTAAAATGGCAAGAGACTTTGTAACTTTCTAGCTCGGGGTAAATGGCACTGTGCTAATCCTATGCCTAAAATGGGAGGGGTACTGGTATAAGAGGGACTAGAACTCGCCATGCTGTATTAGGATATTGTACGTGCTGTATGGCTTCTTTCTGTTCACTGCCACCCGATGGCACCCTGTCTCTGTGTTATTGCAAAGGTGTACCAAGCAATTGCTTAATAAAAAGAAAGTTTAAAAAAAAATCCTATGCCTAAAAACGTTGCTAGAAAAACAGACATTTGAGGTCAGCAGATTCAGAGTGTTGATGATGTTGTAGGTTGCTCTATATTGGAGCTGCTCTCCACCTAAAGTTCCTTGCTTCTCTTTTACATAAGTAATGCAGCACTTTAAGCCTGAAAGGGTCATTTTTGATATATACATATATCTCCAACTGTGCACGGCAGGAGGTAGTGAATTGACCAAAGGCAACTAACTGGTGATGGTGCTCAGTCTCTCCGAGGTTCACCCTCCTCATTATTATTAATTCACACTCCTCTTCATCAGTTCGAAAAAGGTGCTTCCACACCCCCAAACTCCCAATAAGAGTGAAGTTGTTTTTTGACTCACAACGGCAAGAAACTCAACACATATCAGCTGCAGTGAATCTTGGTCACTTATTGGGAGATTGGTAGTTTGCCTGCACCTTTTTCGAACTGATGAAGAAGAATGTGACTTTCAGACTCTTTGGAAGGAATGCACAGAGTTTCCTGTGAGTACAGCTTTCTCAAAAGTGTGCTTGGTGGTCTCCATGTGGCCAGTGACCATTTTGACTTCTGGGCAGAGGAACATTGGCGATTTCTCTCTGAAGAGGGACAGGTGTACTGCCTCATTAACAAGACTCTTTGACAAAACTCTTTAAGGTTTAGAGGGTGCACTGGCTCTGACCGGTAGTGGACCATTGCCCAAAAATTTATTTTATCAAGGAAGCTTGAGCTCCCACCAGCTTTTTGAACACTTGCGGATATAAACCATTTGATGGTCTCCCCTGCTATTGCTACTTTTGTTGCCTACATTGAGTCCTGAAAGTCAGCAAAAGAATTCCAATGGTGTGGTAAACGTTCCTCGAAGCATTTTTTACCACCCGTCGGAGACCATAGTGCTGCTCGTGAAATCTACTAATACAAATGCAACCAAGATGAGTGCTGAATCTGTCAAGTGTGTACACTGTGCCACTTTTTATTATTTTGGTCTGCATTTTACCTTGTTAATTTGCAGGCATTCAACAATTGGGTGGCTTGCCAACTAGCCAGATTTAGGTAGGTATATGTGGAGTAACTGAAGTCCTTTGTAACTTTTGGCTTACAACTCTTTCTGTTGTTCAGAGAGACATCTGTTCTTCCATCATCATAGAGATTGGTCCCTTATGAATATACAAGAGCCTCCAATTCCCAGGGAATGTATTAGCTCCACTTTTATTTACAGTCACCACTAATCCTAAAACCATGCCAGGAGACAGGCTTACTTTCCTTGAGGCAGTAAATGCATTTCCTCAATTGTCAGACACTGACCCTTTGTTTTCCAAGTTACCAAGCACACTGTCAATCACTTGCCTTGTTTTTGTCTTGTTCTGTGTTGATTTTTGGAGCCATTTTTATAGTGTATTTATTATGATCAACTGTTAATGATGATTATCATATTCTTGCAAACATTGCTTATACATTTCAGTAACTGCATTGCTGACCATTTAATGTGCAAAGCCTTGTGCCTTTATTGTAGAACTATATTGTTATACTCACTGTTACTTGTTTATTGAGTTACATAAATATTACCTTCTATATTTTCAATGTTCATCAATTATTTATGCTTGAGTACTTATCAAAGTGTTGTCTTCTCACATATTTGGATGGATGTTCATATCTTTATTGCACCTGTGATAACTGCATTATTAGACTTGCACTACATCACATTCTTAGACCTGGGGCTTGACTTTCTGACCATATCTACTCAGAGTGAAGAGTGAAGTATGTTTTGTGAGGTCAACTTGCCATCAAAACATGTATAGTTGGTGCCTGAGTCATTGCGACTTCCAGCATATCCACTCTTAGAATGCTTGATTGCCCCCGTAGTTGTGTACCCTGATGAAGAAGATTTATGCCAGTGAGGCAAGACCACTATCCTCACCTACCTCTAACTGGCACCACAATGAAGGCTGTTTCTAGGCACAAATCATATCCTGGCTGAAAATGTTCAGCCTGGCTTCAAGGTGAAGCACAACCTCATGTCTTCGCTAGCATCAATATTTATACTCCTACCCATAGCATGCATTTACTATCCTAGCACCTCCTGTCCACATTAAACCCATACTTGCATTATCTCAGTTTGGGGATTGCTATACAACAGTGACACACATAACCAGGGGTAGCCGTATCTACTCCTGGTTTTCTCTTTGGGGCAACTTGTAATTGTCTTGCTAGCCCTGGTCACAGTGGCATTAAGAGCAAAGCTGGAGCCAAAAATAAACAGGAATTTAAGAGCCCTATGTATTTTCTGTGGGTTGCACTTATTAGCCTTCCCTATGTTATCAAATGTCAAAATTTGCTTGATCTCAGATATGCTAGACTTTCATAGTCATGAGTATGTGCATCAGTTACTTTGTATCTGGTAGTGTTGCGGGGATTCTGCACATATACAGAACTATGCGCAGGAAAACAGGACCACGGTGTATAGTGGTGTACCAACCATCCACCTTAGTGCCCAAAATCCCAATCCGACTAGCTATAGTGTCTCATTCGTTCTCCGTACTACAGCGAAGCTACCAATGATTAGACATCCCAGAACACGGACTCTTTCAGGAATCGCGGGAGCAAGAACACTCTTTCATTACTCACTCATACTTGTCCACAACGTGCGTATTAAGAGACACTGTATAGTTTAAAATGTTTATTTCAACTAATGTGCTCTAAGACACAGTACACGTGCCAGTACTAGCAGCATAATGCATAAAGACAAAATAGTAAGCATCGTTACAATTCCATAGAATACAAACGGGGACAGCATTTTATAAAGACAGTGGATAAAGGACTATAATGCCTTGCCACCCTCACCGTGATAGCAGCTAGTTTATTATAAAAATAGAAGACCTCTGGGCTTTGTCAGGGGGACCCCCATACCTTAAGAACTAGATGCAAGGTTTACATCATCGGACAAGCACAGCTCTTCTCCCTGGAAAGGTTTTTCTCCAAGTGCTTCTAACAGGTATCTAGCAAAATATTAAAAGCACTCGAATTTCAGCAGTGCAGCTGTGCTTCGTGTTATGTCTAAGTGCATGGGGCAGACCAGAACAGAATAACAAGGGACGTTATTTTCCGACCTTGTACATCGTGTGCAGACGAAAACCACAGAGAACAGCAGAAAACGTGAAAGGCAGAAATGTTGACAGTTCTCATGAACATAGGCACGAGCAGAGTCTAGAAAAACAAAGTCACGAAGTAACGTGTGCAAAAGAGGCATCATGGCAGCTAGGCCTAAGCTAACTTAGCAATGTCGACAATGAGGCCACAATCCACACTACAGTAGGTGGCGGAACATGAGTGTGGTATAGCTCCTGTGTTATTCTAAACATTTAATGAGCCATGCTGTCATATGTAATCAGTGAGTGAGTGAGTGAGTGAGTCGATAAATGAGTGAATGTCCATAACAATGTTGCACCTTATGGTCTGGCTGTGCAGCGGAAAAACACCTTAGGTTACAACATGGTGCCATAGGATACTACTGGTTGTCCTGGACATACATGAATGATATTATTGGAGTGTTTTCACCCACATGACTGTTATTCATATTGATGGGCAATATTTTTAGAATGAACATGCCTCTGCTGTGACTACATACTCACCCATGAATCCTTGACGAAAGCTTTTTTTTATCGCTTGGTAACTTTACTACGCTGCTGCTCTTCCATGGTGACCACAATCTAAATCTGCTATAGGCTTTAATTCTTCTTAAAAGGCACAGTAAAGCACAACGGAATCAGGAGCATCCAACAAATGTCCAAAGTTCTGGATCTTACCAGGTTCTCCAGCTAACCACTGGTATGTCAATGACTTCAATTCAGATTCCAGTGTATGAAATTGTGTCATTGTTGGAAATAATTGAAATAAGATGTGTACCTTTCCCTTCTGGTCTTGTTCTGGATGCATCTTTTCTATATCTTCTTAAGCTGAGAAGGAAGAGTCCATCTTACTTTGTTTAACAAAAATCAATTTACTGTACTTATTTTGTCTAGTATCCTAAAGTGAAACATTGAATAATATACTTAACTTTGGAAGAAATACTGTAAATAAGACATGGGTCTGTCCCTCCTGGACCTATGCTGGACACCCGTTTTCTATGTTCTCATCACCTTAAAGAGGAAGAACACATCTTACTATGGTGAACATAAACCCATGTACTATATTTATTTTGTCTAGCATCTTAAAGTCAACCATCATATAGCACTCAATGAATGCAAAAAACAAAGAAGACAATTGTAACATGAAAGAAATAAACTGTTGTATGAAATGACCATCTTTTCTGTGATGTTGCCCCAATGTTTACCCTATGTAATTTGCTGGTGTTAGAGCTCTGTGTACATTACCCCTGCTAAACAGGAGCAAAGTGCCTGCACTCCCCTTTTAATCAAAGAATGCTTGAATTAACCTCAGTTTGGCTGGGTCCAAACTGAAATGGCATAGTCTGCAAAATAACGATGGACTGGGATGTGAACTGGATAAATTACTAGTGACAGAGATTAATTCAAGCATTTCATCCATCGCTTTTTGTATACTTCAGTGTGTCACTCTAAGTGGGATGGGTATGCCCAGACATGGGCCCCATGCACCCTGTGTCACTGGAACCAAGCTATACCTGGCTGATGAGCCCTAGCTAGGGCAAAACTCTTCCAGGGTTGCCTGGGTTCTTGTTCAGGGAGGACCTGGTCTGGCAGTTCGGACAGGACTGTTCGCATTGGATCAGGGTCAAGAATCATTTGCATATGGCTACGTTCAAACTGAGGTGACATAGTGTGCAAAATAGCGATGGACTGGGATGCGGGCCGAGTAATTACCAGAGGCTGAATTAATTAAAAACATTCCATCCATCATCTTTTGTATATTTTAGTGTGTCACTCTTCTCAGGATGGCACCAAACCCAGTGGGAGGAAGGCTACACTCAGTACCGGTTTTGAGTGTCCAGAGTGGAGGGAACTGCTCATTACCTTGACCGTAATTAGGGAGATAGGGTTTCTCGATCCTGAATTCTGAGAGTGAGGGATACTATGGGATTGGTGGGTAGAGTTGCATCTGGAAACGTTTACTCAATTGGTCAGGGAGCGCTCAGGAGTCACCCCCACCCACAAGTTAGTGCCAGGTATAAAGGTGGTACTATAAGGCACTATCCTCAGAGCACTTACTGGAACAACAGAAGATCAGAAGTGGACTGGACCTACTGCTGTCTGTGACTTGCGAGGAGCCCTGAAGGACTGGGCCTGCTCCGTTTGTACACTGGTCAAAGACATGGACTCGAAGGTAAGTTGACTGACCTCCTGTGTGGCTACAAGACAACATAAGCTGCAAGAGGCCTTTTCCCTGAAGGGCCCAGCTTACCATTGGAAATTGGACTTAGACCGGGCTTTGCTGTTAGCCTGTCTGAACCCCTCATAGTCTCTAATTGTCTTACCCTGAGGTCCAAGGTGCCTTAGAGGTGTAGTCTCATGGAAGTTTGGTCATCAGAAGAAAGTTTTGAAACTTTTAAAAACTTTTCCTCCAGAGCTTCAGAATGTCAGGTTTAACGATTCCTCAGGAGCAGGACCCTCAAAATGCCCACTTTCTGGCAACACCGATTCTGCAAGACAATACACCAGAAGATCGGAGTGGCCAGACGAGGGGAAGGGATTTATGGAGGGTACTGCCGGAAGCGTGACCTGGAACAAGAGACAGATTCACCTTAGAGATAATCAAGCTGGAACATGTATGGTCTTCATCAGAACATCGCATACCTATTATGACAATACAGAACTTGGTTAGTCCCTTACCTGTGGGATAAAGTGTATCACATATGTTGATTAGCTCCTACGATTAGCTGGGTAATAGTTTTTGCACAATCTTGACTATAGGACTTTCAATATGTTGAACATAAAGTCTTTTGATCACAAAGTCTTTGATAAGATCTACTCAACCATATTTTGGCTCATCTTTGCTCTAGTTCAAACACCCTTATTTGCAGAGTGTAGGTTAAACAACCAAGTATCTTATCAAATGTCACATTAGCCTTGAGGCCATTTTACATTAATTTCAGAACACTCTTATTTGCGTACTTTATCAAAATGCAAGAGTAATCTCACGAGCAGTTCACATGTGCAGAGCATCGGTTGCGTTCTTTCCACTATCTCCAGAATGCTATGAATGTAGATATTCTCCTCTGTTTCAGTAGTTTCTCAAATGCACACTTGACTACTTCCTTGACCTAATACAATGACATCTGTTCACATCGCCTGGTTGAGTGTTTGCTCAAGAATGACTTTCCATATGGCTAAGAATGTAAACATCTCCAGTTTCCTGATACGATCTACATTCATCTTACTGATCTATGCGTCATCGTTGTTTTGCTGCCGTAGCTCCGATCCACCTTGCCGACAAGAAAATGAAATCCTTACATTTGCTTCTATGAACTCTGGAACATGGCTTCGTGACAGAACCCAGCGGGTCCGCCACAGGAACCCACCGCCACAACGCCTTTGTGAACAGGAGACCGCTGCTGGAACTCACCACTTCCGACGACGGTCCAAAATCACGAGCGGTTGGCGTCGGGTGTGGCCGGTATTTATAAGAATGCCGAGACTAGGAACATCTTGCGGGCACGCGGTAATACAGGAATGTGCCAATAAAATAAATAACAATAGCTTACATGTGACAGCAGGATAAAGAAATATTCAGGGCGCAAGGCGGACTTTTAATGCCTGATATGGCATTGGCAACCTGATATGGCATTGTCAACATACATTATGAGATAGTGTCAGCCTCAGTTAAGGCGCACATGGTATACGTACACAGGTGACAAAAGGGTACATATAGTCAGGGCGTACACGGTGGGCATAGTCAGTAGGCACACAGACCATAACACAGAAGGACCTGCCAGAAAAAGTATCCGACTGGCAGTTCCACAGCATCGGATTGGGTTTCAGGTTTGTTCCACTCAAATTTATTTATTTATTATTTATTTATTTGACGAGTTTTATATAGCGCTGGCTAGACCCAGAGGTATCAGAGCGCTTTACATGAGGATCTGTGCGTTACAAGTTACAAATTACATATGTTACAAGAGCATAGTAAAACAATAAGAAAAAGAAGCAAAGTTACGGTAATTCGTCGGAGGGAGGGGGGGAAGGGAAACAGTGTGGAGACGGGGAGAACAGTGCCCAATGTCCGGCTGGGTAGGTGACGGCCAAGGGGGTGAACCAGGGCTGATCTCCTCTATAGCTGTCTAGGCAGCTCCACCGGGCATCGGACATATTGCTCGGTCTCTATTGGTTGTGAGAAGCACTAAGGGCATTCAAGTTTGCACATTTGTACCTAGCTCTAACTACACTGTCGCTGATGATACCCATAGAGGGGGAATGAGAGCTGAGAAGTTAAAGGGTACTTTAGCACAACAGATTTACATTACTCGTGGGCTGTCACTGCTTGTTTTAGCACTCCCAGTTTCAACACTCCCACTTTAAAAATTACTGTGCAGCAGTGACAACATTATACCTTTTTATGTGGGTTAAATGAGGAGGTATTCAAAACTGGGCCTAAACACACGGATTAGCCAAATTAACATAAAACGTCTAATATAATGTACTCATCATTATAAGAAGAAGATATCTACATTTGTCGCCCATCCGCCTCCTGCTAGGGTATTCCTATAATAGGAGATGTTGGATTCATGAGGCCATTAATGTATAGAGTCTTTCCTATGTACTGTGCTTGTATGCTTCAGTTTGTTTGCTTTTATTGTATTATTAAACTGTTCAGTTGTTTATTGAGAGCACTGAATTGACTCTCCTAAACAACAAACTGCTTATTCATTCAGAAAACATAAATGCCACGAGCTATACAGGCCATCGGATCCGAGACGCAACATAGATTGCAAACGGAAGTATCTAGGTCTTATTATGCTGCCGTGTAAAGGTAAGAAGTCGGGGTTGCGGGACCTGCGCAGAACAAATTATTCTTTATTTTTATAGTTCAACCTTCTACTTCATACTAAATGTGCAATCCTACGGCAAATAATGCAGTAAGGACTCCACCTCAGTGGTAACACTGGATTCATAAAGGCTTAAAGGTCCCTATACAACAGAAAAAGACTAAGGCTCATATTTATCAAGGTCTTGTGTCACCCTAGTGCCACTCAAGGGAATGCAAGGTTTATGCAAAACCTAAATTACATTTTTCAAGCCATGCAAGACCACTTTGCATGACCCTGCGTCAAGAGAAATGCAAATTGCTGCCTTGCTTTACTCTGCGGCAAAAAGGCATGCCATGGGTGAAGCATGGGTGTTCCCAGACATCCATCCATGCATTGTGACACATTCCCAGAACATTGCTACACCTAGGAATGTGTTTGAATTGTACGCCTCCCAACCAGAGGCGCAACAAGGAGAAATATCTTTATTTCTCCTATTGTTTCTAATTTCTACGTATGCTGCATTCTGCCTCTGAGCATTGTTTTTCTGCGGGAAGGTGCCCTTTACTGCACAAAACAAATCCTGATTATAACCATTGTGCAAGGGTGCCTGCATTGGTGCTAAGCAGCAGTTTGTGTGGCAGTGCAGGCAGAGAGCAGGAATGCAGCGCATAATGTTAAATGCTGCGCATTCCTGTCCTCTTCCTTTCACACAGCACAGTGCAACAAAGTGGCTTGCTGGTTTGCACTGCATGGAATATTGATAAATATGGGCTTAAATCACATTCTTTGTTGGGAATTAAAAAAGTTTCAGCAAAAAATCTCCAAAGCTCTAGAACTCCAGGAGGGCCAGCCTGCCTCTGGTACCTGGCCTTTAGCTCCTCAGCAGCAGCTACAGTTTCAGCAGTGGCCTACGCAAGGAGGATTTTTCTTGTCAAATAATCGCTAAGTCCCATTCTGCATTGGGACTTAGGAGAAATTTCAAAGCTTTTCTTAAAAACAGTGACATAGTGGGACTTAAAAATATTTTCAGACTTTTTGATTTCCACACTTTTACTGGAACCAATCCACTTGGTGTATCCAACCAGAACTCCATTGTAGTCAGACTCAAATTGTGCATAGGTCCCAGTCTATCACTTCCATAGACTACTATTGATGATTCGTGCCTTATTGTGCTAATTTGACTTAAAACTTTAAAAACTCATATATCTGGTTCACCTTATTGGATATTTGTCATTTGGTTGCATTGTGCATTACATTTTTCTATATTTGTCTAATTTAGTTTTGCATGTTTATTGCTTGGTGTTTTGTGGATGTTTTGGTACTCCATATATAATTTAAATTTTACCCTAAATTAAGCCTGTCTGCTCTGTGCCATAGATGAGAGGAGGTTGAGACAGGTTAATTTAGTGACTTTGAGGGATCTCCTAGGTAAGGGTTTTTATTATTCTCTGAGGTGGGTAATCATCTTCCCCACAAAGAGTTCCATTTCCTTACAACTATTAAAGGCGAATTAAAAAAATATCAAGAGACACAGACAAAGTGGAATTTAAAGAGCTATTTTAATACTGTGCATTTAAAAATTTCGAAATGTTATAAATAAATCAATTTGATGCTATAGTCCAGGCTGATTATTCAATTATTGCTGAAATCATTTTATTTTCCCTTCTGTGTACCAAATATTAGTAATTTATTGAAAGATAATACTTTTATCCAAAGTGCACATTTTTGGATGAACAATAAAGACTCCTCACATCTCTAATTCTTTCCATAATCAAATCATTGGCATGTCAAAAGACCTCAGTTAAATTGATTACTTAGTGAATTTTAGGCCATATTTATCAAGGGTTGTATTGCTTTTGCAGCACGCAACGGGGTACAAAAGCAACGCAAACCTTGAGATGCGATTTATCAAGCCATGCAAGGCCATCTTGCTTGGCCATGAAATGCTTGATAAATCTAGAGTAACGCAACACAGCACAAATCTCTGTGTTGCATTACTCTGTCCCAGGAAGGCATTCGATGGGTGGTGTGTGGGTGTTCCCACACAAAACACATGGGGGCATATTATCAAGCCCCAGCGATAATTATTGCTGAGCGCGCTTAGCGCGCTTTTAATTATCGCCGGCTATCGCTGGAATATATCGCCAAGCTAGCGTCGAACCTAAGGCTGCTACTTGATCTGAGTTACTACCACGTCCTTTTACTGGCGAATTAGGACAGGGGCAGTTATTTCTTGGGCGTATGTGGGGAATTGTTTTTTAACCTGCAAGTGCGTGTGTGAGTCAAGCGTCTCACCACTTACACTCGTTTTTTACTTTGTTTCACTTTTAACTCTCACCTGATTTTTAAAGTGTATGGTATGTTTTTACTTACTTCTGCCTAATCCGGCGCCCCTCGGTCCACCGCAGCTGCTGTGCTGATTGAGTGGAGGGGAATTGGTCGGTCTGTGGGCTTTTTCCTTACTTCCTGCCGCCATCTTGGGTCGGGTGACGCTCTAGTCGCCCGGGGCTCCTTAACTAGCCTGCCTATTTTAGGCACTGATGGCGCCGACGCGCAGCGGACGTCGAACCTAAGGCTGCTACTTGATCTGAGTTACTACCACGTCCTTTTACTGGCGAATTAGGACAGGGGCAGTTATTTCTTGGGCGTATGTGGGGAATTGATTTTAACCTGCAAGTGCGTGTGTGAGTCAAGCGTCTCACCACTTACACTCGTTTTTTACTTTGTTTCACTTTTAACTCTCACCTGATTTTTAAAGTGTATGGTATGTTTTTACTTACTTCTGCCTAATCCGGCGCCCCTCGGTCCACCGCAGCTGCTGTGCTGATTGAGTGGAGGGGGATTGGTCGGTCTGTGGGCTTTTTCCTTACCTCCTGCCGCCATCTTGGGTCGGGTGACGCTCTAGTCGCCCGGGGCTCCATAACTAGCCTGCCTATTTTAGGCACTGATGGCGCCGACGCGCAGCGGACGTCGAACCTAAGGCTGCTACTTGATCTGAGTTACTACCACGTCCTTTTACTGGTGAATTAGGACAGGGGCAGTTATTTCTTGGGCGTATGTGGGGAATTGTTTTTTAACCTGCAAGTGCGTGTGTGAGTCAAGCGTCTCACCACTTACACTCGTTTTTTACTTTGTTTCACTTTTAACTCTCACCTGATTTTTAAAGTGTATGGTATGTTTTTACTTACTTCTGCCTAATCCGGCGCCCCTCGGTCCACCGCAGCTGCTGTGCTGATTGAGTGGAGGGGGATTTGTCGGTCTGTCGGCTTTTTCCTTACTTCCTGCCGCCATCTTGGGTCGGGTGACGCTCTAGTCGCACGGGGCTCCTTAACTAGCCTGCCTATTTCAGGCACTGATGGCGCCGACGCGCAGCGGACGAGCGCAGCGGGCGCGCCGGCGGCTCGCCGAAGGCGCGCCAAAGGCAAGCCCGTCTGCGCCCGCCGCGCACGACCGGGCCCAGGGACCATGACCCCTGGTCAAAATGCGACACATCGTATTAGCTACTCCTCCAACCAATTACTGAATTACCGACCTCTAACTCACAAAAGCTGCACCCTGTTACTAATGGAAAATAGGGAGGAAATCTGCCTGGGCTGCGGTTTCTCAGGGACTACCATCCCCCTTTTACCAACCTCTAAGGGCGAAGCTACCACATTAAACAAACCATCCCCACTCACTATAAACAAATTTTCTTTCCTCAGCATAAACTGCCGCTCTCTTGCAAAACACAATGCCGATATTTTTGATCTGTTGTCGAATGACAAACCGGACGCTCTGTTCCTCACAGAAACATGGCTGCACGAAAGCTCCGGCCCTGACGTCGCTGCAGCCCTGCCCCCTACCTATGCGATAGTGAGGAAAGACAGGGGCCGAAAAATTGGGGGAGGCATAGCCATTATATTTAAAAAGCTTTATCAGTGTAAATTTGAGCCTTTGACCTCTATGGACTGTGAGGCGGCCACATTTAAATTAGCCCATACTTCGAAATTTACCCTTTCTGGCATACTGGTGTATCATCCCCCCGGGCCTTCGGCCTCCTGGGCTGCTTCCTTTCCCTGTCTAATAAATTCAATAATCATGAGCACTGCCAATTTCTCCATTCTGGGTGACTTGAATCTTCATCTGGATGACCCTACATGCAAAAGCAGTACTAATTTCATCTTCGACTTGGCAGCAATGAACATTCATCTGCACAATTCAGGCCCCACACATAAGGCTGGCCATCTTTTGGACCCCATTTTGTCCAATTTACCTAGCATCTATTGCCCCCCAGCACTCCCCCTCTGCTGGTCTGACCACTTTATTGTCAGGTTTAGTCTGACTTCTTCTGACAATGCTGTCACCACCCCCCCTATCCTAAAGACATTAACAAGAGATTGGAAAAAATTGGATATAATTGCTCTGAACAATATTCTATGCACTACCACACCCATCTCCCAACAAAGGGTAACTATGCTTTCTGACACTGTTCAAAAATGGCTTCTCGATGCCATAGATACATGTCTCCCTCTCTCCAAAAAAAAGGCCAACAACCATCGCCCGCCTGTGCCATGGTTTACTGACACCCTGAAAGTGGAAAAATCTAAATGTAAAGTATTGGAACGGAGATGGCGTAGAGACTATGCCCCTGAATCAAAATTAACTTATAAAATGGCAATAAAAACCTACCATAATCTCTGTAAACTAGCTCGCGCTGAATTTGTTTCAACCACTATTTCTGCTGCATTAAACTGCTCCAAAACACTATTTAACACAGTGAAGGAGCTGGCTGGCTCTGCCACTCTAGATAGCCCCCCTCCACTAAATAAACAAAAATGCGAGGAACTCGCCTCTTTCTTCGTCCAAAAAGTCGAGAAAATTCACTCTGATATAGGGTGTAATGGGCGTGACAACCCCCTTTCCTCGCAACCTGCATATTCCTCCCAATTTGTTTTCACACTGCGCACAATGGACTCTGCTCGTCCTGACCTGGATACGACGCAATATACCCCCTCTTACAACCTGGAGATATGGTCCCCTCTTACTTCAACTTCTTTTAAAAAGATCCTTGCAAGTATCAAATCAGGATCACCTAAGGACCCCTTGCCTATTTCAGTGCTCAAGCAGCTAGAGCCACCATCCCTGCTTGCCATCATGGATCTTCTAAACGCCTCCTTAAAAGAGGCTATAGTTCCACATGATTGGAAGCATGCCATGGTGGTCCCACTTCTTAAAAAGGCCAACGCTGACCCTGACTTATCATCCAACTATCGACCTATCTCTTTGCTGCCGGCCTTTTCCAAAATTTTGGAGAAACACATACATTCCCAACTCACTAAATTTGTTGAAGACCAAAAGCTTCTCCACCATTCTCAATCCGGTTTTAGAGCCGGTTTTTCTACCGAGACCACCTTACTAGGAGTAACGGAAAGGCTACGACACCATTTGGATGCTGGCGACACGGTCGCCCTCATCCTGCTTGCCCTTAGCGCGGCATTTGACACGGTATGCCACATCACACTAGTAAATACGCTCAGCTCTCTTGGCATTGGCGGCTCGGCCCTGAATTGGCTCATCTCTTTTCTCTCCAACCGCACGTTTCAAATCTTTTCCTCCATTGCCAGCACTGACTCTCATTCTCTACCTCATGGGGTGCCCCAGGGCTCCATCCTCAGCCCCCTACTTTTTAATTTATATGTTAGACCTTTGGACAACGTCGCGGATGCAGCAGGGCTGTCCCTGTTCACCTATGCTGACGACTCCCAAATTATCTTTTCTCTCTCCACGAACAAAGCAGCCGGGCCATCCCAACTTCAGCTGGGCCTGGGAAAAATTGCATCCTGGATGCAGACCAATTACCTCAAATTAAATGGAGAGAAAACGGAGGTTCTGGTCTTGGGCAAAAACAAAGATCTTTGGGGCCCACAACATTGGCCTAGTGTGATGGGTGCTCTTCCCCGCCCCTCTAGTAAAGTCTGCAACCTAGGCGTCATCATTGACGACCAACTCTCTATGCACCATCAGACAGTCAAGGTAGCAGCCACCTGCTTTACCATCTTGAAGTGGCTAAGAAAGATCATCTGGATGCTGCCAGAGTACATGCAGAAAACAGTAGTCCAGGCCCTTATCACCTCGAGACTGGACTACTGTAATGTCCTCTACCTCGGTTCTAACAAGGCGGTGACGCGCAGGCTTCAGCTGGTCCAGAACTCTGCCGCACGACTACTTTGCAGGGTACCTAGAACGACCTCGGTCTCTGGCCACTTGAGAGACCTGCACTGGCTCAGGGTGGAGAACCGTATTAAGTTCAAAGCCCTGAGCTACATGTTCAAAATTAAAACTGGTGTTGCCCCCAAATATCTTCAAGCCATGGTCAACCCTTACGTGCCCTCTAGGTGCCTCCGCTCATCGACTCAAGGGAACTTTACTGTGCCTAGAATAAAGTTATCCCGGATGGAAGGAAGGTCTTTCTCCTACCTCGGCCCCTTGTTATGGAACTCACTTCCTAAAGCCATCCGTAACGAAACGGCATACATCCAGTTTCGGAAATCTTTGAAGACTTGGCTCTTCAACCAGTAATTATTTAGCTGCCTTTTGTTCTTCTGTCTCGCTTCGGCGCCGGGAAACCCTTTTTGGGTAGCTGCTGCGCCTTACAAGTTAATAAATAAAATAAATAAATAATAGCGCTGTATTATCAACGCTTAGCGCTATGGCGATAAATATTCCAGCGATAGCGGGGTTTTCCATGGAACATCGCTGGTTTTCCAGCGATGTTCCATGGAAAACAGCGATAAGCTTGATGATAGGCCCTGTGGCCTTAGCCCCACAATCCACCTCCCATGTTAGGTATGCCTTAGTCAGGAATTTAACAGACGTTAAATTCCTGAGTTAAGGCAGAGTTAGCGCGATTTAAATTATCGCTATGCCTCGTTGTTAATATCGCGAAGCTGCCTTCGCGATATTTTCCCATATTGTTTTCACAGCCACGCCTACTTTGCATCTCATTATCGATGCGAGGCGAGGTGTGTGAAAAACGGGAGCTAAGTCAAGGAAACACGCGCTAGCGTGTCCTTGTAAATAATGCAATATAATTATTGCCGCTTTGCGCCCGAAAAACGGACGCTAAAGCGGCGATAATTGTATCGCCGGCCCTTGGTAATATGCCCCATGGATTTTGGCGCATTCCCAGATTTACCTTAAGTGCTAGACCTTGGAAAATACCAAAACTTCTACCCCTTCACAGGTGAGGCGTACGAGTAGAAATATGTTTATTTCTCCTTGTTCTGCAGCACACATTGAAAGAGGAAAATGCCTCATGGGATTGTTTTTGTGCATGAGGATGGCCCTCCCTGCACAAAAACAATCCTGCTAACAATTCAGGCAACCTTGAAACATGGTGCAAGAGTGCCTGCATTGGCTCTAAGCAGCACATTGTGCGCCAGTGCTGGGAAAAGGCTGGAATGCGCTATAAAGTGTTAAGTATGGCACATTCCTGCCCTTATCCTATCAGGCAGCACAGCAAGGTGACTTACTGCACTACACAGCATGATATGATGATAAATATGCCCCTATGTGAATACGGTAGGTTTGCAGATTCGAATATCACTGAACATTTAACGTCAATGAGTCAGAATAACGCACACAAGATGTTGATGGCCACTGTGGCAAAGAGGAAAAAGTCTTCTAATGCATATCACTGAAAAGGAAGGAAATGCTTCCCCACCCCCTATATTTAAGTGATCAGATTGATCTTAAGCACGGAAACTCTCTTAAGAAAATCTAATTACACATATTTCAAAAAAAGTCTGTCATTTTTCATTATGCAGTGTGAAGTCAATTTGCATAAACACTTTCAAAACTGAAATGCCTTGATTCATCCATTAATGGCAGAATACTTTGATGTACAGTAAACTCGTAGTTAAGCTACAGTGGCAAGCACCATTATGAAGGGTATAATTGCATTATTCATACATATTAATGTGGCTCATTGAATAGCAGTCAATCTTAGCTGTTCTTGATTAAATTTACATAGGCAGTTTTACATACATTCCAGTATGTGTTAAAAATGTGAATGTTATACAGATTTTTATATTCTGCCCATCACAGCTAAATGCATATTTTTATTGTTTGACGTAACAAGTCAGATCGGCACTCTATTTGAAAGTTTCTTTTCGTATGAAATAAAATGTGTGCGATCAGTCTGTTCTAACTCTAAATATTAATAGGAAAATATTAATGTACATTTTGCCTGCACAATTTGCCAATTTTTGATATGAGAGTACTCGGAGAATGCAGAGTAATATGTGCATATACATAATAAAATACATATTTACATGGTGTAGTTGGTTTTAGCAACTCTGGGCCCGATTACGATGTCGGTTGGATCGAAACCTACTACCTGTCGGTTGCGATCTGGCTTGCATCTGCCCCTGCTCTCCGCTCTCTGCACTATGATGCAGTGGTTGGAGGCAGCATGTGAAGGGACCAGCGGCTGCTGTTCCAACGGGCTCATGGAGCCTGTCAGCCCAGTGGTCAGAATGTAAGCCCTACAATAAGGGCGATGCCTTCTAAGGTACTGCCATAGGGATTATGATGTCCCTTTCGGTCTGCCTTTCTATGGTGGTCTAAAAGGCAGACAGAAATGGACTTTGCCCTCGTCCCTCCATGGCCTCCACTAAGGTGGTGCCTGCCACACGATGCATGGATGTTTGCAAACATCCATTTTCCTAATGCGAGTTGTGCGGTGGCCCTTTTCCGCCGGCTGCACAAGTCGCATTAGGTAAATGGATGTTTACGACCACCTCATGGGCGGTCGCATCCAAATTCATCGAATGGAACCGCCGACTGCTTTTCGGTCGATTTCCATTCCGACACGATGCTGGTCGGATGCTCGTCCGACGGGCATTGTTATGAGGGCCTTTGTATTTAAGGTTAAATTTCACCTTTTATAGGAAATTGCTTTTTAATTTTTTAATAACTTTGGCACTATTTGAAGAACCTGCATGAAATTTGACAGTCGCTTTTCTGTACCCAGCTTAGTTTCTTCAGGTAGAATTGTGTGCAAATTACTCAGGAGTTGGAGGAGCAAAGATCATCTTAATGTAGCATTCCCTGCCCGGTAGGATTTTTGCTTGATATTCCAGTAAACACTGCTGTACAGAATCACACCAAATAATAATTTGTTCCCCATTGGGGGCTGCTTATCAACCCACATGCCATATCTAATGACATCTTAAAAGCAACATTAATGACATCACTGCATGCAGTGCGTAGTCCACTGATGTGTCTTTGATTCTGCTGCTTAACAAAACATTTCAACAAGAAATGTGGTACATTGTAATAGTATCACTTGGTTTTGACATTAGTCATATTTGGGTGGAATACACAGAAAGTCAATACGAATGGATGGATGGTGGATATTAAGCAATTACAGAATAACATATACATTTGCAGTAAATCCATATATACACATTTACAGTAGGAGATGGCTACTGAAGACAGTCACTGTTGAATATGAGCAATTCTGATTCATGGGGCAGATAGATTGAGCAGATTTTCACCAGAGCAGAGTTCTAGTGTAACTCAGTAACTGAAAGGATCATAACCTAGAAGCAGTACATGGTGGTGTGGATGCTTTTGTTTTTGGAGCATAGGTCCATGGGCTGGGGCAAGGCTTTCAGCTAGGCTGCAGAGTGAGCCCACATATGAACATAACCTTCTGAACATGACCTTCTACTGTATTCAGTGGATTTTGAGAGCAGGACCTGGCCTGCTGCCAGGCCCAGTCCTATTTTGGAGATAATCCACTGCAAACAGCAATTGGATGTGAGCAGCAGGGGTTAAGCAAAGTGCATGGCCTGTCACTAGACCTTGGTATTACCCAATTGTTCTATGGTTTGTGTGTACAGTATGGCCCCAGCCATGTCCTACACTTTGCTGCTGTCCCATCCAAACCAGAGCCACACAGCCTTTGGTCATGCACATCATGCTAAGGCCGAAGAGTTCAGGAAATGGTTATAGGGCCTGAACATCACAGAGAATGCACCCTGCTCAAATGGCCAGAGAGCTCACTCCACATTGCATTTGGTCATGCACAATGTCGATTTTCTGATGATCCTGGGATGCTCTCTGTCCCCTTATGGTTGTTGCTCATAATACAGCAGCTGTTGACCACTGATGGTGCTAAATCAATTTGTGCACAGAGTTGTGCAGTTGCTCTGTGAATTTCTTTCAAAACATGTTTTTAGGATCCATTGATCAAAAGGGTGTCTACAGCTGCGACAATTTCCATAGGGTTTAAAAATCTGTGTAAGATCTTCAGATGGATTAAATAGATTAGTGACCTGTTCAGAAAGTTTACTGCAAATGGCCAAAGACTGAGCGCATCTGGATTGGATGGACAGGGCCTGGACGAAGCCGTAGTCCATGCCCCTTGCAAATGTGTCCACAGGGTTCACTGTGCATGGTCTATGGGCATGCACAATAGATGTTATCTACAGGGCCTGGCTGTACCTGTGAGGATATAGTCCCCTGTGCACAGATCTGTAGATTCAAAGTAATGCTAAGAATTTATGGTCAGTTACAGCTCTTGTTGTATATGATTCTGTTTCCTAACTGCAAGTCGCATCTATAGGACTTGGCAGCTTGGAGATTTGCAGATCTGTGGTTGAAGATGTGGATCGTGCTGTGAGAACAAGGTACATATTTACTTTCTGGAACAGTGTATAATAGTCACACCCCTACAGCCTCCCTTCAGCCTGGGGTTTCTTACCCCTTTCACCCCTACATCTTCAATGTTATTCATGGCACAAGATTCGTAGGATCCCACAAATTCCACAATGGCCTTTTTGAAATACCCTTTTCATTTGTCACCCACCAATCATAGTATGAGAATCCATGGATTCTACAAGGTTTTGCACATAAGCATTGGACCAAGGGAAAAAAATTCACTCTTCTAATTGGATTTGCCTTTTGTTCAGGTTTTGATGACAAATTTGGCAATTCCAACACTGTGATCCAACTATCAAGATTTCTATAATTTTTTTATGATATCCTAGGCCAGAGGTAGTCAATCTGTGGGGCGTGACCCCCAGGAGGGCCGTGGAGTCTTGGGAAGGGGGTCGCGCATTTCCAGGCCTCCTTTCTGCCTGGAATCCAGAACATGTGCTCTTCCTTTCGGAAAATGACAACCATCTGGGACACTTCATTCTGATCCTTAAAATGCTTCAGCTTAAGTTAATTGAGGCTTCTCTGCTGTAAAAGTATTTCCCCACTGTAGGTTTGGGTCTGCAAATGTTCTACCATTTTTAACTGTTTTTGGAAAATTCCAAAATAAATTAAAAAGCTAAATTTGCAACCCCTACTTGTTATATGGTCTCACACTAGACAGTGTCCTTAGTTTTTGTGCATGTGAATTAAACCAAACTGTAGGTGTCATCTTGAAAGATGCATATGTGTTTTGCATGTGCCTATTGCAGCATTGCCTACTTTAACCAACCAAAGGGACCTTTCTGTCAGTGCTAAAGACTCAGTAACTACGAATGCCCTGCCGAACTTCGAGCTTATGCCTATTTATATCCCACCACCACTCACCCCAGCAGCACCTTGATGATTTATATTTAAAGCAGATGTCCTCTCTGCTTCAACCAGCTCTACAGACTCAGTAACTATGTCCAACATTCAGATGCTAGGTAGCACAAGAGAAGCTCTACATCAAAGCATCCCTATTATGTTTCTTTAACTAACTATATAACTACACCTCATTCAACAATTCCTCAAACCACTCCATTTGAAAAACCCACAACAAAAAAGGCAAACTAGAGAAAAAAAGCTGAAGTGCAAGTGGCGTTACCCCCCAAATTAGAGGAGTACACAATTTAAATTCTACATGGCCAGTTTTGCACGGGAAACAGCGTTTACAACGCTGCCATTAAATCGCGGTGCTTTTACAACGCGGTTGTTATGCGTTGTTAGTACGCAATACCTTTACATCGCAAGCCATTAGATCGACTTTGCTGTAGGGGGCGCTCAAAACTAAGGAATAGTATCATTTACTATTCCAACACCTTCCCTACTTTTGCACACGCTGGAGTTCGAATAGTAAATTATGCTATTCCTAAGTCCAGCGCGCCCCCTACAGCAAGTCGATCTAATGACTTGCGATGTAAAGGTATCGCGTTCTAACAACGCGGTTGTTGTAACGACCGCGTTGTAATGGAACGCGATGTAATAGCATGCGTAGTAACATGCTATATTCGTTTTGCACAGTTGACAGCCTTTGCAAATCAGCAAAATATGACAAGTTGACCTTGGTAGAAAAATATTCCTCAAACAATATGGAGTTGTTCATATTTGTTGTTAAAAAATGTTTTGGGAGTATGTGTCTGCAAACATAGGTTTGCCAGGTGTTGTCTGTGTTTTTTCCCCCACAAAACTACAACATTATGAGGGATCCCTCCCCCCCTCCTTTGTGATATTTTAAACAGAAATTTGCAAAGCTGGTACAAGCCTACTTTAAAATACCATAACTAAAAATGCTAATAAAATGTCAACCACCCAGTTAACTTTAGAGATGTAACTAGGCAAGCTGCTATTTAAAAAAAAGTCAACAAAAATGTTCTTTTCTTAAAAAAATCAAATTAAAACAATTTACCTAAATCAATTCTCATCAAAAATGTTATCTTTCGTTAAAATTACAACAAAATAGAATACAGGAAGAATACAAAAATGAAATCCTTTAAAACCAAATACATTTTTTTTTTAAAAGACTGCAGATGAAGTTTCCTCCTCAAAAAGTTCAATTACTGTTCAATTCTAAGTCTGCATTGCCTCACCCTCCTGTAGTTCACAGAAGGAAATTGCTGGGTTACTAAAACCATTTTAATTAGTGTATTGTACCATTGCAAGTGGCTGAGTTTCACTTTAACGGCAAAACTAGCTCACACTTCCAAGTGTATATAAAACAGACCACAATTTTTTTTTTAAATGGATTCCCACAAATTCACTAGATTATTCTATCTCAATACGACTATTAGGAAATGGCCTAAGCTTGCTGATAAAACATTTTAGGCGAATACTACATAGCTACTTTAGAGAGTCTTACACTTTAGGATTTCTTTCTCCACTGCTTTGTATGGATACTGGGATTGTGGAGCTCCAAAGTCCAAAATTAACCCAAGCTTAACCCCCTGGTAGCTATGGCACAGAGCAGACAGGCTTAACTTAGGGCAATATGTAAAGTAGTTCTGCTGCACCAAAATAGTAATAAATTCAAAACATAATTTTTTTTTTATCCCAAACTTAATTAGAAAAATATAGTAATATATGATAAACAAAATTAGGATTACTGACAGAATATTGGAAACAAAAATATTGTGTAAGCAGAATATTGTGTCAGTAATATTGAGGACCAAAATAGCGAGAAAGTTAGTGCATGAAGGAAAGTATAGATTTTCTGTTCTTAAGTCTACATGTATGTACCTTGAAGATATACATATATATAGTTGATTATATGTTTAAATAAGAAATAAAGACCTGTCTTTGCTTTGTACTCCAAAAGAATGTATATATAAACTTGATGGTGGTAGGAGAGGTTTGCCCCTTTAAAAGGACACTATGGAAACACACTCTATGGCCCTGTGGAAGGCTTTGGCTAAAACACATAGGCTATGGTCTTGTAAAACTGCACGATGCATTTTATCTGTTATAAGGTGAAAAAGACTAAATATACGTGAATCGATTCACCAAACCAGCTCCTTCTTCTTCTTCTACAATTCTTCCTGGGCCAGATAGCAAGCAGCACAACTCAGAGGTAATCCAAATCCTTTCTTTTATTTAGTCTTTTTCACCTTATAACAGATATATATAGATATATTGTCAAGTCACATATATTTGGAGTTATATATAGTAAAACGTTGCATATGTATACAAACTTACCTTCACAATATTTTGGTCCTCAATATTCTTGACACAATATTTTGTTTCACAATATTTCTATTTCTGATATTTTGTCTAAACACAACAAAATTACACCAAAATGAAAAAAATCCACTAAGGGGAGCAAGAGAAAATAATTTCTAAAGTTTTCAGTAAAAACAGTGTGACAAAACACTAATCGCCAATCCAAGTCTATGGAAGCAGTAGCCTGGGACCTAGGCGCAATTTCTGGCCAGTCGAGATGGAGCACAGGTTAGATATACCAAGCAGGTTTGTCCTGGTCAAATGAAGCCTTTTTCATAGAGCTTAGAACACTCCAGTGGGGAAGGACTGAAACTGGATTCAAGGAATGTGCATTGAAATCGGACACCTTTGCCATGAAGTCCCTCTGACAGCTCCGAAGGTCTTGGAAGACTAACTTTTCAGGGCTTCGGGAGCAGCTCTTCAAGGTGACTTCAAATGCTCCCAGGACCTCAGAGACAGGACTTAGGGGCCAAGAATCACTCTAGCAGAGGCCTCCAGCAAAGTCCAGTCCAGGTCCAGTTGGTACTGCTAAACTAGTCACTTTAATGAAAAAAACTCTTGCTGCTTGTGTTCTTGTTGGCACACAATAGGCCAGCTGACTGACCCTTGAAATCAACTTCTTGGGTACAAGAGGGAACAGGTCCAGTCCTTCAGGGCTCATCTTAGATCACTGACAACTGGTCCAATCCTCTTCCAATCTTCTGCAGGTCCACAAAATGTTCTGAGTCCTCTTGGGGTGCCACTTTTATGACTGATACTAGGCAGCGGGTGGAGGTGCCTTTTCTTACACTTCCTAACTAATTTGGAAAAAGTTCACGGGGGACAACTCTGCCCATTTTTTGGCAGTTACTATTTGCGCAACTGCAAACATTCCCATGTTGTGGCTAGGAAAATTAGCAGTTCCCTCCCCTGTGTCCACTCTAAACCAGTTCTTGTCATAGTCTCCCCACACTGAATGCCAGCCTAACTAGGAACAAGGGGTTGCTTCTCCAGGCTTCAAATTACATGACAATGTGAAAGGGCAGGCCTTTACAAGTCGATGAAATTCTTGGGTCCACCTTAACTGGTCTCAGTAGAGGATTTGAAGAAAAAGGGGCTTATCACTGCAATGTTTGGGACTTGTAAAAAATACAACTTCCAGCCCCCATGTTGCAATCCTGAGATAGTGTGACTTCATTGAGCTGAAGAAACAGGTTTGTATGGCTTAGAGCTTCTCCAGAGCAGCAAATCCATTTCAGTGGGTCCTCAGCGAGAAGGTATCCAACCCAGTGGGGCTTTCTTTGGATACAGCCTGCCACCTTGTTCTGATGGAGAAATCTGAGCTCTATCTTTTAGACTAAGTCCCAAGGTAGAACTCTTGAGTGAGTGAAGGTGCCAAATGTATCCAACCGATACAACCACAGCCCTGGGTGGGAAATTATTTTTCCTGCTTAGAGCTTTTCTTGACAACATTTATGGCTTCAGCTGGACCTTGCTGAATCCTGTCTGACTTCAATGAGACCTCCCCAGATACAGCCTTCTGCCTGCTCCCACTAAGAGAGTCTGTCTACCATTTTACACATTAAGGGCCTGATTTAGATCTTGGCGGATGGGTTACTCCGTCACAACATTGACAGATATTATGTCTGGTGAAATATAAATCCGGTAGAATATAATGGTGGAGTAACCCATCCGCCAAGATTAAAATCTGGCCCAAAGTCTGAAGTTAAATGCCTTGACTGGGCCATCCTTCTAGGTGTATACGACCTTGGCATTCATCGCAGTTGGCCTCAAGGTATGCCCTGAACCCTGTCTACTGCAACCACAGCCTACCATGAGTGCTTTTGGGTCTTTTTTTCACTTTAACCTTTAAAAACTCATATCTCTGGTTCCCCTTATTGGATTTTTGTCATTACAAATTCCGTTTTTTAAACTAAATTTTACTCTATTTTTCTAATTTGATTTAAAATGTGTATTCTTTGTTGTTTGGCCTTCATTACTCTTTTGGTACTGCATAAGTACTGTACACTCTGCCCTAAGTTAAGCCTGTCTGCTCTGTGCCATAGCTACCAAGGTGCAGAGCTCAATTTAATGTAGTGACTCTTGAGGTACACCCTGATAGGATAGTTTTATTCCATGGGCTGGGTGACCGTCTACCCCAAACAATGGTCGACTTGCTTTGAATGCTTAAATACCAGCCTAAAAGAAGACAGAGGATGACTTCCCTCTTTAAATTGCCTGGGGAATACCTGTCTGACTGCCAAAGAGTGATTGTCGAAAGAACCTCAATAAAATCCAGGAGGCCAGGGAGGTAAACAGCGTTTAGTTCGCAAGCGGAACAACGCATGACATAACAACGCGGTCGTTACAACGACTGTGTTGTTATTTCGCATACTGTTACAACGCAAGTCGGAAAAACGACTTGCGTTAAGGGGGAAGAAGGTGTTGGATTTACAATCCAACACCTTCCCTAGTGTCCGCACAGACTGGAGTTGGAATAGTAAATTATACTATTCCAACATCCAGCGCCCTACAGCAAGTCGTTGTTCCGACTTGCGTTGTAACGGTATGCGAAATAACAACACAGTCGTTGTAACGACCGCGTTGTTATGGCATGCGTTGTAAACGCATGCGAAAAAAAGGTATATATTCGGCCAGGGAGGGATCAGAACAAGAGAGCCTAGTTCATGGAAAATCGAAATCTATGATGCACAAGTGGACTACCCTTTAGAAGCTTTTCAGAAGAATAATACAGGGCAGGTTCGAGTCCGTCCAAATGTGTTAATAGGTAATAAGGGGATGGATCATTTCTATTCAGACTGCTGTTTGCTAAATATTTCAAAATGAAATCCGTCAAATGAGATCACCGCCGTCCACCAAAGCTGTCTGCGTTCCTGCCTTTTGGAAGAAGGATTATGCCAAGTATTTGCTATTTTTACTTGCAATGTAGATTTCATGAAGTTTTTAAAGAAAGAGATTACCGTCTACAGATAGTTTACTTACAGTTTAATGCACTTGTAAAAATACATCCGAGATCGTTTTCTCATTATTTCATTTTATTATCATAGAGCAGAAATATGCAATTTCAATGTAATGTAATTTGCGGTGCTATCATTTGCCTTATTTTTTTTTTTATAACGGATTCATTTCCCGAAAAATGCATAATTGAGAGAAAAGAGTTTGTGAGAACGAGAAACAGTTGGAATATAATAAAGACAAACTCATTGTAATGTTTGGGTTTTCATATGATAAATTCTATAATTTAGTAAAAGGAATTATAGGAAATTATAGCTATCATTTTCAGAGATATAGTATCAAGTGCAGTTGAAAAGAATAACACATCAAGGAGTAGCTGACACAATGCTCCTATAGTTTATTTTCTTATATAACTTAGCAGGATGTGTTACACGAGTGCAGCTGTAGTTTGAAAAACTAGCAGCAAGAACCACACTAAAATCAGTGCTTAATTTGTAAAATATTAAGTGCCAGGGCTCTGACCAGGAGGCCACTGCAGCTTGCACCACCTATCGCCCTCGTCATCGCTGCCAAAACAACTACTAACCATCTCTCTTGCATGTAAATGCAACAGTTCAGATTATTCCAGGTCCCCAAAGCTAAAGGAATGGCTGGGGAGGCAGGTATTAGCACTATTTTAATGTATATTGTAGTCCTAAACTACTGTTGTTCTGCTCATCTCTAAATTAGATAAGCAGTGCCACCATGTGGTGGACTGTTCTACATATGGTGTTGACAATAAGGTGCCGGTGCCGAGCACTGGAAACCAATTAAGTGCCGGTGCTCAGCACCGGAAAGCACCGGCTCAAATTAAGCACTGACTAAAATAAGAAATTAGTATTTTCCCTGAGTAAGTGAAAAGAAGGATTAGTTTGGCTTAACAAAGGACCTTGGCGAAATGTTTATTAGGTGGGCAAAATCACTTGAAAATAGCATTTTTTTAATAAGAATATTTTGTGAGATTTCACTTGTCTTACACTGGTTTGAGCAGACAATGTCTTAAGAGCAGTGACACAGAGGCTTTACAAGTCAGAGTGACATTTTCTACCTGATCGAGTGTTGGAATCTTGCATGACGCTTCTGTGTGAGGTATGCCCTCATGTTCAATATTTGCATTCTACATGTATTTTTGTACTTTCCTCAATAATTGGTCATATTTCCCGAAAAATAACCTCACCTCTAATGGCGTCATGAAATCAAATTGGGTTTAAATTATATGCCCTTTCTTGCATTACAGATATATAGTGGCCATGTATTATGAGAATTTAAGTTATCGCCAAATAATGGAGTATGGAATGATAGTCTATGGAAAGCGCACTCTACTCATCAGATAACACACCCATACTTATATTTCTGCTCTCTTAACTTTATCGGAAGCAAGACAGTGCTTAATTTGTGGCCATGGTTTCCGATGCTTGGCACCAGCACTTAATAGTCAACACCGGCTCTTATGGCAGTCAGCCACATGGGGGCGGTGCTTGCTACTTTTGAAATGAGCACAACAGCAGTTACTCAATATGCATTAAAAATGACAGATACCTGCTGCCTGAGTCAGTCCTTTAGCTTTTAGTGGCCTGGAATAGTCTGTGATGACACACTTTTAGGAGTTGGATGGTTAGTGTTAGAAATGGGGTTTCTGGTTGCTAGGGTATGCACCTAAGCCAGGCAGAACCCACCACTCTAGCTTGGCCAGAGCAGTCAGGCTTATCCCAGAGGCAATGTGTAAACCATTTGCACAACACACACACACACACACCAGTGACACAATAAATATACCACACTGTGCATGTGATACCATCATATTATATGTAATTCGTTATCCTGAGTAGGTAAGGCATAAACAACATATCCCTGTGAACATGAAATGCAGCATGTGATGAAACATGAATCATCTCTACGGTGCATGCCTGAAAAATGCAACCATCCAAATATGTATCATTACATCAGGACATAAAATGCAGAAGGTAATGAATAAAACACATAAGTCCTCTAACTGAACCCCACGCAGGTAGGTCAAAGCGTATCTGCGCTACTCTTAGGTGTCCCACAGTAAACAAACCCAGAATATGGGGCCCAGAAGCGCAGCTGTGCCTATTGCACTTAATACGGTAATGTTGGACTCCGCAGGGACGAGTCCTCCATTGAGGGTTTCTCTCCATCCTGCCGTCTGATCCCACTTATCAGAACCCCAAAAGGTATGAGCAAAATGGGGGAGGGGGTCACACACTGAAGACACAAGTGGGGAGACCTCGCTGGGTCCCCCGCAATCAGTGCTAAGAGAATTGCAGCTGCTCTGTCGAGGACAGTGGAAAAACCTCACTGGGTTCCCCAATGCAGAATTTTAACTAGGTAGCTGCACGCCACAGCGCAGCTGCTCACTTCCACTTCTGCAGCCTTCTCTATGGATGCCGGGCTGCCCGCGTAGGAAGCGCGGGTCAGCTGCAAAGTTCCCCCAGGGGCCCGGCTAACCCTCAGTACTTCGTCAGGAATATCCCCCATGCAGCCACCAACAAACAACTGCTCCCCCCCAGGTATGTTGCAACACGAAGGTGGTGGGCACACCCTACAGACTTCAGCAAGGAGACCTCCCTGGGTCCCCTCCCTGTGCAGGAAGAGCACTGTGGATAACGATTGAACCGCTCCGGTCCGAAGGAAAAGTACCTCAGGTCTTTCCAAATCAGCCCCTTACTAAGAATCCAATGCTGTCTCAGACCATAGTGGAAGCCTCGCTATCACAGAGAGCTTCACTAGTGCCAGGATGGCCTGAAGCCCCTTGGTGAGATTGCGTGATATGGGGAGCACCAAAAGCAGGTTGCAGACAGGCAGGTCAGCAGAAGGATCTCTGTAGCAAAAGTGGCAATCCTTCTTTTAGCCCAGCAGGCAGCAGGTCAGCAGTACAAGCATTCAAGTTCAATGGGGGTTCCTCCTGGCATTCCTCTGGCAAGGCGCAGCATGTAGAGCCAACAGCGTCTGGTTACAAGTCCCATGCAGTGTCTAAAAACAAGGGTTCAGAGCCCCTGTACTTATACTCAAATGTCTTTAATGTGGAGGTCACTTCAAACAAACTTTAGAAGTGCAAAACACCCCCATTCAATCCCAGCCCTGGCTCCAGACACACTACAGGGGGTGGAGAAAGAATTGTGAGAGGACAGGCACAGCCCTATTCAGGTGTCAGTGACAACTCCTCCCACCACTCTAGCTCAGGAAGACCCATCAGCCTGGTGATGGGCCATCAGGATATGCAGGGCACATCTACGCTCCCTTTGTGTGACTGTCTAGAGTGAATGCACAAACAGCCCCTACCAGTCTAAGCCAGACATTGATTGAAGTCAGCCTGCAAAGCACAAGGAGTGGTAAGCACTTAGAAGTGACTACTTTCTAAAAGTGTCATTTCTAAAATAGTAATGAAAAATCCACTTACACCAATAAGCAGGATTTATCACCACTATTCCAAACATACCAAACATGGCAATGCTACTCCTTTCGGATCAGAAATTACCACTGAAAAACATATCAGGGCATTCCTAATGCAAACCTATGAGAAGAGCAGCACTCACAGCAGTGAAAAACCAAATAGGCTGTTTGTCACTACCAGGACTTGCCATACAATAAAGGCACATGTCTCACCTTATAAAAACAGAGCACCTTGCCCATAGGGCTACCTAGGACCTACCTTAGGGGTAGTAAAAGGGGAGGTCCAGCTTTGGCAAGCAACTTCAAATGCCAAGTCACTGTGACAGTAAACTGCGCACGCAGGCCGTGCAGTGGCAGAGCCTGAGACAGTTTTGAAAGGCTTCTTCTGTGGGTGGCACAAGCAGTGCTGCAGGCCCACTGGTAGCATTTAAACAGGCCCTGGGTATAAAGGATACCACTGTACAAGGGACTTACAGGTAAATTAAATATGCCAAACAGGTGTAGACCAATCATACCAAGTTTATAGGAGAGAGCACATGCACGTTAGCACTGATCAGCAGTGGTAAAGTGCCCAGCATGCTAAAGTCAAGAAAAAGAGGTCAGAAAAAATGCAGGAGGAAGGCAAAAGGTTTGTGGATAACCCTGCAAAAAGGGCCAGCTCCATCAATTAGTAGTTGTGCTGGTACAATCATTAGCAGCCCTGGCAGGGGAAATGGGCAATGAAAGCTGTTGTGGCCTCCGGACAGCCCTGCTACTTCTTTTTTTACAAATTTAGCACAGGTTATGCAGGTTCATATGATGCATCATGTATGATAGAGACTGATTTTGTGAGTGAGCCAGAAGATCTTTGAAGTATTTTCTGTTCTAGTAGGCATGTTTTCTGACCCTTTTCTGATTTTGCTGCTGATTTGGCACTTGGAATTATTACTGATTATTTATTATTCCATATAACTCTGAAATTAAGCCTTTATGGCATTTATTCTGTATTGCTTGATTTTGAGATCTCTGTAATAAAACCCTTTAACTTTTTCCTCATTCTAGACTCAGTTATTGAGTGGTCCCAGTCACTTCATTTAATGCTCTGCTAAATTGATGTTGGGGATAGGGCCTTTTTGCTCAATTATTTCCAGTGCGAGAACCAAATGCGGTAAACCTTTGGGGTTTTAAAATTTTGGAGTTCTTAAATTTTGCTCCTAAATCTGGCACTATGCACACTGATAGCCATTCAAATTAAAAACAAGGCTTGAGCTGAAAGGGGAAGCTCTTCCCCTTCAGCCTGAGACGGGGTTTGAAAAGGAATTCCCTCTGGTGTGAGGACCAGAGGGATTGCCAGCATCCAGAGCTAAGGCATGCTGGACACATCCGTAATATGTTAGAGACAGTGCTGAAGACATGTCCAGCATGAAATTAGCACCCATGTGTTTAGACAAGATCAGAGCCACATGCTCTCTTTGTGTTGGGATGGAGATCAATAACCATTATGTTAATGTCACGTTTTGTTGTCAAATCATGGCGGAATTTCCGTAGTCGCGCTACGCAAAGCTCCGCAAAACGGTAAAAAATCTCTGCGAGCATGCAAAAGTTCTGCGAACACGCGGAATTGCTTGTTCCGCCAGTTCGCGATGCTTTTTTCCTTTTCGCGAACGCTGTTTGCGTGCTCGGGGAGAAATATCTTGCGAACATGCATTTTGAAAGCGCGAACAAGCAAAAAACTCTGCGAAGCCGCGGATCGCGGAATTTTTGGCAATTCCGCGTTCTCCGCGGAACGCGAAATTACCCAAATTCCGCAAATTCCGCGAGCGGAACGGAATTTACCGCCCAGGCCTACTATGTATGCAGTTGTGCTGTTCTTGATGATAAAATAGGAAACAAAGCAGGGCCATGCTACCAAATGATACCAATCCAGACCCTTCATCATATACTCCCACTGTACTCAGTCAAATGCTTTTCTGTTTTCTGATAACAGCCAAAAGTGCTATAATTTTGGATGTAGCATGAATAACATTTAGAAATGTAAAAGAAACTACCACTTATATATGACCCCTTCCCAAAGCCTGACTGCTTTTCTCCTCTTAATTTGAGTAGAATATTTTGAATGTGGATCATTAACACTTTGGTGCACATTTCATTTTCTAGATCTATAACTGAGATGGCCCTATCATTCTTGCATAATCAAAGATCTTGAACGTTTTTCGGATTCAGAGATAAAATTCCTTCACAGAAACAATGTTCAGTTTTAGTAACACAATGAAAATCATTATAAAAACATAATAACATGGGTGCAATCATCTTAGAAAGCTGCAATATAAATTGTATGGAAAATCACCAGGGTCAGGAACTTTGCCCTTGAAAAGCATGTTGCTGCATACATTTTTACCACTCTAAATTAACCCAATCTTATATTTCTTTCTATTCAAACACAGCGTATCAATACAATACTATATTAGATTCTGAGTTATAAAGAGAATACAATTTTACATAAGTAGCAAAGAATTTTGAAATGTAAAAATCCCTAACTATTTTCCTGCCATCATCATTTACAATACTCATAAGATCGAACTTCTGCTTCTAAATTTTAAGCAGTTAGCTAATAACTTCCTGGATCCTTCATAGCCCCATACTATTTTCTATTGACTTTCAATAGAAAAACACAAGCACATTTAGTGGAGGTTTTGGTAAATTCCCTATTTGCCTTTACAAGCTGTTGCTGTCATTATTTGTTATTGCAAGTCCAACGCGTATTGTCCTATATTCTAAATGTTATTGAGAATCACAACTGCTTTTTCCCCAGGCATTTTTTTTCTTAGGCTAATGGCCGCTTAGACAGAGTCCTAAATCATACTCATAAAAGAATCTTGTACTTTGTGAAACTCAAAAATTTCAACCAAAAATTTTTCAAAAATATCAATGCAAGCTTTATCCTTTAGAAACAAATTATCAAAAATCACACAAGACTCACATTCCCATGTAAAATATCAAGAGTAGCAATTATTTGGGATTGGTCTGAAATTTAGATAGCAGCAATTTCTGTGTTTATCATGGGCTCAGTAACATTCTTGCTAAGGAAAATTAATCAATTCTCAGCTGGAAACATTGAACTGGGCAGTACAAAGTGTATTCCCTGATATATGGATCTAACATTTTCCATGCATCTATTAACTCTCTGAGTGAAAAGGCTCTTTTGAAAGTGTTTTGTGCTGCATTTGGAACATATTTAACTCGTGAATGCCTGTTAATTAATGGGTCCACCAACTAATTAAAGACCAACTTGCAACATGTTTTTCTTTATGATATAGCGTCATTTTAGCTGAACCGTTATCCTCAAAATATGTTAGGGCCATACCATTGTGATTCCAAAATCCATACACTCTTCAAATCTATTTGGTATGTAACCTTTTGTAAATGTAAGGATTTGTGCAAATGTGGCAAATTTGTGGGAATTGAGAACACTCTTGTATCAGCATTATTTGACATTTCCATGTATCTAAATGTGATGGTATTCCTTGTTTCTTAACTGGATTTTGCATCTCCTTGGCATTCAATACAATAATACAACACTATTGTATTTTTATATATTTTTTTAATAATAAATGATTAAGAAAACCTGCATGATAAATATGAGCAAAGGAATAAGATGGAGAACCTCTCTACAGACTGTCAATGGATTTGCTAACTACTGATGCATAGGTACATTTGTTGTCATCAGCATACATGTGGCTCATGATACAGTGTCCCTAAATGACCTTCAAAACTGTGACATGTAAATTATGAAAAGCCTTGGAGATAAATGGGATTATTGATTGACTCCATAGGAGACATAATGAGAGTTTGACACAAAGGGATCTAATTTGAGTTTTCATATTGGATTTTAGAAATATAGAGAATGCTTTTTGAGATAGCATACAATGTGAGGGTGGAAGAATGAAAAACAGTGCTAGATTAGGTACTTTATATAAGCATGTAACACACAACACCCTGGGGATTCCCAGGGGAGGGAACTAGAGGCTATGGGGTATTCAGGGTGAGCTGGCCTCCAACCATTACTGTATCCACAAAGAAGCTACCCTGGAGAGATGTGACCGGGAGTTTACAAGGTACTAGGTGGAGTACCGGGCATCTCAAAAAAATGAAGGACTGCCCTCACACACCACCAGGTGTCATGCTTCATCATTGGCAGTCCTCGCTCTCTAGAAACTGTGTTTGGTAGAGAGCTGGCCTACACTTGGAGACAGGGAGGCACTTCTAAAGTCTAAGTGGGGGCCCGTGCAAGAAGTGATTTAAAAACCAATGTAAAAGCCGAAATACATTTATTTGCTGGGCAATTACTTGGTATTAAAAGTGAGTGTGGGGAATGGGGGAGTTAGTCCCCCATCACCACCGTTATTATAGTCGTCAACATGTTTCTGCCAAAGTGGCCCTTGGTTTTTAGAGTGGGTTTGTGAGTGGGTGTAAGAGTGTATCAGTGGGTCTTGAGTGAGTGTGTGAATCTCTGACTGGGTCTGTGAGTGTGCGCATGAGTCTCTGAGTGGGTCCGTGAGTGGGTGTGTGAGAGTCTGAGTGGGTATGTGAGTAGGTGCATGAGTCTCTGAATGGGTCTGTGAGTGGGTGCGTGATTCTCTGAGTGGGTGTGTGAGCGTCTGAGCGCTCTCTGTTTTGCCCTCTTCTGCTCTTTTTTGCCTTTTATTCTTGTTTTTCTGCCCTCTCTTTTGCCTTTCCTGCTCATTTTCTGCTTCTGTTTTGCCTTTCTTGCTCCTTTTTCTGTTCTCTGTTTTACCCTCTTCTTCTCTTTTTTGCCTTTCCTGCTTGTTTTTCTGCCCTGTGTTTTGCCTTTTCTGCTCATTTTTCTGCCCTCCCATTTGCCTTTTCTGCTTGTTTTTCTGCCCTTCTCTGCACAGGGGAGGGAGCCATGCTGACCCCCTCCCCGGGCCGATTTTAGCGATATGGACCCGATTTCCTGGTGCCTGGCCTTAATTGAATGGGGGAGGTAGAGCCACACGCCCACCCTCCCCATGCTGATTCGGCCCCTGGGATCTCACCCCAGGGATCCGGCATTAACTGAATGGGGAGCAGGGCCACGCAGCCCCTCTCCCCGGGCTAATTTTGGCCCTGTAGACCCCATTCCTCAGGGCCCAGCCATAATTCAATATGGGAGAGAGCCACGTGATCACTACCTGGGGCCAAATTTGGCCCCAGGGGGCCTAGCAACAAACAAATGGGGGAGAGGGGCTATGCCACCCCTCTCCCCGGGCTGATATCAGCCCCTGGGACCCCATCCCTGGGGCCCAGCCATGTCTCCTGGGTGCCCTGGAGCTCACCTTGGGCATCCAGTGAGCAGGATGGGGACCACGGGGGAAGCCTCAAAGGTCCCGCGGTCCCAGCCTGCTCTCCGCCTCTTGCGGGAGCTGGCATTGCTATTGCACACAGGGAGCTGCTGGAAATGCAGCTCCCGGTGTGCAAGAGCACACGTTTAATCACTTTCCCTTCCCGCATGTCTGCAGGCAGGGAAAGACATGAAACCCTCGCTTTAAGTGGGCAGGAGCACTTTGACAGCTCTTGCCCGATGGAACCAGAGTGTTTGCTTTTGCTTGGTTGGAGCTGTCAGCTCCCACCGAGCAAAAGCAAACAGCTATGTCTGGGGGTGGGCACACCGGGACATAGCAGGAGCCGGCCCGGGGGGTGGCAGTCCCTAGAGCCATATATGGCTCTAGGAGGGGGGCGGCACGCCCCTCTCCTTTACTTTTCAGGGCCGGCCCCAGAGAGGTGGTAGTCCCCAGGGCTGATTGAGGCCTGGAAGGGGGGATGTGTGGCCCCTCTCCTATTATTTAAAAAATATTTGGCCCTGGGCAGGTGGTGGTCCCCAGGGTGCAGGGGCTCTGTGTGGCTCCCATTAGCCGTTATTCAGCCCCGGGGAGGTAGTGGTTCCCAGGGCTCGGGGGTGCGCGTGCCCACCATTACTGTTTCTTTAGCCCCTGGAAGGTGGTAGTCCCTGGGGCTTATAGGAAGCCTCAGGAGGGGGGGCCCTTGCGCCCCCCTCCTTTTTTTATAAATGAAGCCCCTGGGAGGTGGTGGTCCCAGGGGTTCCAAGATCCTCAGGAGGGGGGCCCTGTGTGCACACCTCCTTTTTTTATAAAATGCCCCCAGGACCTGGCCTATCAGGGGGACGTTTTAAATACAAAAGCGGGAGCCCGCACTTGTTTATTTTTTATTTCTGCCGGATTCGCATATCTTCCATGATTTTCGGTGGAATTTATTTTAAAAAAGTGCTCTTTTGTCCTGCTTGAATTGTTGGCAGTCAATCAGGTCTCAGTATGAGATTGGAGGGTTCACGGAGCCTTTGCATCCTTTGCGTCCTAGCCTTCGCGTCCCTAGATATACAAATTTGGCTTTCTTTTATTAACTCTAAAACTACTGAAGGAATTTACACCAAATAACAACAAGCATTGGCATAGCCAATAGGTCTCGCCTTTGGGATCTTATAAGTATTTACTTATGCAGCACAATATTCTTGGTGCAACAACATCAACTGTTGCATGGCTAAACACTTATAAGATCCCAAAGGCGAGACCTATTGGCTATGCCAATGCTTGTTGTTTTAGCTGTATTTACTTTTAAATGTATTAATCTCACAATATGAATTAAAGGTCTTCTTTTGCCTTAGTAGGCCAATTGCAGTTTGAGCAATCAAGACTAGATTGTCTTCAAAAAGAGATCAAATATGATACCCCCAAATGCTGGTGTTAAGGAATGTGTCTCAGCAGCTTTGCCTGGTAAATCTGCCAAAATCAGACAATATTACAGGATGCTCAAGCTTCCGAGTTTCATGCATGACTAGGTCATCCATGCCAGGTTTTGGCATGACATCCTGGAATATATAGTTCTTATTTGAAAATATAATCAACAGGGTAATAAATCTCAGAATGCACAAAAAAAAAACACAAAAAAAAACCCTCTTGACTGGATGAGCTATTCACGCATATGCCGGAGTAACTCGAGTGTTCTGATTTTGGGGTAAACAGGCATCCTTGCCTTAAGCCATGTCTAACTAGGATGGGATTGCAAGTGATACCCTACCATTTATCAATACCTATACTCTTCTACTGTTGCCCAATTGTTAGCATGTATCAACTGTATTATTGATAAAAGCCCTTTTAGCTCTTTAGTTTGTCCCAGAAGGAGCAGTCCACCAAATCAAAAGTAGCCCTAAAATTACCTAAAACAACACAATAAAGTTCTTTTAGACGCTTTTCAGAGTATGAGGCAACGATACACATTTGATTGGCCACACTGCAAACCTGCTTGTTCCATGGGAAGCATAACATTTTCAACACACCATTCATTTAATCTCCTTAGTACAGATGTTGTGAAGATGTTTAAAGCTATGCCCATTCATTCCTAGCCTATGCGGAGATACAAAGTGGCCTCCAAATGAGTGACTCCTTTTTAGACAACAGAAAGTTGCATTCTGGGACTTGGAGTTCTGCTTTTAACATATGGCTAGTACAACACAACTGTAGCTAGGGACCCCAAATCCACACCTGCAAGTAGCTGTTGGTTTAAAAGCCAGGACTGGCTAAAGGTGTCCCAGAGAACACGTAGGCACCTAACTCGGTATATCAAATGATGCTATATCGCTGGCTATCTTGTTTCCAGACAGTAGTTTAACTTAATTTAATAAATCCGTGCATTCCTGGGAGTTGTATTTATGGTTCATTTCCAAACAGCCAATTGGACTAGTAGATCAGATCAGAAGGATCTGTGAAAGAAAACCCCATGACACGGCTGGGAAAAGAGTGTCCAGGTGACATGGAGTCATCTGCTTAACATACCCTTACATGGCAAAACTGTTGAGGAAATCAAAACACTTTAATGTTGACACCGGTTACTTTCCAAACAGTCTTTACCGCTGGTGACTGACTAATAACTCTGCCGCTCCTGCCTATTCTTTTCCAGCGAGCAGGCACTCACCTTCGTCCCGGGTCGGGCGTCAGGCGCGGGACGCTCAGAGCAGCTCGCAAGCCCCGTCCTCCTATGGCAGACACATTAATTCGCCGCACTTCCACCTCCGTCCCTCTGACAGGCGCACGCAGCTCGCTGCTTCCCTCTCCGGTGTATTCTGGGATACCCCACCGAAAAGCAGCTCTTCCCTTCCTGCTTTCACTTTCCTTCACGTTCCTTCCCCTGTGCACTTAAGTGTACGTTTCCTCTCACGCTTCGACAAGGGGCTGTAAACGCTATACATAGTTCATCATAACACAATACAACTGGATGTCCTCGAGGCTTTACTTTATTTAGTTGTTTTTGGTATAGCACTGCTATTCAACAGGTGATGACAGTGAGTGCTTTACAACAAAGATACATTTGATAAGAAAGGATATTCGGAACGTTTAGAAAGTGGTACAAATATTGCAAAAATATTCTATATTAAGGCAGATGATGGGTAGATCCAGTCGAGATCCATACAAAAATGTTATGTAAAAATTCTAAATATGAATTTGTAATAATACACATGGAAATAGAATATGCTAGAAAAGGACACGCAGCTGTCTTTTTCTATCTATGCCTTGTAGAGATGATTAGGAAATCATATCTAACAAACACAAGGAAGCCACGCACGGCAGTGCCGGCTGAAAGCATGAGACATGCATGGGTGGGGGCAGAGCTGCGCCCACAGGAGGCCCGAGCAGAAACGGGGAAAAGGACGCGAGTGGTGCGTGCACGCGCGCCACAGCGAGCGATCTGTTTCCAATTATCGCGCCCGCGTCTGGGCACGATAATTGCAAACAGATGGTGCCCGTGCGGGTAACCGCAGGGAAAAGGCCATGACGCACGAGCGTCTGGTCAGCTTTTTGAAACCCCTAACTTAAAGTCTTGCCAGTGCAGCGCTTGTGCGCTACTCGAGGCTCGACCTAAAAAAGCACTCTTTCAGGACCAAGAGCTAGCTTTCTGCCAAATTTGGTGTAATTCCGTTCAGCAGTTCAGGCTGTTGTTGTGTTCAAAATCCTTATGGGAATTACCATGGGAATCAAACTTTTTTTCACCCTCCCTTTTTCTCGGCCCTTGCTTGACTGATTGCCTGAAAACTTTCTATGCACAACTAGGATCACTGGCACACTTTTTGGGGAAAGTTCTGTGAAGATCCGTCAACCCACGCCAAAGATATAGGCAAGTCAAAAAATGCTTTTCCAATGGAAACATGGTATATATATCCAATCATCATGTGCCTCCAAGGCCTTGGTGTTTGGCTGTATAGAGACCTGCCACTGTCAATCAAAGTTTTAGTGTGATGCATGCTCTGTCATTTGGTGGAAACAGAAGTGAAGGAAGTGAGCAAAGTGGCAACAGTATGACAGCAAAGGACAGCAATCTAGAAGGCAGTTATAGTGTATGGGTAAGTATACGAAAAGCCTCCAATGCTGCCAAGTATAGGACTGTGTAAGTGTGTGAATATGCAAGGTTTTTTGGTGTATGCACTTCTTTCTGTGTTATGTGTGTGCATGAGGCTGATCAGGTATACTGTTTGCATAGTGGTGCTAAACCTTGGCATGGTATAGGCAACGATGGTATGATCATGCCTATCCCTCAAAAAATGCAATATGTTGTGTAAAAATGGTGATCTTGGTATATTGTGGGTCTCCTCTTAAAGTGTGCTGGGCCTGGCATAATGGTGGTAATTCCAAACACATTGTGAGCACCCACCACATTTGGTAATGTTACATGTGAGGAGTAAGGATTACTCTGCCGAGTAAAGGTTGTTTGGCTAAACATCGACTATGAGAAAGAACCGGAAACAGACACAAGTCAAAATGGAATTCTATACTGTCAGACATCAGGTAATTAATTGAACATATGTCTGTGAGGAATTACATTCCCTGTATTTAAATTTCATAACACAACCGAGTCATTTATCTCTTATTCAATCCATGCTAGCAGTAGAAACATGAACAAATATATAGGGATCAACTGATAACTGCAAAATCAGCACAATATGGAAAATAAAAACAATGGAACAGCATAGGAAGTGACTTGCTTTTACTGTTTATTACCGTTCTGTTTTGAGCAGTTAAGCAGCAAAAAATGTTATCCTGGCAGAATGGCAAAATGATCCGTTTCTTTGAGATAGAAAAGTAAATATTCAATTTCCTTCATGATTTATGTGCCAAACCCTGCAATGGCAGCGTCGAGACTTTGCTGTGTACAGTTGCATGTCTGCTACTTTCAAGTTCCTTCATAACAAGAATCTGAATAATTGGTAAGTATAATACACTGTAAACCACATTATGACAGAAAAAAACACAACCACCGAGTTTATCAGAATTCAGATTTTCTATGACAGTACAATAACTCTAAGCGAATGCTCTCCAGCAATAAAGTGGCGATGAATGTATAAGAAAATACAAAAGAAAACTGTCTCTGGCTTCGAAATGGTAGCACATTGAACACTGTTTTCTTCTAGAGATTCCCTCACACGGATTTACCGTTTGGAAATGAAGGTCTTACCCAGTTAAGACATTTTAATATTCACTCAGCGCTTAATGGTACACGAATAATATCTAATCACAGTGCACTCCAAGATGCGACCAGAATCTATTTGGAAAATCATCGACCAATATTGTTTCCAAACTTTTTAATCAAATGGTTCATAGACACGCAGCAGTAAAAAGTATAAGAGCAAGTGAGAGAGCTATAAAAGACTGAGCCTAGCCCAACAGAAGCTTGAGTTCAAGAACCACAATAAAACAGGATTGTGGAAATATTTTAAATAAATTGCCCCCTTGGCATTTTTCCTTATGAAAGCACACACTATTGAGAGATGTGCTATAAAATAGAGCTCCTCTGAAAGCAATAATTCAATTATTACAGCACAGTGCAATACAATCTTGTTTTATGCTTCTGTCCCTAAATTCTGTGACAGTGGGAAAAAGATAGGAGCAAGTAGAAATTTGTTTTTTGTAATCCCCTAATGGAAAAGACATTTGTTGTACAACAATAGTACAATAAGACACAATCCCTTACATTTCTGTTATCAAAAAAATATATAGCAGTAACTTTTTGTAGCCCAGACCATCACATCATTTATATTTTAGTTCAACAAAATGTTATTGATTATTAACCCTTTCACAGTTGAGTAGCTAGAGATGCAGTTTACTTAGCTATAAGTATATTTTTAAATGTGTTTCGTTGGGAGCGGTACTGTCTGCCATTGGTAACTCGGTCCATTCAGATATCCAATCCAGATTTTGTCAAGTAGCGATAAGAGCAAAACCTGCAATGAAAAAAATTTCAGAAAATGACAACTACAGAGCAATGCAAAACTGAGAAAGTATAGAAAGGCAAAATCTCAATATCATACAAAATTTCAACATGTAGAGTTTATGATTATGAGTAATCATCAAGTGCTTAGATCATTTACAACCATGTCAATCTGTACTTGCATATAATGTTCACATCTCCTTTATCTGTTATGTGCTAATATTTTTGACTTATGCCTGCTTACCTAAACTTAGGTGTTTGACCTGTAAGCATTACATATAGCATGCCTACCTAGGGTATAACTGCTTCTAAGGTTATAATTTTATTTATGATTATCTTTTTCATTTAAATGTCTCCAGTCCTCCTAAGACAACTGGTTATACTGTTGCGCTTTCCATGACTGGAATATTCAGCTTTGTGTAGCAGTTTTCTGATTGCTAACCCCAGATTTGTCACCTTTTTCTGCATGCTGTTTTGCTAGCGTTATTACTCTGTGCACTTTACCGATGCAGGAAATTAGTAATATGCTTGTGCTTCCCCTCCAAATCATATGCTGTACATTGGAACTCCCTAATTGGCCTATATAATTTCCTTCTACAGCTTTTGTAAACAGTGGCTGCACCTATTACATGGAAAGTTGTCTTGGAGAGTTAATGACCCTGGCTCAGAGGACAATGATCTGCCTCTGAGAGCAGGAATGGGCAAGGGGCATTACCTGCTGACCACCTAGCAGGGTTTTGCTATGTTGGAGTGGACAGGAACAGTTGACAAAACACAGGGCAACTTTAGCTTTACCTCTTTTGGCTTTGAGATGTCAAGGAGAGCTTCTCTTCATTCATAGGCCTCTCCCAGACAGCCAGGCTCCAGTCACAGCAGGAATGAAAAACAGTTTTGACCCTGTTAGGTGGAAGGAGAGCTCATTTGAATAGAGGCAGAGCTTAGGAGCGGCAGCTCGGTTTCACCATCTTTAAACTAGGGCTCTTGGGTAATTTCACTGTATGGGATAGAGGATGTGATGCAAAAGGTGCTCAGGGGACTGCAAGAAAATAGCTATGATTGGGTGGTATGATTTCTCCAATCACTGTTAGTAGCAAAACACACAATATGGGCCTGATTACAAGTTGATCAGAATTTTCCAAACCCTGCATAAAGCCATGTTTGCGCCGGGATGGCACATCCATGTTGGGCGGTATTTACTGCGTCTGGTCCAACCACCATAAGCCACTCCACAGTGACAGCAGCACACCTAAGAGAATTACCTCTGCTTTATTCTTTTTTGCCCAGGATATTTTCCTATATCCAGACTGCAAGAGATAACACTGGTGCAAAAATGTTTCATCGCACATTCGAATTTGCCATTCAAATGGATAATAATCCACCAATTTACATCTCACAAGGCAATATCAAGATAGCTGAAGGATCTACATAGTTATCAAACATAGAGGGATACAGCAGGGATACCTGATGTATCCCACCCAGGAGCAGGGGAGCAGATGAACATAATGGTGGCCTCCCTGCAGCTTGAGAGAGGTCACATCAATAAAATTATGCTAAGCTGAGGCTGGAAATCTAGTGCAATGTGATTGCCATACAATTATTCAAGATGATACAGCATGTTTCTGGTTTGTATCGCTCCAACTGTGATTTATAAACCCATGACAGTGGCCTGCCTTGAATCTCCCTTACTAACTGCTGACAGCTTCTGAATTATTTTATCAATATAACTTGCATTTGGTTTAGAATCCATAGAATTTGGGGCTTAGTATCATTAGCAAGGAAGCAATAGGATGCTTGAGTTGGTGAGGAAGCAAATCCAATTGGAAGGGGTGTTGATGGTGTTATGAATGGGTGCAAGGTTTTTTGCCATGCTGATAGAGACTCGTGATAGAAGGGCTCTGGTTTGGGCCCGGCAATACACATGGGGGGATATTCACAATGATGGGCGATAACTATAGCCTACGTCATTTATCGGCAGAAAAGTTAGCGCCGCCTAACCCTGAATATTAACGCAATGTTAGCGGGGTATTATCAAGCCCATGCTACATGGCGATAATAACAGGGAACGGCGGAGAAAACTGCCGATAACAACATCGCGATGGCGATAGTGATTCCGGCGTTAGCCGGCGATACCTTTACGATCGGCCTATTAGCGCAAGAAAAGTCCCATCTTCCCTCCTGGTGATAACTGCTTGAGATTAAGGCCCAAAGAAACATAAATATGCCGTACGAGTGTAATTAAGATGGTGCAACGTCAGCATGAGAATTCTCTTAGAAACAAATGCAGAACTTAGTTCAAGGGATGCTATGAATAGGAGGCTGAATGATTTCTGCCCCTTGCTGAAAAAGCTAGATGGAAGTTGGGGAGTCAGAGCTCCCAGGCCCTGGAACAGAGAGATCATACGGGATTCTCAGCTGTGCAAACACAATGCAGTGCAAAACGTCAATCGCATTGCTATCAGTAGAGCTTTGGTCACTACAGTCTTGTGGCTGCTGGGGGAGTAGGTAAGACTTCGAGCAATACCCTGGCGACGAAAGAGAAGTGAGAGGAAATAATGAGGGAAACGGGAGAACCAGAAAGGAGGGGAGGGAGCATTGCAGAAAATAAGATAGCAGGAAAAATGGTTATGGGGAAGGGAGAGGTGCAAATAACTGAAAGGGAGGAAGAGAAGAGCTGAGAGATATAGAGCAGACGGCAGTCAGAGAGAGGAAGGGAGGAAATGGGAAGCAATGATCTACTTACACCTCAAATATTTTAATTTTAAAAGAACCTGAGCAAAGAGGACAGTAGGAGAGAATGGAGGAGGGTGAGAGAAGAATGCGGATGTGTGGAGTGAGAGGGGAGTCAGAGAGTGGAAGTGGGAGCGGAGGAAAATGATGGCTTGAATAGAGTGAGACAAAGCGAGGTGAGAAGGAATGGGAAAGAAGGCAGAGACAGGAAGGGAGGGTGAAGAAGCCAAGAAGTGGACAAGTGCTGAAGGAGAGGAGAGAGTAAGTTATAGAGAGGAGGTGAAAATGTATGGAAGAGTAGGGAGAAGAGAAGCAGGGACAGTCTTCTAAACACTTTACCATATCAGTACCAAGTTCCTGCCTCAGTCTACACACCTTCACTAGCAAAGATGGCACATACCAGCCTCAGTGACCTCCCGAGTCCCAACCTAAACCCCACAATACAAGCCTTTATCAATCTCGCACATCCCTCATACCCAGCCTCCCACACCCCACTGCCAACCTCAATGCATGCACCAGCATTCCTATTTACAAGACTATGTGCACATATCTTCCCACAGTACCTGTTCTCATTACAAACAGCTTCGGCTAGCATGCTCCGTAACTCCCTCCTCCACAGTGCTGGCCCTCCCTCACCAACCTCTATGCACCCCCCTCACCAGGAACCTGCCCCTCACTTCCAGCAGGCTCAGAGCGTCCTTCTTTCCTCAGAACTCGAAAGTTTGCCACTTGGATGTGTGAGTAACTTATCAAGTACAGGTGTTTTCTTTGCATTCATGTACGTGACCCGACTTTGAGATGTGGAGCTGGCTGGCACCTTTGACTAAATATCTACGGTCGAGAGACAGAAGGAACAGGAAAGCTGCGGTAGAACTATTACTGTGAATATGGTAGATGGTGTGAGCATGTTTCAGCAGATGTGCCATGTGTGCTTCTAGAACTCGGGGGCATAAACCGAAGAGTTACAAAAAGAAGAAGGGTTAAAAGTCCCTCTGACGTCCTTGCAGGAGAGGAGATGGAAAAATCAGTAATGACATATAACACAGGGGAGTTATAGGAGCAAAGACAGAGCTGGGTCCAGTGAAGTGTACAGTGTTGGCGCAGGGGAGGAAACGGGCAGGCTAGATGGATCTTGTTTGTGTCATTCGCCATCTGTATCCATAGCATACATGTAGTTGCATGGAGGGGCCAATGAGTAACGTAGGCCATCACCAGGTCTCTGATGGCCAAAGAGGAAAACATCTCCCCTACAGCTAATAACGCAATCCTTAATCCCAAATGGTCCGGTAATTCCAAACCAGGCGCTGACAGGTTTTTGCGCATGAATTTGTATTTCACATCGTGTGGCATTTCTGCATAACCAAGAATAATTCAGGGCAGATCTTGCCAGGAATAAAATGTCAGTAAAATGGCAAAATTTGAATGGGGTAAACATAACATGCTGAATGTAGCAGACAGGGACAAGTGCAGCACACATCAACAACCCCTGCAAGCCAGCCAACATCCAGGATGACCAGGATGAGAGCCATGATGCCTCGCGGACCTGCGTCTGGAGCCTGGAGTGGGATGTTGAGGAGCTGTGTAGTCGATGAGCCGTGGCGGTAGACATTGATGTGCGACGATCGCCCGTACCTGGTGGTGAAGTCTGGCAGGACGCATGGAGACACGTTGCTGACCTGTGTGAGAAGACCGCCTTGTGACCCTTGGAGCTGTTAATGGCAGAGGCGCTCCTGCGCATCAACGTAGTGAGGTCCGCATCACATACGATGATCCACCACTACACCGGGGTGCACGGAGGAGATTACCAACGTTGTCTGCCGTCTCCCTGCATCACAGGCCGGATGATGTTGGGCTGGCCGTACGCTGTGGAGTGTGAGGCCCCTGTGCTATGCTGAACTTGTGTTGCGTGAACACTGCGACGTCACGCCTAAGGGGGCCCTGCTGCATCAACTGCATCTTGAGGCCCACCAGCGGACTAGCCTGCGACTGATGTACCCAGTCTAGTGAAATCACACCTGGCTGATGCTCCTGCTGGCTGAGTCACAGATTTGGAGAGAGCGCATTGGATTGCGCCACAGTGTCAATGTCCAGGTAAGGAGAAGGTGGGACGCGCAGCGCAGGAGGGCCGTGGGGCAAGTCGCTCAGGCCTATCACACATAGATGACGCACCCCCAGTGGTGCCTCTTCCGCTATGGTGGAAGAGCGTTGCCCCACTGCCACAAGCAGTGCAGAAGAGGAACAATCATCACATGATGATAACTAACTGTTGTAATCATGCTATGTATCCTCAAGGGGTGGGAGGGTGGGTAGGAGTGCTCCAAACATGGAGCAGGGCATGGGCGGATTGGCATGCCCACTCAAGTGTGCAATGACTGTTTGGTCGACCCACTCAGGCCGCACAAAACAGTCATGCGCACTTCCCTGTTCGTAATGCAGGCTGCATTACAGCCTGCATGGAGAAAATGCCCACCCCTCCGACCCCTGGCTGCATGACTTGTCCCGTTGCAAATTAGCAATCACACTGCCGCATTGCAGCGTTGTGATTGACTCAGGGTAGCGAGCCTGGCTGCCAATTCCTGTTCCTGGAGGCAGATGCAGGGGAGCAGGAGCTACGAAGCCCGGCTCCGAGGTAAGACTTCCCTCATTACAATATTTACGACACCCGCTCACACACACATCCCCGCGTCCAGGCACCATCCAGTATTCTTTCTGGTGTTTACCACCTCACAGCTGTCCAGCACCTCCCTGCCCCCAGCACTTCTCAATGTCAGCCGTTGTGCGCACATGCACAGCGGGACTAACACTCGTGTGCCAAAGGCACATACTTAGTTACAACGCATTACATGACATTGCATTCCATTCCAATGCATACTAATACTAGGCACATTGCAACAGTAGGTTAGGCGTTGCATTGCGGAGACATGTACATCACTATTCCCACTCCAGTGAGTGCAACCCTAAACTAACCTTTGCACCCCAATCCCAACCGTAAACCCAGGAATTCCTTTTTGAGGCCCCAATACACACCCAAAAATCAAAATCGACCCAATTCACACCCCAAATGTCATATTTGACCCCAAATGCACACCCCACATGTCATATTGTACCCCAAATGCACACCCCAAATGTCATATTTTACCCCAAATGCACACCCCAAATTGCAGATCCGACATCCGAAACCCATACCCACACAAAATACTTAAAATTACCCTATTACTGACCTCACAATGTGTTGTACTCAAATGGGATGTAAAGGCACCAGCGTTGTCGGAGTTGCATAGTTAATGATGTACTGCCTGCATTGTACTGGACATCTCCCATGCCAAAGGCAAACCATAGGCTAGCCCGTCTGCATCCGTCTGCCCCTGGACCGCGCTCACCACCAAGGAGCCTTCCTCTTGGACACTCCACCACTATGACGCCAGCACCTTCCTCGCCATCAACCCTGGACTCCACCTCGCCTGCCAGGACCAACCTCTGCCCCGGACCGGACATCGCCATCGCCATCACTGACGGCTGCAGTATCACCCGCAAGGAGCAGCCTGGCCTTCAAGGACAAGGCATTGCCATCACCTACAGAGGCACACTCCGATTGACCATGCACTCTAATAACCCAAGGGTGACCATGGACCACCTCAACTCCCAGATCCGGACCAAGCCCAAGCACATCCACTGCAGCACCCTCATTTGCAGGCCCCACGGCCCTTGGCCCCCCATTCTCAAATACCATTGTTGACCTCATTGCACCCCAGGGTCTCGCATCCACCAACGACATCCTACTCGGTTACCTCATGTTCCACCTGGACAACCCCAGTGAGCAGAACACCACCGCCTTCTGGGGATGGTCCCCAACATCAGACGCAAGCAGCAACTCACCTCAACAGGCCACATAGCAGGACACACGGTCAAGCACGTCACCTCTGCCAGCGGGAGCTTCAACTTCAGCCACAACACCGGACTCTCCTGGACCGACCATCATTGGATACATCACGTCTTCACCTTGCCCACCGGACGCCACCGCCATCATCGCACACCCTCGCAGCTGGATCAAGGACAACAAAGAACGTCTCGTCAACTCCCTCCGCACCAACACTCCACCAATGCTTGCAAACGATGACACAGCAGCGCACAACCAACACCGATGGATCTCCAACAGCACAGACATTCGGGCACCCCTCATGAACTGCACTGCGTCAGTACCTTCCGCCTGCCTGATGGCAGGTGTGAGGGTGACGCAGTGCCACAGGGATAGGCTGGCCCCATGCATTGCTGGAGTTGCATCATGGTTGTGACACAACTGCAGCAATGCATGACTTTAGCGCAGACAGATACGTCAGGATTTCTGACGTAACTGTAATTACTTGCGTCATGGTGCGCTGTCCAGTGAGTACAGCGCATCCATGCTGTCGCAAGAAGGGCGTAGTGAGAAGTGTTGCAACGCTGTCTTGTCGCAGCGCTGCAACACTTTTCATGACTGGGGCACAGGAATGTGCACTATCTTATTGATGGTGCGCAGTCCTGCCCTGTAATTTTGTAGCAGGGCAGCACAGCAACATTGCTTGCAGCGCGGTCCAGCAACAACACCTGCTGAAATGAGGCCCCAATGGTTATCTCCGTTTTAAGACCAGATATTTTCTGGTCTTAAATAACTGCCTCTAGTTGCAGTTAGAGCCACTTTTTTTCTTCCTCTGGAATTAAGGATTCCCCTTGTGACTAGGGAAATCTTGGTTTAACGTCAGATTTTGCAAGGGAACGCCCCCCTTGCATATCATTAGCGATAATTATCGCTGACAGAAGTTGCGATGTTGAAAATGGTCCATTTCGCCTAAAAGCTGTTGCTAACGGCTGTTAGCGCCAGCTTGTGAATATTGCGGTTAAAATATCGCTGCTTTAGAGGCAGAAAAGTGCCGCTAACGCGGCGATAAATGCTTGAGAATATGCCCCATGATTTTTAAACCATCCTGTGTGTTACTGTGGAAAGCTGCCTCAAGAAGAAAAGGTTGCTGTTAAGGAAGGGGAGATGGAAATATGGTTATAAATTTGGCACTGTTCGACAGATCTCCACCAAACTTTGCAGACCTATTGCTGTTTCTATATTGACTGAGGATGCACTGTTTTGTGGTGATCAGTTAAGGGGTGCAAAGAAAAAAGAGGGGGGTCCCAAAACACATTTTTTCACCAATGGATTTTCCATTGAAATTTTAGACAGATTTAGTGACAAAATTGCTGAACAGATTTACACATTTTTGGCAGGAATATAGATTATTGTGTGAAAATGCTCCCTTTTTTGTAATTTAATCTGAATTGATTCAGTAGTTTTTAAGTTAGAAGGGAGAAAAACATAATGATATATTCGGCTGTGGAATACCGCGGTATCTTCGTGGTATACATCGGTACATGGCAATGATGAAACACAAATTTAATTAAAGCCCTTCCAACATAAAAATGCACTCATATTATTTAGATTACACTTTATTTTTGTTCTGGGTTTTAATGTGAACTTTAGAATATCAGTGATTTTTAATGTATAGGAAAATATGACGCAGATTAGCAAACTCTGTAGTAGTAGGGAAAATATTTTTTATTGATTTATGTATTTTAAAAAAAGTTTCTGAAGTACCGCAGTACTATCGCAAAAGTATTGAGGAAGTACCACTGTACTTTTGAAATATTAAAAATAATAGAGAGGCAAGTAAAGGGGTAAGTGACACAACACACTACACCACTCTACTCTATGCCACTGTAAGCTACGCCACTGCACTCTACATCACTTCACTACACCACTCCACTCTACAACACACCACTCTACTCTACGACATGACAATACACTCTACACTACTGCACTCTATGCCCCTCCACTCTAATACCCTCTACGACACATCAGTCTATTACATGCCACTCCACTCTATGACACACCATTCCACTCTACAACACTCCACTCTACAATACTCTACTCCACTGTATGCCACTCCACTCCATGATGCACCACTCCACTCTACAAGATGCCTCTCCACTCTATGACAAACCACTCAACTGCACTCTAAGAAATGCCACTCCACTCTGTGACACGCCACTCCACTCACCCACAGCTTCAAGCAGAGGTGTCCGGGCTATTCTTGTGACAGATTGCAGGGCTCAGAGCCCAAAGATGGCACTGACAGGAGACACAACTCTCTCTTTAGACAGATTGACAAAGCCAACTTGGGGGCTGTGTTTGATAGAGGTGTTTATAGCTTGTCATGCAAATGTTAATCTTGGGCCTTCTAGAAATTACTAACATTTCCTGTCAATTAGAAGGCTGTCTCTGGCATGAGACTGGGTCAGGAAATGGAGGACTTTATTTAGATGGCAGGAAAGTTGGCCAAATAAACAACTAGCAAGCATATCTGGCAATCTTGAGGTCAGCAGGAAGGATATGTTTTTAGCTAATCAGAACTGTATGTTAGGGCATTTGAACAAATAAACAATAAACAAGCATATCAGGCAACCCTGAGGTCAGCAGGAAACAGAGACTTTTAACCCTTTGAGTGCTCATGAGGGAATGGTTCCGTCAGGAGCACCAGTGCTCCTGTGCTCATGACGGAACCATTCCGTCATGAAAACAGGGGCACTAAATTCCTCTGCTGCAAACAGCAGAGGGATTTCCCTTTTTTTAATTGGCCTCGGGAGGTTGGGGAAGAGCTTCCCCAACCTCCTGAGGCCAATTTGCATTTTCATTGCAATGCCGATCGCGCGCATGGCGCGCTGATGTAATTGCAATGAAAATGAAACTGAAACTAAGTTTCAGTTTCATTGTTTCGTGCTCGTGGGGCTATCTCAGCCCCCCGAGCACCGAAACACTTGGGAGCGGTATCATTGGAAAGGGGAGAATCTCCCCTTTCCGATGGTACCCTTACCTATTGGATCCCTGCTTGGGGATCACCCCAGGAGGGCGATCCCCAAGCAGGGATCCACCCACTACCACCAGGGAGGGGGGAGCGGCCCCAGGGGATTCTGGGTAGGAAAACGTTGGGGGATCCACGCAAGCCATACCTCGCTGGGCTCCCCCAGGTGTCTAGCTATCAGAAATGTGTGGGTTTGGTAGTTTCCCAAGATGGCCGCCGAGCCCTGGGCCAAAAACCCAGGTGACCCCCCTTGCAAAACCAGGTTGTTTTGTGATAGGTAATTTTGATGTCTCCTCAATACGTTTTGGGCCCTTGCCTGTCACGGGTACTTGACCCACCCACACGCGTGGGGTACCATTTTTATCAGGAGACCTGGGGGAACGCTGGATGGTAGGATATTTGTGTCAGCCCGGTGAACCAACAACTTTCCCACACAGAAATTTGAGAAAATAGTGATATTTTCAGCTAAATTTGTGGTTCGCAGGGGATTCTGAGTATTAAAACGTTGGAAGGCCTATGCAAGCCATACCTCGCTGGACTCCCCTAGGTGTCTAGTTTTCAGAAATGTGTGGGTTTGGTAGGTTTCCCAAGATGGCCGCCGAGCCCGTGGTCAAAAACCCAGGTGACCCCCCTTGCAAAACCAGGTTGTTTTGTGATAGGTAATTTTGATGCCTCCTCAATACGTTTTGGGCCCTTGCCTGTCGCGGGTACTTGACCCACCCACGCAACTGAGGTACCATTTTTATCGGGAGACCTGGGGGAATGCTGGGTGGTAGGAAATTTGTGGATCCACGCAAATTCCAGAACTTTCATCACAGAAATATGAGGAAAATGTTTTTTTTTTTACAAAGTTTGAGGTTTGCAACGGATTCTGAGCAACAGAACCTGGTGAGAGCCAGACAAGTCACCCCATCCTGAATTCCCCTGAGTGTCTAGTTTTCAAAAAAGTAAGAGGTTTGCTAGGTTTCCCTAGGCGCTGGCAGAGCTAGGATTCAAAATCTACAGCTAGGCACTTTGCAAAAAAAGGGTTAGTTTTCACTGTGAAAATGTGGTGTGTCCACGTTGCGTTTTGGGCCGTGTCCTGTCGCGGGCACTAGGCCTACCCACACAAGTGAGGTACCATTTTTCTTGGAAGACTTAGGGGAATGTGGGGTGGATGGAGTTTTGTGGATCCACGCAGATTCAAGAACTTTCCACCACAGAAATGTGAGAAAAATGTGGTGTTTTTGACAAATTTGAGGTTTGCAAGGGATTCTGGGTAACAGAACCTGGTGAAAGCCAGACAATTCACCCCATCCTGGATTCCCCTGGGTGTCTGGTTTTTAAAAATGTATAGGTTTGCTAGGTCTCCCTAGGTGCCGGCAGAGCTAGGGTTCAAAATCTACAGCTAGGCACTTTGCAAAAAAAAGGTCAGTTTTCACTGTGAAAATGTGGTGTGTCCACATTGTGTTTTGGGCCGTTTCCTGTCGCAGGCACTAGGCCTACCTACACAAGTGAGGTACCATTTTTCTCAGAAGACGTTGGGGAATGCAGGGTAGGTGGAATTTTACGGATCCACGCAGATTCCAGAACTTTCCACCACAAAAATGTGAGGAAAATGTGGTTTTTTGAACAAAGTTTAAGGTTTGCAAGGGATTCTGGGTAACAGAACGTGGTGAGAGCCAGACAAGTCACCCCATCCTGGATTTCCATGGGTGTCTAGTTTTAAAAAATGTATAGGTTTGCTAGGTTTCCCTAGGTTCCAGCAGAGAAAGGGTTCAAAATCTACAGCTAGGCACTTTGCAAAAAAGGGTCCGTTTTCACTGTGAAAATGTGGTGTGTCCACGTTGCGTTTTGGGCCATTTCCTGTCACGGGCACTAGGTCTACCCACACAAGTGAGGTACCACTTTTCTCGGAAGACTTTGGGGAATGCGGGGTGGGTGGAATTTTGTGGATCCATGCAGATTTCAGAACTTTCCAACACAGAAATGCAAGGAAAATGTGTTTTGTTTTACTAAGTTTGAGGTTTGCAAGGGATTCTGGGTAACAGAACCTGGTGAGAGACAGACAAGTCACCCCATCCTGGAATCCCCTGGGTGTCTAGCTTTTAAAAATGTATTGGTTTGCTTGGTTTCCCTAGGTGCCGGCAGAGCTAGGGTTCAAAATCTACAGCTAGGCACTTTGTAAAAAAAGGGTCAGTTTTCACTGTGAAAATGTGGTGTGTCCACGTTGCGTTTTGGGCCGTTTCCTGTGGCGGGCACTAGGCCTACCCACACAAGTGAGGTACCATTTTTCTCTGAAGACTTTAGGGAATGCGGGGTGGGCTGAATTTTGTGGATCCACGCAGATTCCAGAACTTTCCACCACAGAAATATGAGGAAAATGTGTTTTTTTTTTACAAAGTTTGAGGTGTACAAGGGATTCTGGGTAACAGAACCTGGTGAGAGCCAGACAAGTCACCCCCTCCTGGATTCCCCTGGGTGTCTAGTTTTCAAAAATGTATAGGTTTGCTAGGTTTCCCTAGGTGCCGGCAGAGCTAGAGTTCAAAATCTACAGCTAGGCACTTTGCAAACTGTGGGCCTGATTCACAGAACTAACTTACGTCAAAAACGTAAAGTTAGTACTTTTTGGTATTCACAGAATACACTTACTCATTTTGGTATTCACAGAATGAACTTACTCATTTCGGTATTCACAGAAGTTAGTAGTCCTAACTTTAGGACTCCTAAATGCCTTCTGTGAATACCGAAAGTCTTAAAGTTAGGATTTTTCTCAGTTTAGGAGTAGTAAAGTTAGGACTCCTAACTTTAGGACTCCTAAATGCCTTCTGTGAATACCGAAAGTCTTAAAGTTAGGATTTTTCTCAGTTTAGGAGTAGTAAAGTTAGGACTCCTAACTTTAGGACTCCTAAATGCCTTCTGTGAATACCGAAAGTCTTAAAGTTAGGATTTTTCTCAGTTTAGGAGTAGTAAAGTAACTTTACTACTCCTAAACTGAGAAAATCCTAACTAAGACTTTCGGTATTCACAGAAGGCATTTAGAGTCCTAAAGTTAGAGTCCTAACTTACTACTCCTAAACTGAGAAAATCTAACTTTAAGACTTTCGGTATTCACAGAAGGCATTTAGAAGTCCTAAAGTTAAGACTACTAACTTCTGTGAATACCGAAATGAGTAAGTTCATTCTGTGAATACCAAAATGAGTAAGTGTATTCTGTGAATACCAAAAAGTACTAACTTTACGTTTTTGACGTAAGTTAGTTCTGTGAATCAGGCCCAAAGGGTCCTTTTTCCCTGTGAAAATGTGGTGTGTCCACGTTGTGTTTTGTGGCCATTTCCTTTCGCGGGCACTACAACTACCCACACAAGTGAGGTACCCTTTTTTTCGGGAGACTTAGGGGAACACAGAATTGTAGAGCAACTGTTATCACCTATTGACTTTCAATGCATTTCTGCCTTCCAAATGTAAGACAATGTGTAAAAAGAAGTCACTTTGAAAAATGTCCTATAATTCACATGCTGGTATGGGTGCCCACATTTTTGGAGATGTGCAAATAGCTATTGTTTCTAAACTCTATATTTTGTTCCCATTTCAGAAATACATAGCTGTCTTTCATACCGATTTTTTCCTGTTTATATTTTTCCAAATGAATTGCTATATACCCGGTACACGAAAAAAAAACATTGCAAGACGCTGCTCAGTTATTGGCTCTGGGTTCCTCTGGTTCTTGGTGAACCTACAAGTCCTATATATCCCCATAACTAGAAGGGTCCAGCGGATGTAACGGTATATTGCTTTAAAAAATATGTCACACTTAGAAGAAGTTACAGGTGAAAACGTTGGCACACATGGCTTTTTTTTCTAACTCATTTTCAATTTTTCCTATTTTCACTCTTAGGGGGATATTCTCAAGAACGTGTGTTAACTATCGCCAAATTCGCTTAAAGCAACTTCTCACATCGCAGTCTATCGTGGGAAAATAACACTGTGTTAACGCAGTATTCCCAACCCGGCGGCACCATGCGATACTCTCACGATAACGCGACAAATGCCCGCGTTAAAAGTAACGCGACGCCAAATAAAGGCGAACCACAAACGCCCAAAAAGTTGCAATGTCCCAAATCGCGAAACAAAATTCAGCGATAACCAGCGACAGGCCTGCGATTCCCACGCGACATGCGGGAAAATGCACTATAAAAGCAGAGAGAAAAAAAGATTAAAAAATGTAACTGCATAGCACCATGGACGCACCCGGACCGAGTGCAGAGGACAACGCGAACCCCACAAGCCCCACAGACAACCAGCCAGGAACCCCGGGGCCAGGGAAGGGCAAGGAGAAGAGGAAGAGGAAGACGGGGTTCAGACCGCAGGAAAACCGGATCCTCGTCACGGAGGTGACAGAACACTACCAACAACTGTTCGTCACCTCCACTGTGTCATCGGCAACACAAACGGAAATATGGCAGCACATCGTGAACAACGTGAATGCAGTCGGAGTGTCGAGGAGGACAATGGAAAAGGTTAAGAGGTGCTGGAATGATGTGAAGGGCAAAACCAAGAAGAAACTCGATGCCAACATGAAAGCAGCAACGCAGATTGGAGGTGGGAGACCAGCGGCACACCAGGAGCTGGATGACATTGAGAAAATGGTGGCCACAGTCATCAGTCGGGATATGGTGCCATGAGTCGGGGATCGGGACACTGCTCCACATGGCCTGACACAACATCAACAGGGTGAGTACTGACCAGGGACTGGGGGGACGGGGGGAGATGGGCACAATGGCACACATGCACAATTTAGTACAGCACACTGCACACCCACAATGACTCTGGATCATGTCCCTGATCCCCGTGCCACACTGCAGCACACATACAGAAACTCAGGGAATGCGTGTTGAAATGAATTTATTTGCACATGCTGTGCCTGTGGTCATTTTGTACTGTCTCATGATTGCCAAGGACTGCCACAATGTGACGTCCTCATGTGAAGAAATTGTCAATGATGTTGTTCCTACGGGTTATTCCTGCTGCAGCTGCAGTGATGGTGTGGTCCACCTGCCTCATCTTCCTCATCATCGTCTGGTGCATCTGGCACTCGTAACCATGGGGCATTGGTGCGTACACATATGTTGTGCAACACACAACATGCAACGATCATCTTGCACACGATGTCTGGGCTGTTCAGGAGCCTTCCACCTGTGATGTCCAGGCACCTGAAACGTGACTTCAACACGCCAAATGTGCATTCCACGATGCCCCTGGTGCATTTGTGGGCCGCATTGTACTGCTTCTGGGCCTGTGTGTTCGTGGCTCGGAGGTGTGTCATCATCCAAGGGCAGAGTGCATATCCTTGATCACCTGTGACAGTGCAGAGAGACATGAGTCAATAGTTGGTTCTGCAAGATGTGTTGGCAGGCTCACTAGTTGATTGGCGTGTGATATGTGTGTCATAGTGAATCCTGTGTGACATGTACTGCTTGCAGCAAATGAGCGCCATCAATGTGTAGTACATAGCCTCACTGCTGCTCCTCCCTCCCCCCGAGCCTAATTACTTGTGTGCGCTGCGCGGTTGCATCACTTGCACTCCTACGCCACGCCATTGTCATGCCTGTCTGCACATCTCCACAAGCCTGACAACGACACTGTGATGTTGTGCGTTGAAGGTGGGCGGCCATGTGTGTGTAGGCCTATGGTAAGGATAGGGCGGACACAGATGTAGAGTTCATGGCTGGCTGAACTCGCGATGCGGTTGAGGCAAGACCTTTGGCTTATGCTGCGGCATTAGCGATACACACACAACAGTTTGCATGTATGATCCCGGACCCGAGCGGGCTTGCGCTCATTCATTCATCCCTTCGGCCGAGCCCGCACTCCGGGGGCATGTTACATTGCAACTTTGTCCATTGCGGGACGGGTGGCGCCGACACTACAACAGAGACACGCGCATTAGGTACTTCATTGGCAAGCCCAACACTTAACCACGCCCAGAGCCCCGGGGTAATCATCCACACCCGTATGCTGGTCTGTCATACGCCAGCCCACTCCGGCAACGCCTACAGGGGGGTACGACACAGCTACATGTCCCAGGTCTCACCCACTGCCTGAGGTGACATGGTTGCATCCGCTGTACACAGCACAATGCAATGTGGTAGGGCCCGGGGCCCTCATGCATACACAATGACCACACGGACACACTTAGATAGTTCGTGGAACTGGCTACGGGCACGTGCGCCCAGCCCCTTTTATTGCCAGGGTCACATGTCCAGTGACGCCTGTGCTGGATGGGTGTGGGGTGAGTGTAAGCCAGCCCTCAGGGAGTGGTTGGTGCTGGCAACAACTACAACAGTGATCAGACAATCAGAAGTTCACAGTTCAAACAGCAAGGGTCCATGACTTGAGCTGCACAGAGTTAGTGGCCCCGGATGCACAGCGGCCGGCACATGGGACACCGCCACGGGACGGTGACTACCGCTGCACTGAGGTAGGGCCACGAGAGCTGAGCGGGTCCTCGTCGATGTCCAAGGTGAATGTCGAGGAGGGTTTTGGGGGACAGTGGAAGGTGATCTTCCAGGGCATGATACAGAGGGCAGTACCAAGCAGACACAGGCAATATGGGGGAGATGAATGCTACAGACTCATTTTTGACACCAAGTCAGTATCAGCTACATGATGATGAAGACAACCCCCAGGCCATAGACCCAGACGCCACCAAAGTGCAACCAGAGAGTGTCCATGAATTTCGGGGCACGGAGTCAGTGGCACCAGAGCTGAAAGGGGATGCAGTCAGCGATGAGGCCAGTACAATGGTATAAACTCTGCCATAAATAAATCAAGACTCAGTTCCAAGTGTGTGACCTGCTTGACCATAGTGTAGGCCGGAGGCAGCGGTCAGCAGGGGCCCCCAGCCACGTGTCCTTGGCTTGTGATGCACAGAGTTAGTGGCACCAGAGCAGTTGTTGGTAGTTTTCGGTGACCTCAGTAACGAGGATCCTTTTTTCATCCGGACTGAACCGTGTCTTCCTCTTACTCCTCTCCTTGCGTACAATGATATGGACTCGGCCATTGCACAATCAAGACTCAGTTCCAAATGTGTGACCTACTTGACCGTAGTGTAGGCCGGAGGCAGCGGTCAGCAGGGGCCCCCAGCCACGTGTCCTTGGCTTGTGATGCACAGAGTTAATGGCACCAGAGCAGTTGTTGGTAGTGTTCGGTCACCTCCGTAACGAGGATCCTTTTTTCATCCGGACTGAACCGCGTCTTCCTCTTACTCCTCTCCTTGCGTACAATGATATGGACTCGGCCATTGCACAATCAAGACTCAGTTCCAAATGTGTGACCTACTTGACCGTAGTGTAGGCCGGAGGCAGCGGTCAGCGCGGGCCCACAGACACGTGTCGTTGGGATGCTATGCACAGAGTTGGGGGCACCACATCGAAGGGAGTACGGTGATATAAAATCTGCCATAAATGTATGTACTCTGCCATTGTATAATCAAGACTCATTTCCAAATGTGTGACCTACTGGACCGCAGTGTAGGCCGGAGGCAGCGGTGGAGTACATCAATGAGAAAGGAGTACTGGGGGCCTGTGTCGCAGAGGCCGTGATGGTCTGAGGAGGCTGCCATGGTCGCGGGCCTCGGGCTTGGAGCTTACACCGGCACATGGTGGGCCCTGTTTGACACACGCCGGTGTCAGCAGGTGAGCAGTGAGGCCTGGGTGCGCTGGGGCGGGCAAGACGGGTCTTGGGACCAGCGGCCTGGGGTGCAGCAGGCACACAGGACCGCAGGCACCGCCGCTCATGGCGTCGGCCTCGTGGTGGGGTGAGAGGTGCCGCCCTGGCAGACACGGCCATTCTGGAAGAGAACCAAGCCCAGAGTAACAGGCTTTTTATTCGCACCCCTAAGCTGGCCTGGCGTACGCCGGGCCAGCCCACTCTGCTCACGCTTACAGGGGGGGACGTAACAAACTACATTTCCGCATTCTTCCCCACTAGCTGCGGTAACATGGTTGCGTCCACTGTCCAGTACACTGCAGACACCAGCAGCGTATGTCGACATGGAAATGTCTGTGGTCTGCATACTCAGGTCTGTCCAGCACATCCACGCCACACTTGGCGTTATGTACATTCACATTCATGAGTCACATGCCTCCTTCGCACATGCCTGGTTCCCACCTCTCCCCACATTCTGCTATTGTGTGGCTGAGGTGCCATGCCGTTGATGGCTTGTGTACATGGCTAGCCCAGGTTGCCACAGTAAGTTGTGTTGTCGTGTCTGGAATGTGGGGATGTTGGTTGGCATGTCGAATTGTGATTTTGTGACGTGTGCATTCCCAGAGTTGTGAGTTGTATGTTGGTGGAGTTGAGGTGTGTGGTGTGTTCAGTTGTTACTTACCAACGAGCAGTGCATTTCCATAGGTGTCATCCTGAAAGCGCTGGTTGATGATGGACTGTCGGAAGATGAAGGAATCATGCACACTGCCTGGGTAGTTGGCGACGACATTGGTGAAGAGTCCACGGCGGTCCACTATTGCCTGCACATTGATGGAATGCGTGTGTTTCCTGTTGCGGTAATTGTGAGCAGTGGCGGCAGGGGGCACGAGGAGTACATGTGTGCAGTCGATTGCCCCCAACACGTGTGGGAAGCCAGCTATGGTGTAGAAGCTTTGCTTGATCTCCAGCTGTTCCGGCGCAGTGTGTGGGAAGTAAAGTTGCTGGGGTACCAAGTTGATGATAGCATCCAAGACAGGTATGAGGAACTTTGACAGGGCTGGCTGTGAGACTCCTCCGACTATGGCAGTTGTTGGTTGGAAGGTCCCAGAGGCCAACAGGTGCAGCGCGGCCAGCAACTTTGTCTGCGGAGGGATGTTGGTTTTCCGCTGTGTTGGTACCGTCAGCCTGTGGGCAATGAGGGTCAGGATGCGGAGGATGGTTGTCCTTTTGAGCCTGTAGTGGGCAATGACTTCCTCTGGCGTTAAGTCTCCGAGGCTGGTGCATTTTCGGAAGGTCCGGTGTCTTTGTCTGCGCTGCCTCTGTGGTAGTCCGGGTGGGTCCTGGGGGGCTGGGGGTCCTGGCGGTGGTGGAGGTGGGTGTTGTGGCCCTCTTGGGGCTCCGAGCTGCATGATCAGTAGCTCCATGGCATCTGTTGTTCTTCTGGTGTGGCTGTGGGCTGGGTTCCCTTTTATGGTGCAGGTTGTCGTCCGACTTAGCACCAGGTAGGAGCAGGTGTTAAATCCATGCTGCAAACGCGCCTTATCGCATGTTTTTGGATCTTATCGCCGATCTGGCTGGTCATTGAGAATGTTGCTGAGTGGTGTTTTCGCAGGTTTTTGCACGGGAACGCCTACTCTGCATCTCATTAGCATTAGTTGCCGGTGTCATCCGTGGCGATGTTTTTTGCGGCTGCTATCGCGGGTAGACTGGTGATATCAGCTGTTAGCACCGGCTTGTGAATGGTGCGATGCATTTATCGCCACTTTGGCTGCGATAAAGTGCCGCTAACTCGGCGATAAGTCCTTGAGAATATGCCCCTTAGTTTCTAAAAGCAAACCCTGAAAGATCTACACAAATGACCCCTTGCCGAATTCAGAATTTTGTCTGCTTTTCAGAAATGTATAGCTTTTCAGTATCCATCATTGCTTTTATACCCATTTTTACCATTAACTGGAAGGAGGTTGAAAGCGCAAAAAATAGCAAAAATAGGCTATGTCCCAGTAAAATGCCAAAAATGTGTAAATAAATTTGGTTTTCTGACAAAAGTCTGTCAGCCCCTGAAAGCTGGGAAGATGGTGATTTCAGCACCACAAACCCTTTGTTGATACTATTTGCAGGGAAAAAACCAGATGTTTTCATCTGCAGCTCTTTTTTCCCATTTTTCCCCCCAAAAAACTAAATTTTGCTGTATTTTGGCTAATTTCTGGGTCCCCTCCAGCGGACTCAACAAACCCTGGGTACCTTCAAAATGCCCATGGTGTTGGAAGAAAAGGACGCAAATTTGGCGTGGATACCTTATGTGGTCAAAAAGTTACAGGGGCCTAAGCGCGAACTACTCCAAATAGCCAGAAAAAGGCTTAGCACAGGGGGGGAAAAGGCCTAGCAGTGAAGAGGTTAAGTAATCAGCACCACATGTTTGTTCAAACAAAATTTTCAAGCATTTGCACTTAGGTAAACTGATCTTTTAACAGTGCATAGCAGAGAACATGGCACTGGTCTAACTAGAAAAAGGTGATGATAAAGGAGAACAAACAGCATTTCTAGAATCCTTCCTCACAAATTAACAATAATGCTACCCCACTACTGTATCTCAAGAAGTATTGGTCAAAGTAGATAAAGAACTAGAGTCTCTCACAATGATCTTTTCATAGTGTGAATATGCCTGTGTCCTGAAAAAACAATTAGCCTACTATGTTTCAGAAAGGTGCTCTCAAGTGATGTACCTGATTGAAGGGAGAGGTGTGGCGCAACAGCCAGAGCGGTTGACTCTGGAGCCTGGGGCTCACGGTTTGATCACCAACAGCAGCTCAGCTAAGGATCATGTGACTCTGGGCAATATCTCACTTAATATCCCCGATGGCCCCCGAGTGCCTGGATACCCTTAGGGGTGATAAGTTCACGCTTTGCAAATTTGGTATTATTATTTTAAGTCTAGTTACAGTTTTCACTGCATTTGCCTAATTTAAATACCGACCCTTTGAAAGCTGACAGCATGACTGTTGAGTCTTGCAGCACCTGATAATAATCCATGTTAACTTGGTAATTGGCCTTCACAGTTACTGCTTGAGTGCACAATAATCAATACAAGTTCTCTGTCCTCAATGGGCTTTAGAAACAAAAATCAGTAGAAATGGAGTTGGTGATAACGTGGCATGTCATCGAACTGTTTTGCAGCCCTGCTTCATGTGATCATTATTCTTAATAGTCAAACAGTGTAGTGTATTATAGTTAAAAGTTAGTTCAGTTATTCCAGCTCACCCAAGTTAGCTAAGGTATATTCAAGATGACGTTATGAGGCACTAATGGGATAAAAATAAATAAGCCTGTTGGACATCGATATTTTGTTAATCATTGGAATGGAAGTGAGGTTTGTGCTATGAATGTCTTTGACTTTCTCAAGTTTCTTTATCAATCATGTATTTTAGTTAGTGGGAAGTTAGCAAACAGAAATTCCAAGCAACTCTGGAGTCTATCACGATGTGCCTCTGAATTTTCTTTGAGGCAAAAGGTAAAACAGATGACTGGGCTAAATAAGCGTATTAATGTTTGAAGAGTTTTTGTCTCGACTGAACAGCAGAGCCAAAAGACACCTAGGGGCAGATTTACAAGCCCCTTGCGCCACTTTTGCGTCACTTTTCCCATGTTAAAAATGACGCAAAAGTGGCGCAAGGGCCTTGTAAATAAGCCCCCTAATGATTAATATTCCATCATGCTGCACTATATGGGAAGAGAGACATATTTTTGATGATACTACTTCCTAATCCAATTCTTAATCATGTTTACAATATTCATTGACTCACCCATCTATGTGGTTGTGGAGAGGTGCTCTCCAACTTTAAAAAGGGACTTTTCATTTGTAGTTTATTTTTTTGTTGTAGTTTTATATAGTGCAACCTCAACCCAAAGGTGTTGGAGTATTTTACATGAGCACTAGGTATGGAGAGAATTAGGGGCATATTTATCAAAGTTTTGCATCCCCCTGGTGCCCCGCAAGATGGAGGAAGGGTGACTCAAAACCAAGAACGATAGTTAGCACGCCTCATGCAGGGCCACCTTGATTGGCCTTGCGTGGCTTGGTAAATCTGGAGTAACTGGAGTAATGCAAGGCAGCTCAAGTTGCTGCCTTGCGTTAGTATGCCCCAGGGATGCGTTTCAAGGGTGGAGCATGGATGTTACCACAGATTCACCCATGGAGTTTGGTGCATTTCCAGATATACAAAGACTGGTAATCTTGGAATTGCGTCAAAATGCTATGCCTTCCCAGGGGGAATGGGTGTAACAAGGAGAAATAACTGTATTTGTCCTCATTTTTTCCTCTTTCTGTGTCCTGCATTCTGCAGCACAATTCGAAAGAGGAAAAAGCCTCAGAGGGTTGTTTTTGTGCAAGAAGGTTACCCTTCCTGTATAAAAATAATCCTGTTTCCAATGCCAGCACCTGTGCACCATGGTGCAAGGGAACCTGCGTTGGCATTAGGCAGAAGATTAGGCACCAGCACAGCCAGAGACCAGAGATCTTGATAGATATGGCACATTTCTGCCCTCTCTCTTTCACACAGCAAGGAGTCTAGCCGCGTTGAATGAAATAAGGCCGTAGGTGATTTGTCCAGAACCATAGGATGAATCAGCGACACCAAGACTTGAACCTGGTTCTTCAGGTCCAAAGTCAGCAGCCTCTCCTTACTTCCATTTAACCTTTGCATAATGAATACCTTAATAGAAGGTCTTGTTGCTTTCACCATTAGCCAGATAAATAGGTTAACATATGTTAGATTGTCTATGTGACCCTGCTTGATTTCCAAAAGATCATTGTCAACTGATTTTCTCGTAGACTGTTAAGCAAACTGTAGTGATTCATGATGCGTACCAACATTCTCCACTCTGGAATGTTATGACATCGGAGTGGAGAATGTTGACTTTTGAATGTATGAGATGGTTAGAGAGACGGAGAGGGAGGATTTGGTTGCACAGACCTGTTGTGCCTCCGTGGCAGCTCCTTGCATTTTGTTTAATAAATAATATCACTACTAATACGAACTTCAGGCCTTCTTCATTTGTTCAACGAACCCTCGCTATCACACATTTTTTCGTGGCAACGAGGCAGTGGAGGCTGTTGGAATGCATTATAGATCACTACATTACTTTTCCTTTTACAAAGCAAGGGCAGAGTAAGGCAAAACAGTGATTAGTGCTGAGTTGTTTTACTCCAGATTTATAGAGCCACTCAGGGCCACGCAAAGTGGCCTTGCATGGCTTCATAAATCTCAATTAATGTTTGCGTTGCACATGTATCACATTGCGTGGTGCGAACCCGATGCAAACTGTGTCGTAAATATGCCCCTGGTGTTTGAAGCAGTCACTCCGTCTTTCAGAGTGAATACGGCAGTTGACCTCAAAGGGAAACAGAGATCTCTATGCAGGCAGATAAAAGGAGTGGCAATCATGTGGGACAATGAGATGTGTTGTTTTTGTCTCGTTCACTATGGGCATTTGTCATTTTTCACTTCTAATAATGTTAGGATTAGGAGAGAGAGGGGGCAATATTAATGCACATCACTGTGATCTGACCCCTGCTTAGGGAGAACCACTATCATTGATTTCCTCATTTGATTTGCTGCCTTGTGTACTTTCAAGAGTCCGGGGATCAGTTTCGTCTTAAATGTGCCATAGAATTCAAATGGGATACCATTGGTTTTGAGGTTTTCCTTTTGCCACATTAATCTTGTCAGCCATGATTGGGTCACTAAGACTTTGCCTCAAGGGTATTGTAGTATGTGCAATGTGCATGGTATCTAAGTATGGCTGAACATGGGTTACTTCATAAAGTTTTGCAGTATTCTACAAAAGACCCATTAATACCTGTCTGGGTGTTGATTATGTTGCCATGCTCAGTACATATGGTGCGAATGGAAGCACTAGGATTTTTAGTTTTCTGTGGATAGACTAACATTCTACCTGCCCTATCTATTTTCTGATGAGAGGCATTGTATTCTCTATAACCAAAATTACCCACTCGGGCAGTCAGGGTAGTCAAATTTGTTCTGATTTCAGCCAACTACTGACTACCACCTGATCTCCTTCTACCACATTTTCCAGCTCCCTAGTGTGTTGTTCTACCTCTGTAAGTTCATGCACTAGTGTGTGCTTAATTTTAATCTTTTTCACACATAAGCTTCTCAGAACCATCTTGACAGCTGAACCCTCATTCTTGCTGAAGTAATGATTGATGTTCTCACCTATAGTGGTGCTTCTAGAAGGGCATCACTGCGTACATGCCATGTAGGGATAATAGACTTGACCATTCCACCATCATCTTAAGTGAATTATGATTGGACAAAATGGTTTCTAAGTACTTTCCCCATCATTTTGAATGTGTACATGAGCATGTCTAACCTAGTGTACAATTGATGGACAGGGTTAAAAATTAGTATTCCATAGTGTGCAGGTGCATAATTTTCCAATTGTTAAGTGGAGTGTAGTTTTAAACATTGTCCCTCAGGTTGTGGTGGTAGTGATCATTCTAACTCAATTTAAGGCTGTAGTTAAAGTCCCTCCATAAATATGTCACAAGCAAGTTTTGCATCGGGCCTAGGGTAAGTGTGTCCATGAATGTCATACGATTGCCATTGTGGGCATACATACAAGCCAAAATACCAGCTCACTGTCTAATATTCCCTAGCCATTTGCATACCTGCCTTCTGGATACAGACGGTGGTCTTGTATTTCGAATGGCATTCCTGGCAACCCATATTAAAGGTCCCCTGAGTATGCTAAGTAAGTTGTGCTTACTACTTGCCCCTCTGTTGCCTAGACAGTTTTGCAAGTTCTGAAGCAGTCGAGTATGTTACCTGTTAATATGCTACATGGGTGCCCTTTTAATTTCAAATACTCATAAATTCTATAACTTTTTATTGGTGTGGCCATCCGCACATGTTCCATGTAAGTATACTACTTGTTTAGTGGCATTTCATCTGAACTGGTTATACACAAGGTGTGCTCATGGTGTATGCAAATCTCCCTCTGCCACCTCAGCTTCCATATGGGTTATTATGCCACTGCATTCTGTAATCCAGTTTGAAGCCTTGACCTCTGTGTAAATTAAGCCCAACTCCGACTCCCTCACTGGATTAACATTTACCCTGCCATTACAACATATTAGATGAACTTTCAATTGAAAACTGTACTGTCTGGCAAGCATATAAAGACAAGGGGTGACTCATCTGACGTCTATCCTGGGCTCCACTCCTTCCAGTCTAGTTTTCTGCCATCCTTGGTCCATCCTGTCTTACAGATTCAAAAGTGTTGCTGTCAACACACTTAGGGATCATCTATATACTTGCATGTAGGGTTGAATGTTTCTTTGCAATTCAAGGGCATGATCTCCAGGTCGTACTTGGTCTCTCTCTCAAATTCTTTTGTATCTGTGTCTCTCATCCTGTCTGATGCTCCTTGTCCAGTAACTCTTGTGCCCTCTCAGTATGACATCTACCACAATCAGTGCTTTTTCTCTAGCTTCTTGTTCTTTGGAGGTTTTCTCCACATGTCCATTTGTTGTTCCATCTCCTTTTGCATATTGTCATCCATCCATCGTCTTCATCTTAGGGTTTTCCAGAAGGAGAACTCCCGTTTATTCTAGCTATGACCAAACATCCATTGCTGTGAGAAAAACTGGGTCGCATCTTTGACTATTTCTCTAAATTTAGCAGGGCAGCCGTGGATGTATTTCAGTCTTTTTAAGTTCGATAAAGAGCTTGTTAGACTTGACAGACTTTAGATGGTCTTCCCCCAACTTTTTGCCTGCTTTTTTCTGACCACATTTTGTCTGGTTTTTATACTCTGCTCACTTTCCCACTGCTAACCAGTGCTAAAGTGCTTGTGCTCTCTCTTCTAAACATGGTAATATTGGTTCAACCCCAATTGCCACATTAAATTTACTTATAAGTCTCACTACATGTGCCCAGGGCCTGTACATTAACTGCTACTAGTGGGTCTGCAGAACTTATTGTGCCACCTACATAAGTAACCCCTTTAGCTATGTCTGAGGCCTGTGTGTGTGCAGTTTCACACTGCCATTTTGACTTGGCAAGTAAACCCTCTTACCAGGTCTAAACATTCCCTTTTTATACATATACGTCATCTGTAAGGTAAGCCCTGTATAACCCACTGGGCAGGGTGCAGTGTATTTAAAAGGCAGAACATGTACTTTTAAACCTTACATGTCTTGGTAGTGAAAAATTCCCAATTTTATTTTTCACTACTGAAAGGCCTATCGCTCCCATTGGATAACATTGGGATTACCTTATTACATTTTTTACGTGTAACTCCCAATTGTGAAGAGATAGACTTTCAAGTTCAGTGTCCTTGAACTCACAATTTAAAATCACAACGTATGGTGAAGTTGGATTTTAAATTCCGGTTTAGCAAATGCCACTTTTAGAAAGTCGGCTTTTACTTACTTCAGCCATTTGGTGCCTTCTTCCTGTCTCTGGAATACAGGGCTGGGGCGGGTGACAGCTGGCTTCCTGCATTCCCTCTAGACAGTAACACACAAAGGAAAGGTAGGTATTTCTGAGTAGTCATCTGCATGCAGATGAGCCATCCTGAGCAGGATGGGAGGGAGGAGCTGACACACCTGAAAGCACTGTGTCCTGCCTCCACACAAATGATTGATGGCCCCCGTGTAGTGTGTCTGGAGGGAGGACCTCTATACATTTCAAAGCTTTCTTTGAAGTTTCCCCCACTTCAAGGGCACCACTGGGTATAAGTACTGGTCCTCTGGCACTACCAAATTAGTATATATCTGGACCTGGGACCACTGTGCCAGGAAGAAGAGAATCTGCTGTGCTGCTCAAGGGCTGCTACTCTGCTGGAACTGCTATTTGCTGAACTCTTGCCTTGCTGTGTTGCCCTGATACCTGCTGCTCTCTTTCTGCCTTGGTGAGAAGGAATGGACCTGCATCACTTGAGCCCAGAGTGACTCTATGGGCTTGCCGTATTTCCTCCTGTTGCCTAAGTCTCAGGGACACAAATGACTTACAACCCTCCTGTACCAACCCTTGGGCTCATCTGTTTGTGAGTCTGTCCTGCCAAGTAGCGCCACCCGAGTCCTGACCGCTTGGAAGTGGACCTAGGGGTTTGCTCCAGTGGAACGGATGCATCCTCTGCTTTGAGAGAAAAATGGATGCAACGCCACTGTTGTAGGAAACAGACCAGCGCATCACACTTGGAACCATGGCATCGCATTCGTAACCACCACTTCAGAACCAATCCATCGCTGCCTCTGCATGAAAACGTTAAACGCATTCCTTCCTACAGTGTGGAGAAACCCAGTGCATCGCATTCATAACCGCAGCACTTCGGAACCGATGCTTCTTTCATGGAACCAATGCATCACTGCAGTTGCTTGGAGAAATTTGGCATAAAACCTCAATTGCGTGGGAATTCCCTCTGCATCTCGCTGTTGCAACCAGGATCAAGGTACTTTTGCTCAGAGGGGCCTGCGTGGGTCCTGTACCCGGGCCGCACTCCATTGCGGTCATTCTGAACTCTTTACTATGTTCCGGTCCAACGCGTCCAATTAACTCTTTAGGCGCTACTTACTTCTAAGCGGTATAATTTGCATGTAATCTTGAAAAATTCATATCTCGACTTCTACACATTGGAGTTTTGTCATTTTGATCTTGTTATATTTATAAAATCATAATCTATTTTTCTAACCTGGTGTGGAGTCTTTTGTGGTGTTTTCACTTTGTTAGTTTTTGAATTGTTGCACAAATGCTTTACACATTGCCTCTTAAGTTGAACCTGAATGCTCTGTGCCTAGCTACCAGAGGGTGAGCACAGGATAATTTAGGTTTGTTGTGACCTACCCTGAATAGAATTGCGGTTCCTGCTTGGACAGTGTGCATACCTCTGCCAACCAGAAACCCAATTTCTAACAGAGTTCCTCTTTCTCTGCACCTCGCTCATGGAGCAGCATTATTTAGGCTTCACCCTTATGTGTCACAAGGAGTGCAATTATATACATGCACTCAACATTATATTTACTGTGTGCCTTTAGAATATTAATGTGTGTGACACATTTTAACGCATTGCTGAAAAGTATTCACTGTAAAACTTGGAGATTTGCAAACGTGTGCACAAATGTTCAACATAATTTGAATCACGTCTTCTTTACTCATGTTTTACATTTATACTTTAAATTTTGCGTATATTCTGAAAGTTACTTTGAAAGTGTAATCATGTATGTTTTGCTCATGTATTACATTTGTTTTAAGATTAAATGTGCATGTATAACCATGTAATTGGAATGCATCTTGAATGTTTTGTTAAATTTCGCCTGACTGGAGGCTTTCATTTGAAAAGCATTTATTTTATTTTCCTTTGCAGGTACGTTCTCAAGGTTTCATTAGCTAGAGAAAAGGAGTCTTGTTGTCTGCATTAGTTTCTTGATAGTAAGGTCTGAGAAGAGAAATCTTGGCAAGAACGTGGAGACCTAATGAGCAGATGAAACTTCCTATTCATCGTGCATCATGAACAAAGGGATGTTCAAGGCTACATCAACAGTCCAAGTTCTGTAGGATGGGAAAGTCTGGTAATGTAGCAATTGTACAACGTGAGGTTTGAGCCAATTGGTTTCTGGAGGGGTGGGAAGAGGTACGACTCTTTCTGAAGTCTCTGTGTGTTTTAATTAATGTACACACTGGTAGGAGTAAAGGCAGATTTTCCTTGGTCTTTGAGGGGTACAGACCTCTCTGTTCCTTTATCTCTGCAAGTGTAAAGCTTTACGCTAAACACATATTCCAATTCTGGAAGACGTCTACTGGAGTCTCTACTATGCTGACACCTTCTCGCATCCTTATTCTAAACTTAGAACCTTGATTAGATGACTCTAGATTAGTCGTGTTTAGGAGGGAATATCAGAGTTTCATGATGGAACACCTATTTCTATAACTTGTTGTTTGTATTGTCATGGCTGTGATTATTTCGTACCTTATCCTTCTGAGACTGAACCTACTGTGAGATTTCAGTTTATCAACTGTAATCCTGTATTTTTTTAACATTTGCCGATTCCTGGTCCTTATTGTGTGACCAAATGGGCTTCACAGGGATAGAATTGTCATATTATTGTTAACTCCCTTGTGTCATCTTAAAATGATCCATCAGAGAGACATTTTACCGCACCTGCGGGCTCTCACTCGGGTAGTCTGAGAAGATATTAATTGTCCTATCCTTCTATGGTCCAGAGTGCTCTCTGTCCCGGAAGTTAAACTCTATTTATTGTGAAAAGCCTATTAATTGAATATACATTATCTTATGTGTTATCTTTTGATCTCTATTTTCCAGTATTTCATTTGTAAAAGAATGAGTGTCTGTGACCAAAGAGTTACTCAGAATCCTGCTGCTAGTGTTATTAAATGTTCGTGTGTCGAATATCAAGGCTGCGTAGTCTGGAATCCACCTCATACCTCTATGATCTGCTACCAGACATTCCCTACCTCTTTATCTTACTTCTCCAGGTTCCTAATTTTACCTTTTTCATTGCCTTTCAGTCTTTTTCTTCCTCCGTCTTCTGCTTTGTTTGTTTTCTCTTTCTTTCTCTCTGTAAATGTCTGATGCAGAAAAATAAGTGCATGTCCCCACCAGCTCAGATTAAGCACTGTTGTTTCCCCATGTATATGTTTAATTGTATCCAGGTATTACATTTATGGTCTTTTTTAAGGTTTGCATTGCACCCTATACCGTCCTTAAATGGTTTGGTCCTTGAATTTTTCTTGCTTCATTTGTCATATCGAGTGAGCACCTCATTTAGGATCTGGAGTTGTAGGCTGCCTAGCTGCTTGGTTGGCAGAGGCCACATTTCCGCCAGCCATGTAGCTACATGCCACCATATGTTAGCATGGATTGCAGTTTAGGAAGGTAATGTTCACAATATGTGCTCCAGATGACACATTGAGAGCACTCTCTACAAAAATACAATGATGGCAACTGACTATATAAGTGGCCCGGTAAGCACTGGTTTGTTTTTTAAGAAACAAACACCCAAAGTAGGGTTCCAAAAAATAAAAATGTCACTGGCACCCTTGTAATTGTCTTTTCGGTTGTTGGGGCCTTACTGTATTTTTTCATGATCAGGACTGCCTTGCTTTGCTTAGTGTTCAAGACAGAAAACTTTACTGTTGATTGTCTCACCTTAACTAGTACAACTACCTGATGCTTTTAAGCCACTAGCCACTGAAAGAAAGGTCACCTGTGGGCATTTCTAGTGGTGTAGTAGATAGGGCTTGTCAACTGAAGCAACGCTTTTCCTCCAAATCAAATTGAGGTGGCAGCGCAAAAGGTGGATGAACGGGACATCTGAAGATTTATGCTAGCTCTTCTATGCCCAAATGACCCCCTTAGGTTCAGACTTGGAACGTGCTACAAAAAAGTGAGCAAAGAGATAATTTGGAGAGACTTTGGCTTGCATCTCTGGGGATTCCATGATCACAAAATGATCTCCAGTTGGAATATCTACTTGATCGATCCCAAGTTGCCCTAATTAAATAAGCAGTAAAAGAATAAAGCACCAGGGCCCATATGTATCAAAGCATTTTCCCTAAGACACAAAATGGGGAACATCTCTTGATGCATCTCACCCCAGATGAACTATTGAATTAGTCGCAAAAAGAATCAACATTTTGTTACCAGTAATTTATTTTGCAACCCAACCTGGAAGGCACAGTAGACCACCATCCATGAGAAAGTATTTCAAAATGGATTGTTTTTTAAAGAAGATCTTTCATACAAAGCTTACTAATTCGCAATTTTAGGCTCCAAAAACACCTCCTTTAAATATAGAATCTTAAATATTTTCTAAACCAATTTAGCAAATCAAAAAATCTTTTATGAATTGCTAAAGGGGTCTATTACATAATAAAAAAACTTTTAAGAATCCCTCCATTAAGAACCATTGTTTATCTGATGCCAATTTCTTAGAAAGAGACAAGAAACCAAATGAATTTAAATTATCATTCATTAAAATATAATAATAAAGTCTATATGATTTTTAAACCTTATGTATAGGGCTGTTATAAAATTATGTTTTCAATCATTGAAATAATAGGGATTATTATAGAGTGGTAGGGTTAGTGTTGCCTTGGCATGGGGTATTGGAAATAGATGGGGAAACAGACAGGGTATTGAACTAACATTGTGGTTAACATATGATTGGAAGGGAGTGATTTAACTCACACCATTGGAAAGGTCAGCCAAAATTACCTTTTTAATGAAAGTCTTCAAAGTCGTCATATAAGAAGACAATAATTTTTTGGCAGAGTACAGTTTAGAAAAGAAATAAGAATTTGTCCACCTCTATTAGTGACACTTTCAAGTCATGTCACAGACAGTGTAGGGAAATTCATTGTCTATAAGGTTCATTTCTCCTAACTTCCTGGAGACCTGACAGGTAACTGCCCCTAACAATCTATAACTGCCTTCCATCTCCCTGTGAAGTCTTCAGAGCTCAAAGTGATGAGCTATAAAACAGTGACTGCAATCGTTTACTTAAAAAGAAAATATAATAAAATATAGAACCTTAAAAAGCCAAAAGTTAATGTTTAAGGTATTTCTTAATTAAATTACACTCATTTCATGTAGCTAAGGGTGAGGACCAGACAAGTTCTGGTGCAACATAGATTAGGAAGGGGTAAAATAGACTTTGGGACTGAGAAAATGTATGGGTAGATGATGAGGGGAAAAGGCATAGCCCAGCACAGTTGATGCTTACAATTGTGTTTTTAATCTATCACCTGAAATTGGGCAAGTGGGAAGAAGCGGCAGTTGGCAAGTGAAATGTGTGTAGGACATTCATTTAAATAAATTGGATTGTGTAAATCCTCAATATGCAATCACTAGTTCTAACAATAACTATATTAACTAATCTCCAGTTACATTTTAAATTTCATGGTGGTGTTTATCCCACTCATACTGGCCAGGCTGCCCGGGAAGTCCCATGGTACACATCCTAATTGGCTCCAATACATATAGTAATTTCCCAATGAACTGTAATGCACGTGCTTGATAACTTAGGGGGAACTCCTGACTCTTAGGTGGGATGTATCATGCACAATGTCTTGCTGTCGTGTATGTAGCAGTGTCCAGTACTGGTGCAAACTATCCATGCGTAAAATATTTCAGATTGATAAGCTGGACTCACTGTGCCAATCAGTATTTGTTCACTCTGGTAACAGGAAACCCTCTTGACATCAAGTAAATCATTACTGGGCCTCTGCGTTCTTCCTTATTTGTAAGTCTGATCCACCATTTTAATACAGATATGACTCAAAACTCAATTGACTAATCAGGACACCTTTTAATACTTAAGCTTAACCCAGCTCTTCAGCAAAAGAGGGGATTCTTATATATACTGAAGGAGAAGATGACAACATTACACAGATATCTCTATATTAGTAGCAATCATTGGCAATTACTTGTGTGTGGTGCTTACAGTAACTCAGAATTTTAGCCACATGTGAGCTGATTAACCTGTTACATTATCAGGATCTTTTCCAGATCACAACCCAGTAGATCCTGTAGGAGAGTAGGATCTGCTTCTTATAGTTACCCCC